>CM059190.1:78421020-79021020 GCA_030323885.1 Branchipolynoe longqiensis | reverse complement strand
TATTGATTTCATTATAGCCTGCCTACACAAACACAGATTCCAGCCGTGGACTTTGACTTGGCCGGGGTTTGGACTGATAACTTCCTGCACAGGAAACGAGCCAGCGCTCTCACCAATTCGGCCATCCCGTCCGGACTTATGTACAGTATGTCATATTATGTGATTTTGAATTCATTGGTGTCGTGATTGCCTGAGTGAATGAGTGAGTGATTGGGGTGTATGTCCTGCTACGGTCATATCAGGTGAGGTGCTGACTTGGAACAGGGCGCTGCCATGAATGGCTTTATAGTGCTGCACCAATGAGATGCCATACCAATATCCTATTAGACCTATCACATTACTCCGAGCCAACCTGTCCTGGCCCTAACCTCCAGTAAAGTCTACTGCTCGTATATGTGGTTGTGTATGCAGGCTATAGTGAAATCAATACAGGCAAGGAGAAAGGAAGAGTATAAAGTGTGAAAGAAGAGAGAGAGTCAAGCCCTCTGGTTTATTATTTATATGGTACATGGATTCAGTATAGAGTATCACCCCACCCCATTCTCCCAATGAGAAACAAGCATTTCTAGCTCTACCAATAGGGATCCAGCATTCCCTGTCCCCATGGTTACCAGTGATCTGCCCACCACCACCAAGCTGTGTGGCTCCCCTGGCCACCACCTGCCTTGAGCCTGTGTGTGGTGATCCTGACTAGCAGAGAGGGGAGAGGGTAGGGGGTAGTGTGTAGGGCTGAGTGGCCCTTACACACAGTCCTGCCAGCACTACTATGTCTATTTACCTATCAATCAAGCACCACCAGCAACTACATAAACACATTTTTGCACCTGGCCATATATACCTGTTTCACAATAGAACATTTGCATTCCCCCACCAATGCTTATTATCGGAATATTTTACACTTCAATTGGCCATCACTAGACGAGGTAGTAAAAATTGATATTCTTTTAAGGCTTAATTTTTGTCAGTTTAACTCTACCAGGAATCGAACCAGCAAACCACGATTTTATACCGCTGGGCTATGCCGGCCTCACACAGAACTCAACATGGAGTAGATTGGTTGTATCAGGGAGCCTAGGTAGTCCAATGGTTAAAGTTGCATCATCTGACAGTCTGGAGTCTTTTAATACTGACAATTACATACAGGCAATGCAACGCACTTACATACACAGCGTAGGTTCAACAACCATACAGCGCGTAGCATGGTCACACAACCAGTGTCGTGGGGGTGATGAAAATGGGAAATATTGCGCCTAGAGCAGGACTCGAACCCACATCTCTTTGCATCCAGTGTGCTAACCATTACACCACCTAGGCTCCCTGATGTCACCATTCTACCCACGCCTACCTGTCTATGTGGCTACTTGCCTGAGAGGTCAGTGCAGACCACTAGACTATATTTAAACAAATTAATATATGAGGTTCATCATTATAATCTACTTTAATTTAGCTTGGATTGTAGATTTGGCTTTAGCTAGTTTTGAAGATGTGAAAATATGTAAACCAATCTTCTTCTGCGCACTGAAAGGCTGGACATCATAGACCTACTTGCAGCAGTGACATTGGCTTAATACATCTTCAATGCATCAATAAATGCTGAAGGAGTACACCAGTATGTATGTGAGATATGTAGGATCAAATCTAGGCCAGTGCTTCGGCTTTGACAATTTTACGCCTTCATCGGATTAGGCAGTTTTAAGACGGTTGCCGCCGAATTTGAGAAATGTTGCCAAGAGTCATGGCATTGTGTATGTTCGCGACACCTCCCACAGCAGTTTGTCAGTTTGTTTGTTTGAGTTTTACGTTCTGGCAACATCTAAGGTAATATCAGGATGAGTACTGACTTGTGACAGTGTGCACTCATGGCCACATTATAGTGCTGCCCCATTGCGAAATCAGGCCACTGGCACCATGATCCAATATCCCACTCACGTACATTATCCTGACACTGAGCTAACCAGTCCTTGCTCAATCCTATTAAATCCGAGCGCCAGGCTAGGAAGCAACAAATATCAATTTTGTAAGTAATTGGCTTGACTCGACCGGGAACCAAAGTCTTGACCTTCAAAGTCCCAAAACAGTACTAACCAGGGATGAAGAAGTTGGGGTCCGAGCGTCGCACGCTGGCCTGGATCGCTGGGAAACAGGTCAGTGACACGAAGAAGGTGAACCACACACCGAAGTCCTGCACCCACGTCTGCAACAAACACGCATATGTAGGGTTAGTAGTACTTGACAAGAGGAGAAATCTGATTCAACTGACTATTATAGGAAGTGTCGCATTCGCTAGGGTTCACAAGGATTTAAAAATAAAAGCAGGGATTTTGGACTGTTTGCAATCAACAAATAGTTAAAACCCATAAACAAGAACAATTAAATTATTTCAAAAGATTTGAATCAAATTGGACCAGTGCTGTCCAGCAGTGAAAACAAGCGTTAACACACTTATCCATTATGGGAGGGTAAATAAGTTTTAAAAAAGAAAAAAGAAAAGGCCTTAAGCCAGGAAATTCCTTTTTTTTTAAATCCACAAAACTATTAGCATTTTGATATACCAGGGCCCGTATTCATGAGCTCGGGGTACGGGTAGCCGGAGGTTAGGCTTAGCCGTTGGGTAGCTATCCCGCGGTTTAACCGCGGCGGTTAAGTAGGTCAAGCGGTATTCACCAATGTTCTAGCCGGTGCGGATAGCTACCCTTTCGCTTTGTTTACATTCGTCGATTCGAAAATATTAATATCGCCGCCTTTGCGGCAGCAGCGTTAATTTCGCTTCGGATTTAGGGTTAAATTGATAAGATTTCACTTATTGCGTATGTAATTCTGTTAAATATGACTGCATTTACTAGATTTGGGCGTAAGAAATTCCCGCTGATTCGGCGGCGGCCATTTTTACTTGACTTCGACAGTATGGATATCGACGTCGATTTGTTTACTTTACATTCGTCGATTCGACAATATGCATAACGCCGCCAATGCGGCGGCAGCATTAATATCGCTTCGGATTTAGGGTTAATTTGAATAAATTTCACTTATTGCGTATTTAAATCTATCAAATATGATCGCATTGAATAGATTCAGAGCCACACACGCTCACTAAGCCCTCAGGGTAGTGGCTTACCCCTGATTCGAAAGTGGGGTAGGGTACCCCCCGGTTAGAGCCCCAGGGTAGCGCTACCCCAAGCTCATGAATACGGATTTTCCACCGTTAGCCGGGGGGGATACACTACCCTACGGTTAGAGCCCTACCCCGAGCTCATGAATACGGCCCCAGGTGTCTTAATAAGCCACATACATTCAACTCATCCTTCAACTCCACCCACCCCAGCAAAAATAACTCAACAATTACCAATATACCAAGTTCGTAACAGATAATGGTTTCTATGTATTTCTATAAGTTAGATCTTCTTTTTGCTAAGTCAATGTATAGTGTTTAATGTCTTATTTCTTTTCAACAATCTCTTTAGCTATTTTTAATTTACAACTTTCATTAAGTTTTCAAAAGAACATGTAAAACTGAAAAATTGCCTAAAGTTGCAGTCCGACGATTTTTTTTTTTTTTTTTATTTTTTTTTTTTTATAGATAAATATTTTAAATTGATTGTTGTAATCTACCTTACTTTAGCTTGAAATAACTTTTATTATAATTGGCTAAGTTGTGAAATATTTTAAATGCAAATATATAAGATTTTATCCTACATATCCGACTTAGATAATGGTATGCTTGTTAATCATGCGTTTCAATGCATAAAAGGGAATACCAGGGATGAAAGTGATCTCTAGCAAAAATCGTGGAAAACAAGTCGAGATTATTACACCGACGGCGAATTTCCGCGATAAAGCGGATCTTCTCCCATAGACTTAGCACTGTCAGGGAATCGCGGGAAAATACCGGAAGTCGGGTTTCAACTAGCCTTGTTGTGACTGTATTATCGCCCACACCTAACCTGTTTGGGCTTCATGTTCTAGCTACATTTCAGGTCATATGAGAACAGATTTCGAACCAGCCAACTGTTGTCATATACAATATACATGTAATATTTTCTGGAATTTAATATTAATCGGTGAATATAACAAATCCAGGAAATCCGCGGAGATCTTTCATCCCGGGAATACTAAGCCAATTTAATAGAACGGTTTTACCACTGAAGTCTATGGTGGCCAGCATTTTTGGTGTGCACACCAAAAAGTAACGCTGCATCTTTTCACTTCAAAGTTAGTCATTTAGAATAAAGAGTTACTTCAAAAACTCAAATAAGGTTTGTTAGTTTGTTGTTTTACGTCCTAGCACCATCTAAGGTCATATCAGGATGGGCTCAAATAAGGAAGATAATAACAATCAATCTATGGCAGAAACTCAAAAACCAGCGGACTACGCAACCTTAACCATGCTACCAAATTGCCCCAGGTTAGTCTGAAGAGTTTCGCGATGTGGAGGTAACTAACCTTTCTGAAGATTTCCACGAAGGGAGGACGCTCTGATTTTGAGTCGTAGACGTTGTCTGCCTTGATTTTGTTAGCCCTACCATGGTAGTAACGGTAGAACTTCTGCAAACAGGGATGTCATTGGCCATCAGCAAAGAAACTTTGTAAGTCAGGCCAAGGATCCAGAGCATGGTACCAATGGGGGCAGCGTCCCCCAGAAACTCAAGCAATTTAATCAATTCAAGGGCCTTAGAAGTAGTATTTTCAGCATGGAAATATATATAGTGTTTGTACCAAGGCAGAACTAAAAATCCTACTTTTTGTACAACCAAAATCTTCGTTTTCCTCTAGTACTTAAAATATGAAAAAACAAAGGTGTCAATTAACAATATATATTCTGAACTGAATAAAGTAACTTATTTCATTAGCATTTGAAAGAATTTATGACATTCAAGTTTTGAATAAGAAATGTAAGCAAAATCCGACAGATTCGCCTAAAAATAATGCAACATTATTTTATTACTAGACTTGACAAGTCGGAGAATGCTATATAATACAGGGACTTGTGAAAATTAGAGAGAGTTATCTCAGATTCACCTCTGCCATATGGAGGCATTGGTACAAACTACTTTTGTGTAGGCCAACTTTTTTTATATTGGTAAGTATTGTAGTGCTCATACTATTACTTGTATATTATTCACATTTCCCCACTATGGACATTTCCCCACTACGGACCACTTTATGTAACTGCTATAATCCTGAGTCCAAAATAAAAGTATTGAATTGAATTTATATATGTGTGCACATGCTTGAATAATTTTTGTTTGTTGGAGCTTTACATTCTGACAACATCTAAGGTCATATCAGGACAGGTACCGACTTGTGACAATGCACACTCATGGTGACTTCATAGTGCTTCCCCACTGGGAGACCAAGCTACTGGCAGCATGACCCAATTCCCCACTCAGTCATATTATCCTGACACTTAGCTAACCAGTCCTAGCCCTATCCTAGTAATGCTGAGCTCCAGGCTGGGAAGCGATAAGTAAAACTTTGTAAGCCTTTGGTTTGACTCGACCCGGAATTGAACTCCCGACCTTCAACACGGGAAGCTTGTGTTTTACTGATTTAGCTACCGAATAATGCCTGGCTGAATAATGTTCACAGTAGTTTGTTTGTTTGTTGTTGTTTTACGTCCTAGCAATATCTAAGGTCATATCAGGACGGGTACCGACTTGTGACAATACACACTCATGGCGATTTGATAGTGCTGCCCCACTGGGAAATCAGACCGCCAGCACCATGACCTGATATCCCACTCAGTCACATCATCCCGACACCGAGCTAACCAGTCCTTGCCCTATCCTAATAATGCCGAGCACTAGGCTAGGAAGCGACAAGTATCAATTTTAAAGTCATTGGTTTGACTCGACTGGGAATCAGACTCCCGATCTTTCGCACGCGAGGCCTGTGCTCTACCGATTCGACTACCGCGCCCGGTCCGTTCACAGTAGTACTCACAATGAGCGGCAGTGCAAAGTAGGTGTCAAAGGCGAACAGCAAAACCAAGATGGCCGCCATGAAGTAGTACACGGCCGAGGTGCGTGGGTTTGGCGAACCTGGAAACAAATAAGTATTATGTGAGTATAAAAGGCGTGGAAGGGAATTAATTCTATTATTATTATTATTATATACTTATTTACTACTGTGCATCCTGACCACCACCCTCCGACTGGTGGTGCTGCCACGGGCTGCCCTTGTCCCTAACGGACTCGCTCCTAATGTTCACTTGCACCGGATAATTTTTGTAAATTTTTGTTCATGGGCTAGGGCGTCATATTCCCTATGCCAGAGAATATAATTATTTCAACCCACCGTTTGTTTGTCTGTAGCCGACCCATATATAATATATATATAAGTTTGAAATCTGAGCACCGAATGAACAAATATGGCGGCCCGGCTGCGGAACCCGCCGTTTTTGCGCCAACCAGGGCAGTCCCGGGCTCGATGGGGACGGCCATTGATTGGACGATATCTAACGAGCCGAATGCAGGATAATTAATTATTAATCGATCGATAATATTAATAATGGAAGCATTTAATTCCGGCATTTATATACGCATAATATATTATACTCCTTATATACTTTTCTACGATCTGAATTATCTATAAACCTTCTTAATTATCTATATAATGTGTGTGCTGTATAATTTATTATGTGACTATAAATAACACATAGATCACCATGATATGCTTCTTGCCATATGTGCCATACTTTATTATTTATTCGCTGCAGGCTTAACCACTGTTCCGCAGCAAACTGCACTTTTATATTCATGCACACTACATGCCCTGAATGTAAGTATACTTACTAATAATGGAAATAATTGACAGGACAGACGTCAATGTGCCGCTTATGTTCTGGGAAAAAAAGAAGAGAATATAATGCTTGGTATAATTCTTGTCATTGTTTTAAACATGTGTTGTGGTGTTCAGGAGTCATAAAGGCAAGGCCTTGATAAGGTAGGACAAAGAATGCATTCTCGACATTGTGTTATGAACGAACAAGGAGTACAGGGGTCACGTGTAGAGTTGGGGGAGCGGGAAGGTGGAAGAGGGCAGGGGGAAGGTGGAATGGGGGAGGAGGAAGGTGGAAGGGGGAATGGGGAAGGAGGAAATGGGGAAGGAGGAAGGTGGAATGGGGGAAGAGGAAGGTGGAGGACGAAGGTGGAAGGGGGAGGAGGAAGGTGGAATGGGGAAGAGGAAGGTGGAATGGGGAAGGAGGAAGGTGGAAGGGGGAAGGGGGAAGGAGGAAGGGTAAGGGGGATGGGGGAAGGTGGAAGGAGGAGGGGGAGGATGAAGGTGGAAGTGGGGAAGGAGGAAGGGGGAAGGAAGAAGGTGGAAGGGGGGTAAGGAGGAAGGTGGAAGGTGAGAGGTGGAAGGTGAGGGGGGGGGGGGAAGGTGGCAGGGGGAAGGTGGAAGGGGAGGGGGAAGGGGAGGGGGAAGGGGAGGGGGAAGGGGAGGGGGGAAGGGGGAAGGGGAGGGGGAAGGGGAGGGGGGAAGGTGGAAGGGTGAGGGGGGAAGGTGGAAGGGGGAAGGTGGAAGGGGAAGGAGGAGGGGGGAAGGTGGAAGGGGAGGGGGGAAGGTGGAAGGGGAGGGGGGAAGGTGGAAGGGGAGGGGGGGAAGGAGGAAGGTGAGGGGGGAAGGTGGAAGGAAGGGGGAAGGGGGAAGGTGGAAGGGGGAAGGTGGAAGGAGGAGGGGGGAAGGGGAGGGGGGAAGGTGGAAGGAAGGGGGAAGGAGGAAGGAGGAAGGAGGAAGGAGGAAGGTGGATCAAGCTGCTCCTTAAAACCTCACAGTACGGAGAAAGCATAAAATGTTCGAAACCAAACCAATTACCATAAAACACTTACCTAGATTCGATTCTAGATATCTAACTTAGATACCGGTGCACTTATTAAGCACGTGTTGCTGCATGGAAGGGAATGCTGAAGCCTACGGTGCCAGTATTTTGACGTGCATCCCACAATTAATTTGACATGTTTGCACTTCAAATAGCTCAAAAAGTTAACCATTTAAAATTGTTAAAATACTTCAATGTTCCATTTTGCCTCTCCCCTCCCACAACACCAGCACTATCACCACCATTTAAAAATCTCTCAACACTGATGCACCTACAATCTACAGCTTTTTCAGCGCAAGACTAATGCCAGCTCACTGGTGCACTCATCGAAAGAAAACTCTCCGCAATTCTAGTTTGTGCTGTACTCACCGAACCAAGAACGACTGCATTCGTATACTTCATGGGAAGACACGCCGCCATGCCATACACACTGTTCTGGTACACACCGTTAGCCACTGCAACACAAGCGGGATGTCGGTCAGCGAACAACACAAATGTATAGTACGAGACAGATCAAAATTATCATAACGTTGCATAGTCCGATCATCTTAAGTTGGTAATTTTTTAAGGTTTCTCTTCTTAATGATTTCTAGCAATATTTTAATAACAATTCTAGGTGTTTCTTTTGCACAATTTTATTGGTTATAATAATACCCAAGTACCAAATTTTCTATATCTACTTGTTGGTTATAAGAATATCCTGGTAAAAATTCGAGATTTTCCAGGATTGTGTTCTTTTCACTGCTTTGTTTCTTGGGAATACAGGGGTGGTGTTATTTTCATAATTATCTTCTTTTTTATTACAGCTGATTGGAAAGTGAAATTAGTAACATTAAAAAATAAATAAAAATTCGGCGGACGACTGGGTGGGAGAGAACTGAAAAAAAACCCACGAATTTACTTCGGTGTCAAAAACAAACAAATGAAATAAAAATTTGTATAAAAAGCTGCTCCTTACTGTTGATGATGACGACCGTTACCATGGTGATCCAGAAGAACTCTCCCGGCCACTCGGAGCTGTCAACCATGGCGAGCACCACCGTTACGATGAACATGACCACGACGGTGATGATAGACCAGATGATCCGACAGGAGATGTTCCCGCCACTGTAACCAAGCACCGCGACACATCACTTAGCAACCGGTCGTCTGCTCGTCCACTCAACCCGCTATGTCAGGACCGTAGCTAGGAATTTTTGTTTGGGGTGAAAGGGGGGCGGGGCCGTAGCCAGAAATATTTGTTTTGGTTGGTGTGGGGGGGGGGGGGCATAGCTATGAATTTTTGTTTGGGGAGTAAAACCGGTCGTCTGCTCGTCCATCCAACCCGCTATGCCAGGGCAAAGACCCTATAACACTAAGACGGCTCACTCAGCCTGTAATGTGTAATCAAGAGAACAGCTAGCGCACCAGGTGGTGGGTTTGATCATTTTGATAGTGCTATAATGGGTTGTGCGAATGGTGTGTCTGCTTGAGCGTGTGTGTGTGTGTGTGTGTGTGTGTGTGTGTGTGTGTCAGTGTGCTGGAAGAAGGATGCTGGGGGAATGTGAGGTGGAGGGGAAGGGTGGGGGTAGCGGTGGTGGTGGGAGTTCTATAGGGGTAGCAACATGCAAACAGTGGGGACCTCCCCCCCCCCCGCCACACTTACATCAGGGTACTAACCGAGGTACTACAGTACTTGCACATCTAGAAAAACACCCACATGTCTATCTTATCTGATTTTGTTCACTTTCCTACTCGGTAAGCAAGTGCCAACTCCCGACAACCAAGGGTGAAGGGAAGGCATATCTTGTCGGCCGGTCGACTTGGTTGAAGCCTAGCATAACATTTAAAACCAATTCCATTCAACAACATCAATCAACAACACAAATAAATGATCCAACAAGGAAATAAGCAATACCATAAACATCATCAACAGGGGAAAATGTAACTAGGAGTATATATTAACGTGGATGAGAATCCACACATAGATTACTGAAGTAGTCTAACTTTAAGTGCTTGTCACACTATGGCGGATTGAGCAACGGACAGAACCGGACAAAGAATATTCTAGTCCAGTGTTATTCAGACTTGAAATGTATCGATTATGTAACAGACGTGTAATGGATATGTAATGGACGAGGAACGGACAGTAACGGATAATAGGTCAGTCTGGCACAATCCATTACAAGTTTTGTGCATGCTCAAAACTTGAAACGGATCGGGGCGGATATCAATGGATATGCAATGGACACAAACCGGACTTTGCCGGACTTTTTCAGTTTCTTTCCGTTTCCCCAATCTGGTGATGTGTGACAGAGCCTTTAGCGTTAGTTGTTTTTACAGGTTTTCTTCTTTTTCCATTGTATCGAAATACTCATAATATGTTGTCGGGAATCGGATACTCGGCTGAGCCTTCTGTCAAAGGAAAGTTAATGCATTATTGTAACAGCACAATAGGCACACAGTATACACATATGCAGTGCTTCACATACCCTCTATATGTGGTAGGTCGATTCGTGTTATAAACAGACATAGTCAACCCACATGTAATACATTTGATAATAAAAGCACGTCCATTCAGTTGTAGGAGTCTAAAAGAGAATAGCTTCAACTTCAAGCATATTTTGATTATGAATATATATATATATATATATAGATTAGTTAGACGAATCTTACCTTGGTATAGATGATGGATAACTGTTGTTTTCCCGAGGTATAAGCCTCAGGCTAGAATATATTTGAGTCATCTCCCAGACAAGCCACATAACTTTAGACAGAAGGAAGAAACCTCACATATTGGCTTTCCCGTTACTTAACACAGAGTTGGATACGTGCTTAAGTATTATATAAAAATATGTTTGTTTGTTGTTTTACATCCTAGCAACATCTAAGGTCATATCAGGACAGGTACCGCCGACTTGTGACAGTACCCACTCATGGCCACTTTATAGTGCTGCCCCACTGGAAGACCAGGCCGCTAGCACCATGACCTGATATCCCACTCAGTCACATTATTCTGACACTGGGCCAATCAGTCCTTGCCATATCCTAATAATGCCGAGCACCTGGCTAGGAAGCAACAAGTATCAATTTGTAAGTCATTGGTTTGACTCGACCAGGGTTCGAACCCACGATCCCATGGTCTACCAACACGGGAGACAGACGCTATAACTCAATCGGCCATCCCGTAATGGATTTCAATGCTTTTCAAGACTAATTACCCAAAATAGGTTAAAATTCAAGGGCTTCCAATGCCTTGAAATGGGGGAAATGAAATTCAAGACCTTTCAAGACTTTCCAGGCGCTGCATGACCCCTGCTCTGGTTTAGAAAATGTAATGCTTTCATTAGAAAATGCAGCTTTAAGGAGATTCTGTGGTGCTTCGAAAGGCACAAAAATAAAATCAACAATAAACGATGTCAATGAATACTGAGGACACTCATGATGAACTGACGGAATTGCAACATATTATATATATATATACAAATACAGAAATTAATAAACAGTGAAACCACGTTATAACATGCCCATATTTAACACAAATTCGAATATAACGCAACGTTTCCTTGGACACAGAATTCTTGAATTCAAAGGTAATTCAGTAAACTAAACTTCGATTTAGCACGACCCCAATTTTTTGGCGAGCACATTTTATGGACCTGAACTATCGCCCTATAATAGGGTCATACTGTATATATATATAGTATAGTTATACGAGTCTTACCTTGGTACAGATGATGGATAACTGTTGTTTTACCGAGGTATAAGCCTCGGATAGATGTGGGCTAGGGAGAGGTAAGCACGTCCGGTACCAGCAATCTTAACCTACTTATTGAGGATAAAAATGACTTTCAAACAATGGATACTATTACTTTACCGAAAAGGTACACCAACGGAATAGATGTGGCAGGGTGTGGCGGGAGGGCCCTAGCCCACATCTATCCGAGGCTTATACCTCGGTAAAACAACAGTTATCCATCATCTGTACCAAGGTAAGACTCGTATAACTATACTATTTTACCTCGGTAAACAGCCTCAGGCTAGCCTCAGGCTAGGGAGACCTTTACATAATTCATTTTTATCCTTAATATCATTCTTTCTTATTATTATAACATTCTAAATTTTTGTTCTCACCTATTCTTGTTAGTTGGCGAGAAGACGCTTTGCAACGCCGGTAGGCTTTTCTAGTCGTTTATTATAATGTTTTGCAAACGACTTAGCCGTCTTCCAGCCTGCATGCGCTAGTATTCTTTTCACAGAAATACCAAGCACCCGTGCCTTGGAGACCATGGCTCCTCTAGTTGAGTGGGAAGAGTATTTACTCGTATCCACTCCAGCCAATTTCAACACCGTAATTGTCCATCTGGCAAGTGTGTCTCGTGAAATCGCCTTATGTGGCTTTATAAAGCTCACTAATAGTTGTTGTGATGCACGTAAATCCTTTGTCTTGTATATATAAGCCCGTATGGCCGACACAACACATAATTTCCGATCATTCGGAAAACAGTCTAAGTGAACCGTTGATAAAGGGTCACCTAACGTGTTCGATTTAAGCAATTTTTCTAAATCAAACGTAGCTTGTTGCTTGTCTATTTCTAATCCAGTTAAGGATAAAGCAACAATCGTCTGTCCTCTGTGTCCGGTTACTAACAATAACAGGACCGCGACCTTAAAACCTAACTGTTTTATATCTAACCACGAGTTGTGAGGCCAAGCCTGAAACAACTTAAATACTATAGAAACATCCCAAAACCGACTATACTTTGGTTTTGGAGGATTCCTTTGATAAATTGAACGAAGTAAATAACAAATAACATAATGTTTTCCAACTGTTTCGCCATCAATTCTAGGTAATATAATTGATAACGCACACCTCGCCGCATTAATCGATCCAAAGGAAAGTCCTTCATCCTCTAGAGAACGAAGAAACCGAGCTACTTGTGAAATCTTTGGATTTGTTGGTTTAACTTTCATTAACAAACAATGTACACCCCATTTCTTTAAATAGGTTGTATACATTTTGACAGTTCCTGGCCTCCAGGCATCCGATACTATCCTATCCTCAGTAATTCTGTCCAATCCAAATTGCTGTAGCTGCTTCCTTAGAAAAGGAATGCCAATAGGGGCGTCGTTGACACGTCGCCGTGAACCACTAGCGGTCCGTGGTGCGTCAGATTCCCGAGTTTTCTTGGGAATCGTATACGATCTTTTGCCAGTTGTGAAACTGCTGGCAGCCAAGGTTGCGTGTCCCAATCGGGCACCACCAGTATCGCATGTGTCCCTTCCAAGCCGATTTTTCTCACTACTCGGCTGATAATGCTAAATGGTGGGAAAATATAAAAATAATTATTTTCCCAGGTAATAGCAAACGCATCTACTTTCCAAGCATCCGGTTCAGGATGCCAAGAAACATAACAGGGTAACTTGTTATTATTTCGTGATGCAAATAAGTCAACTTCAGGTGTACCCCATTTTTCACAAACGAAGTTAAACAAATGTGTAGAGAGAGACCACTCTAAATGGTCATGGAAATTTCTACTTTTATAATCTGCAAGTGTATTTTGTGACCCTGGAATATGCGCTACAGTCAGCCAGACTTGTTGAGCCTGTGCCCAGTTCCAAATCAGTTTAGATAACTGATTGCAAGACTTTGATTTGGTTCCACCCATGTTACGAATATATGCCATGGCAGTAGTATTATCAGTTAGTATTCTAACCTGTGATTTATTTATCTTTACTAAACTACGTAAGCCCAGATAAATAGCACGCAATTCTAGTGCATTAATATAGTCTGATTTTTCATCATCAAGCCATCTACCTCCTGTTGTGACCCCATCTCGATGAGCTCCCCAACCTTCTAACGAAGCATCAGTAGTAATTACTGTATTAGGTTCCGCCATGCGGATTGGATTTGGTGAACTTGCTATATGTTGCATCCACCATCCAATATCCTGTAACCCTTCTTGCGAAATAAACATCTTTCGCTCAAAATTGCCTTTAGTTCGTGTTAACGCTAAATTTTTATCTATTTCTAGCGACTTAATATGGGCCTTCCCATATAACACAGCAGGTGCATATGAGGTCATTATGCCAATAAGAACAGCAACCTGTCTAATTTTTGGCTTTGATAACTTAATAAGCTGAGTCGCTGTAGTCATAAACTTAATTAGTTTTTGTTCTGTTATCGACACTGTAAGGGACTGTGTATCCAGAATAAACCCTAAACATTTGAGTTGTTTTGTTGGTTTAAACACTGACTTTTGTTGATGTACATAAAACCCCAATTTAGTGAGTAATGCACATAAATCCAAAACTGCATTCACACAACCAATTTGTGTTGATGCTATAATAAAAGAATCATCTATGTATGGAAACATTATGTGACCCTTCCTCGCCATTACCGAGAAAACAGGTTTAAGCAATTTAGTAAATAAACGTGGCGCACAAGCTAAGCCATTCGGCATGCAGGTAAACTCATAGAGTTGGTTATCCCAAATAAATCGAAGAAATTTTCGGTATTGTTCCATTATGGGAAGCGTATAATATGCATCCTGTAAATCAACACTAGCCATCCACGCATCTGGTGTAATCAGATCTCGTGCCGTATCTAGAGAGAACATTTTAAAATGTCGATATTCCACCCTTTTATTAAGGATTGTTAAATCCAGGATCATTCGAACATCACCATTAGGCTTCGGTCTCGAGAAAATGTTTGAAATAAACTGTCCTGAACAGTGTGTCACTTTTTGTATAATTCCTTTCTCAAAGAATTTATGTACCTGTTTAGTTAGTGCGTCTCGTTCAACTGGTTGAATGTTATATGGAAAAGGTATTATACTTTGTACAGGAATTTGTGTAAAGGGAATGTGAACACCCCTAACTATTTCTATAATTTCTTGGTCACTAGTAATTTTGTGCCACTCAGAAATATGATTACTAATATTACCAGCCACAAAGTTGCTTACAG
Source organism: Branchipolynoe longqiensis (assembly GCA_030323885.1). Classification (NCBI taxonomy): domain Eukaryota; kingdom Metazoa; phylum Annelida; class Polychaeta; order Phyllodocida; family Polynoidae; genus Branchipolynoe; species Branchipolynoe longqiensis. Next base: position 79,006,255 of record CM059190.1, on the reverse strand, counting down.
TTTGTGTGTTTTTAGAGGCTGCAGGGACTTGTAAAGTTTGTGTTTGGACCTCTACTTGGACCCGCCCCTGGGGAAAGGTCTCGACGAGTTGAACCCTCGGCCTATTGGCCGTGCGGTGTTGTCGGTCCAGCCTGGGCGAGCGCCCCGGCCCCGAAACCCTTGACCGAAGTTTGAACTCGGTCTGGTTCCTCTGGTGAACCGTCGTGGACGAAAATCCCCTCGTGACTTTTTGAAACGAGGAGCTTCCTGTTTCTTCTTGCCATCCATGTTTTTGCCACTCTTGGCTGCAGTCTCTACCTCTTTATAGAGGTATTGTAGTTGACCGCCAAACATCTTGGTGTTATCTAAAGGTTTCCCTTTAATCGGCTCTGGAGCAAGATAGAGCGTAAACTCCTTCCCCTCATTATCGGTAACCTTCTTAGAGCGAGCCACTTCTTTGCCAGCATCTGTGCAAACTGACTTGAAGACATTTTCATATCTTCGAAACGACAGGTAATTACCTGCCGCCGCTAGCACTGCAATGCCTTTGTCCATTGTCTTAGCCAAAGACGAGAACTTATTTTCACTCTGCATCCTATTAGCCACAGGAACAATAGCTGTTAGGGTAGCCAACACTGCCTTATGCACTGTGTGCAACACATCCTCAAACTTCTTACGGTCATCCGTCATATTGACATCCCGATCCATTTCTTTAATGATGGAGTTGGGAACACCCTTTATGCCTGTTAACTCATCTCCTAACTTGGAGATAACCTCCGCCGGTTTGAACGTGCGAAAATGACCATTCACGGTCTCGCGCATAAGCGTAGTGGTTTTAACCCGCTTAGCCTTTGGCTTCTCCACCTTCTTAGCCACTTTAGTGCCAATGTCCGCATAGACCCCTTCATATATGGTGTCTGAGTCTGATTCCGTAGAAGTAGACTCAGTGGACGACTCAGAAGAAGAATATTTCCTCTTCCTCTTCTTCTTTTTGGACTTAGTCTTCCGCTTTTTGCGCAAAAAGTCTCTGCCCGCTCCTTGGTGAATTCATCACCCGAAGAAATCACCTGTTTCTTCTTCTTCCTCCGTTTAGGAGAAGGAGGAGGAGGAGCCTTAAGCTCCACCGCCGAGTCTGTGTCCAAGAAATCCTCAAATGAATCCTCTTGGACACTCGGCCTACGCCGCTTCCGAGACACAGGCGATTTGGCAGTCAAGATGTGGCTTTCCAATCTTGCAAAGCGAGCCTCCCAATCTGGAGGCGCAGGCACATCAGGCACTGCGTCCTCGTCCGGGTCGGAGAGGATATGCGCCCGGGGCTGTGTCGACGGCCCTGCCGACAACACAGGTGAGGAGTCGTACTCCTCGTCCACTCCACTCGGAACACGCCCCTCGGCTGCTGCTGCACCGCGCTTACTCCGCTTCGTGGCCATCGGGAGCTGAAACAAAACATTTTTGGTCAGTCCCGGTATATATATATGTCACAATATGGTTGTTTCAAACTCATTTGGACATCTATTGGTGTTAGAGAACGTGTTTATACCGTTATAACACAGGCGTAATAAGCTAAATTTGTGCGTGGGTTGTGGGTCAAGCCCAAACCTTACGCGGGGTCGGGACCAGTGTATCGGCCCGCCCATCCCTCTGTTCCGCACACTTCTCCCACCTGTGACTACTACGTCAACAAGTTGGAGAAAATGCTACGAAACTCGGAGAAACGCCTGAAAAAGTTTTGTCTAGGGGAGTCTATAAAAGAAACCCAGGAGCATCTCCAACATTACTCTCTATTAGAGTACGAGAGAATTTCCACATGAGATAGGGCGAAACCCACATCTCTACCCATAGTCACACGGTGACCCGGGTGTTGACATAACCGCTAATGACCGGTTTGGTTCCTTCGAGAAACCCACTCGAGTGTTCTATCCTTGGTTGTTTATAACCAAATAACTCGTCCAAATTGGACCAACGAAAGTCTAAACTTTCCATAATGATGCTCTAATGCATCATAATTAAGCTAACCACAGTTTTTATTATACTTACTGCGTATTTGCTTGTATGTAGACTAATTTTGCCGGAGCAACCCAACGACACGTTATCCAGTCGTGAGTTGTATATGCTAATTGCTGGTACCGGACGTGCTTACCTCTCCCTAGCCTGAGGCTAGCCTGAGGCTGTTTACCGAGGTAAAATATATATATATATATATAATTTTCCCTAAAATATTGATAATTAATGAACTGCCAAAACGGGGTTGCACAATTACAAGTTAGTTGACAGCTGACACTGATATACAATTGAGGCCTCTCTACTCCACTGCATACTGGTGGTTGCTGAAGACACTAGAACAGCGCCATCTTTGGGGACCAGCATATGTATTGCCGCCCCCCCAACCCCACCCCCGCCTCCATCTCCCGCCCCCTGCTCCTCACTAACATAGATCAAATATTCACCCTAGTTGTTGGAGTATTACGTCCTGGTAACATCTAAGGTCATATCAGGATGGATACCGACTTGTGACAGTGGGCACTCATGGCAACTTTATAGTGCTGCCCCACTGGGAGACCATGCCACCAGCACTAATACCTGAATAAAAAACTCAGTGTCATCCTGACACAGCGCCAACCAATCTTTGTCCTATCCTAATAATGCAGAGCGGCTGGCTGGAAGCGACAAGTTTCAATTTTTAGGTCATTGCTTTGACTCGACCAGGGTTCGAACTCATGGGTTTGAATCCCACTATCTACAAAAAAGGGAGACGGATGCTCAACTCAGTCGGCCATCTGGTCTGGTGTGAGGAAGCAATCTCATCTGCGCTTTCCTGCCCAGTCTCCAGATCACCCCCCCCCCCCCAACCCCACACCACCAGGCACATCCCCCATCTCCCACCCCCCACCCGGCTGTTTTCCCGCCAATGAACTAACCACTTCCGGCGTCCACCAGACTCACACCGTACTGCGCACGCGCAGACAAACTATTTCCCCGCCCACCCATCCGTTTATTATCATACTCAACACATAGGGATTAGCTCTCACCTCCTTCACGGCTTGCACTGAGAATAAAACCTGAATACCTTCACTTCCATGTTTCTCCTTCTCCCTTTGCGAATCAAAAGAACAGCCTACTTAGAATAAATTCGCAGTCAACAAATGGCGTAATTACTACAATCAAAATGAATAGGAAAGGCACATTTAAATTTCAACATTATTATTGTTCTTCTTATTGGTTTTATTATTGTTCTTGCTGTTCTTCTACTTATTATTAATTTAAAATATATACTTTTATATTATACATAAACATTTTTTTTCTTCTAAAATAATTGTTATTGTTGCTCAAATCTTTATTCTCTTGGTCCTGAGAAATAAATCTTGTGCATAACAAAATAAAGAATTAGCACTAAACTAACAGTGCCTGAACTAGGCTAAACATCGATTATTTAATAATGATACTAATGATGATACTAATACAGATAGTAGCAAAAATAGCCACCCAAAAGGGCTAAAAAAGAGAGAAATAGCGCTGAAGTGATCGATTAATTGATGGTGATTTGTTACCTTGTTACTTAGATACTGGTACTTGACTGTCACAAGTTACCTTAATTTAGGTTGAAGTAACTTTTATTTGAAATCTTTGAGATATTGGATTTGAAGTACAAACAGGCAAACATAATCTTTGCAAGCACGTCAAAACTCTGACACCATAAGCTTCAGTAGTAACAGGTTCTATTAAATTGATTCAATATGACCTTCTATGCAGCAACAATTGCTTAATAAGTGCACCAGCATGTCGGTTAGATATGTAGAATCAAATCTAGATAAGTGGAACCCCGTTATAATGCGCCCTGATTTAACGTGAATTCTGATATAGCATGATGATTTATTGGACCCAGAATTCCTTATTTCAAAGGTAATTCAGTAAACTGAACCCCACTGTTTTTTCGATGATATTTCATGAACCCCCAACGATTGCGTTATAACGGGGTTTCACTGTAATTGTCCTATTTTTAGAAAATTTGATGAGGTCATCGGATTTTGCAGCTCTAAACCAACAACCAATCATCACCCCAGAAGTGCCACCACCATCTATCTATCTGCTGTCTTCGAAGTGTCGCTTGCTTACCCGCCACACTGGCAGAAGAGGTTGAAGGCGTTAAGGATGAGGTTGGGGATCTGCGCTGTGAAGCCGAGGAAGCTGAGGAAGTACATCCGGTACATGAGGCCCGAGCCCTGGGCAGTGTGCAAGGGGCTGCTCGAGTTGACGGTCTCGTTGCCCCATATTTCAGCAGTCACGATGTCTGGTGGCTTTAGCTTGTAGTCGACGAAGTACTGGCAGAGAGAGATAGAGACAGAGATATAGAGAGAGATAGAGACAGAGAGACAAGAGACGAGGGCAGCTCAAACAACAAACAGAAGTGGGTGTCTAATACCTCAGTCCACACTACTGCTTACGACCACAAAAAAGGGACGGTCGCAAGGTCACAAGTGGTCCTCAGTGGTTGCCAACCTCTTTTCGACCATTTTGGTTGCAAAGCGGTTGCACCAACTTGTGACCAAAATGGTCGCCCGGAGATCGACAACTATTGCTTTGTTCGCAAGGAGGTGGATTCTTTCGTCCAAAGTGGTCGCAAGACGGAGTGTGATTGGGACTTTAGGGGTACCCCTCTTCTCAGATCAGTTCAGACATTGTAACAAATAGATGTATGTGTCTAAGGGGTACACCTCTTCTCAAATCAATCACTTCAGACAACAAACAGAAGTAGGTATCTAAATGTTACCCCTCTTCTCAAATCTGCAGAATGTGAGGGGCACGGACTATATATAGCACTAGCAGATATGTGCATACGTTCGTGTAGACATACATACATGCATACATACAAACATACATACATACAACCCCCATCATAACGTGTCTCGACGTAACACAAATTCGGATATTAATGCGATGATTCATCGGACCCAGAATTCCTTAATTCAAAGGTAATTCAGTAAATCGAACCCCAATTTAGCGCGACCATGCTGTTTTCACGATGACATTTTATGGACCCCAACAATTGTTTTATAACGGAGTTTAACAGTAGTTAAGTGCATTGCACAAGTGAAAGATACCACATGCATCAGTAGGCAGGGGTAGGTTGATTGCATCAAAGAGCCTAGAATAGCCTAATAAACGCGCACACACACACTTCTGTTGTAGTTATTTTAATTATTATTATTATTTTTATAGATTGATTTCTGACATAAACCTTGGATAAAGTTGACTACCTTGAGTAGAATGTAGCGCCAGTTTGCGACTTACCGAGTTGGCAGTGATGAACATGTTCCACGGCATCAGCGTGCCGACTCCATGCAGGATGAGGATCAGGTACACCATGTTCCACCTGCCGACAAATAACGGAACTAAGGTTAGATTGCAGGACGCTATGAGCAGGCAGCAAATTCACCGCTGACTAGAAAAAAAACGGACCAGACGGGATGAGTTGAAATGAGTTGAGCGTCTGTCTCCCGTTTTAGTAGATCGTGGGATTTGAACCCATGGGTTCGAACCCTGGCCAAGTCAAACCAATGACGTAAAAATTGTGGACAGATTTCAAAGTGTGGCAGCACTATAAAGTCGCCATGAGTGTGCACTGCCACAAGTCGTCGGTACCTGTCCTGATGACATTAGATGTTGCCAGGACGCAAAATTCAAACAACAAACCAACCTTAAAAATTGATACTTCTCGCTTCCTAGCCAGGCGCTCGGCATTGGTCGTAATGCGAAGCATTACGGTTGATGCGAGGAGAGGAAGAGACCCTCCCCCCGCCCCGCGCTGTCGCGCTGCTTTCTCACCTCGGCAGACGGCGCGGCGCGCCCCCCCCCCTCCCCCGCCCTCCGCGTCGCGCGGCGCTCACGCCTCGCCCGACGCCGCTGCTCGCCACCTGTCGCCCTCCCCCGGGCCGGCAGCTTTCACACTCACCTGCTGTCGCCCCTCCCTCTCCCCTTATAAGGCCGCCCCCTGGCCTCCCTCAGGCACTCGCCCTCCTGCCGCCTCCCAGATCTCTCCTTTCTTCATTTGGCTCTCCACCTCGGACCTCTGCCCCACCACAGCTGCAGCATGCCTCAAGGGAAGGGACGTGGACGAAAGGGCTCCCGGGCCGCCCCCCGCACCCCGGGGCCCTCTCCAACTCCCAGGAGGGACGAGTCGCCGGCCTCCGCCTCGGCATCTCCCGCGGCGACCTCGGGCCCCGCCTCGGGCGCCGAGATCGCCCTAGTCCTGGAGGCTCTCCAGCGCATCCAGCTGGAGCATCGCCAGGCCGCCGCCGACCTCCACGCCCGGATCGACTCCCTGGGCACCGGGGAGGCCCCGACACCTCGGGCGCCCGCCAGCACCACGGCCCGGCCCCGGCCGCCACCTCAGGCGCCCCCACCGGGGGCCGCGCACCCGGAGTACGAGAGGTACCGCCACCTCTCCCAAGCCTCCCCCGTCACCTCGCCGCCCTACCAAGAGGAGCGGACCCGACACACCCCCGCCTCCGCGGCCGACGCCGTCCGGGACATCCTGGCATCCGCCGAGGCGCGGCACTGCACCAGGCGCCAAGGGATCCCGGCCAACTTCATCTTCCCCTCCGACCTGGTGAAGCGAGGGCCCGAGAGGAAGCCGGTGAAGAGGGGGGAGGCGACGAAGGACGAATATGCCCTCGCCCTCCTCACCCTCATCGACCACCCAGACTTCCCCGCCCACTCCGCCCAGGGACTCCACCACCACCACCTCACAGTCTGCCGGGACAACCTGATTTACCCCTGGGCAACCGTCCGCCGGTACTCCGAGACCGTGTTTACAGCGATCGCGGACGGAACCCTCCCCCAGGGGTGGCATGACCCGGTGGCCCTCAACCTCATGAGGCTAGACTGCCTGGCCATGCCCGAGGAGCAAGCCACCGCCGCCCCGGCCCGCCTACCCGACCATCTCCACCGAGGCGCCCACCTCCCCCGACCTCAGGCTGACGCCCGCGCCACCTACGACAGGGAGACCCACGGCGCCCCCTGCCCGGCCTGGAACCGCGCCCCCGCCTCGTGCGATCGGGCCCGCCTCGGGGAGGCCCACGGTGAGGCGGGGGACACGCGCCGTCACGTCTGCGCATACTGCGCCAATGTGAGGCGCCTCTTCACCATGCACAGCGAGGCCGACTGCATCACGAAACAAACCCGTGAGCGCCAGACCCCCCCCACCACCTCGGCGGATTTTTGATCCGCCGGCCTCCCCCCGGCCGGCCCGGGGGGACCCCTCCGGCGCCTCACCCCCACCACTGCCGACAGCCCCGCAAGCCCCGCCGACAACCTCCCAGCGACCATCGAACGCAGCGCCGCCAAGCCCCAGCCGAGGATCATCACCTCGGGCATCACACCTCGGACCGCATCCCAGCCCAGCCTCAGGAGGAACCCTCTGCCACCGACCCTCACGACACCGCCTTCAACACCGCCGCCCAGACCCCGACCACCACCCCATCCAGCCCCGAGGACTTCGCTGCCCCCCTGCTCGACCCTCGTCGGACCTCCTCACCGGATCCCGCCAAGGAGCGGGCCTCCCCCTTTTTGGCCGCCCGCTCCCTGTCGACGCAGGCCCGGGACACTCCCCGCCCCCAGAGGGAGCCTGACCCCCGACACGGCCCACCTGCTCCGCCTCGGGCGCGCCGCCAGCCCTCCCCGCCCAGACCTTCACCTCCGGACCCCCGCCTCGGGCGCCCCGGCCCCCCGCCTCGGGCGCGCCTCGAGCCCTCCCCTACTTTTGGTGGAGGGCTCCTCGGCACCCCCTCACTCCACTGACTTTTGAACTCTGTTCCTATATGTTGACATTTGACCTCTGTTCCTATATTTTGACATTTGAACTCTGTTCCTACATTTTGACATTTGAACTCTGTTCCTATATTTACTCCGCTCCTCATTTATTTTATCCTTCATTATTTACTTCTTTCCTTTACCCTGTTTACCCTGTATGCCCTGTAAGCTTTCTGAGGCGAAAATAAAAACCTTTTATTTCCACCCCCGCCTCCTCTCTTCCTTTTCGCGCATCGGTCGTAATGCGAAGCATTACGGTTGATGCGAGGAGAGGAAGAGACCCTCCCCCCGCCCGCGCTGTCGCGCTGCTTTCTCACCTCGGCAGACGGCGCGGCGCGCCCCCCCCCCTCCCCCGCCCTCCGCGTCGCGCGGCGCTCACGCCTCGCCCGACGCCGCTGCTCGCCACCTGTCGCCCTCCCCCGGGCCGGCAGCTTTCACACTCACCTGCTGTCGCCCCTCCCTCTCCCCTTATAAGGCCGCCCCCTGGCCTCCCTCAGGCACTCGCCTTCCTGCCGCCTCCCAGATCTCTCCTTTCTTCACCACCCACCCACCCTACACTCCTACCACTTTCTCTTCCTCCGGTGGAGGGCTCCTCGGCACCCCCTCACTCCACTGACTTTTGAACTCTGTTCCTATATGTTGACATTTGACCTCTGTTCCTATATTTTGACATTTGAACTCTGTTCCTACATTTTGACATTTGAACTCTGTTCCTATATTTACTCCGCTCCTCATTTATTTTTATCCTTCATTATTTACTTCTTTCCTTTACCCTGTTTACCCTGTATGCCCTGTAAGCTTTCTGAGGCGAAAATAAAAACCTTTTATTTCCACCCCCGCCTCCTCTCTTCCTTTTCGCGCATCATTACGATAGGGCACTGGCTGGTTGGTTCAGTGTCAGGATAATGTGACTGATGGGATATCAGGCCATGGAGCCGGCAACCTGGTCTCCCAGTGTGGCAGCACTATAAAGTCGCCATGAGTGCACACTGTCACAAGTCGGTACCTATCCTGATATGACCTTAGATGTTGCTAGGATGTAAAACAACAAACAAACAACAATCAAATCCCACCATCTACCTAGACGGGAGACGAATACCCGTCCTGATATGACCGTAGATGTTGCCAGGACGCAAAACTCCAACAACCAACCATCTATGTGCCGACATATGTTTACTAAGTGCACCAGTATCTAAGTTAGATATGTAGAATAAATGGCTAAGTTTTGAGATATTTAAAGTGCAAAGTTAATTTTGGCAAGCACACCAAAACTTTAAGACACCATAGGCTTCTGTAGTAACTGCCCCAGTATTCCCTTCTATGTGCCGACATATGATAAATAAGTGCACCAGTATCTAAGTTAGATATGTAGAACTAAATCTAGATAAGAGACCAGACGGGATGGCCGAATGAGTTGGAGCGTCCGTCTCCCGTGCTGGTAGATCATGGGGTCATGGGTTCGAACCTTGGTCGAGTCAAACCAATGACTTGAAAATTGGTGCTTGTCCCTTCCTAGCCAGTCGCTCGGCATTATTAGGACAGGGCAAGGACTGGTGTGATCAGTGTCAGGATAATGTGACTGAGTGGGATACCGGGTCATGGTCCTGGCGGCCTGGTTTCCCAGTGAGACAGCACTATAAAGTCGCCATGAGTGCACACTGTCACAAGTCGGTACCCGTCCTGATATGACCTTAGATGTTGCTAGGACGTAAAACAACAACAAACAAACAACAAACAAATCTAGATAATAGTTTTGATTTTGAAAATTTGATATTTTCGGATTATGCGGCTCAGAGTAGGTGGTGGCCAAGGGAGCCATGCTGCATGGTGGTGGTGGGCAGAGCACTGTAACTATGGGGACACAGAAATGCTTGATGTTCATTGGTAGAGCTGTAGATGCTTGATTCACATTGGAGAATACGGTCAGGTGGTATGCCATACCAGATCCATGTACCACTATAAATAATATACCCGAGGGCTTGGCTCTCTCTCTCTACTTTCACTCTTTATACTCTTCCTTTCTCTTTTTGCCTGTATTCATTTCACCATAGCCTGCCTACACAACCACAGATTCCAGCCGTGGACTTTATAAATTGATGCTGACCCCTGGACAACCAAAAGGATTCATCAGTGGTTGCTGTGACACACTGGTGGCAGTGACCCTCCTCACCTGTCCAGGGGTGGCTTTTCCTGAAGGTCCCCTTCGGCCTCCTTCTTCTTCTGTAGTGCGGTCAGCATCATGTCCTTCTCAGCAGGGTCCACGCCTGGAACAGGGGCAAGGGTGTGTAGCGTTAACAGTGGAAAGTGGTGAGTCTGAACTCTACACATCACATGACTTTATAGTGCTGCCCACTGGTACAACAGGCCACCAGCACCATGACCTGATATCCCACTCAGTCACATTATCCTGACAGTGAGCCAACTAGTCCTTGCCCTATCCTAATACTGCCGAGCACCTGACTAGGAAGCGCCAAGTATAAATTTTTAAGTATTGGTTTGACTCGACTAGGGTTCGAATCCTACGATCTACCAGTTCTCATCTGATCCCAAAAAATTAAGGGCCGGAGTCTCATTGGTAGGATGAATCCGAATGCATCTGGTCAGTTGCCACAAACACCAAGAAGACAGTTGCTATGGTGACTTACCTGTCAATCAATAACGAGCTCTAATTGTTTTGGATATTTGGATTGAAATTGGTTACAAACATTATGTATAGCTGTTAGGCAACATATTATTTCCAATCACACGGCTATTTGTGTATACTGGCAATTCATAAACACACAGATGAATGGCCAGCTAATTCTACGGTGAATTTCCATACCTACTAAGTGGTCGGGACACTATAACACATACTCACACTTAAGAGATGCACCATGGGAAATCCTAACACAAACCATGATCAAAAAGATTCCCCATTAGCTAACACATACTCACACTGAAGAGATGCGCCATGGGAAATCCTAACACAAACCATGATCAAAAAGATTCCCCATCAGCTAACACATACTCACACTGAAGAGATGCGCCATGGGAAATTCAAACACAAACCATGATCAAAAAGATTCCCCATTAGCTAACACATACTCACACTGAAGAGATGCGCCATGGGAAATTCTAACACAAACCATGATCAAAAAGATTCCCCATTAGCTAACACATACTCACACTGAAGAGATGCGCCATGGGAAATTCTAACACAAACCATGATCAAAAAGATTCCCCATCAGCTAACACATACTCACACTGAAGAGATGCACCATGGGAAATTCAAACACAAACCATGATCAAAAAGATTCCCGATCAGCTAACACATACTCACACTGAAGAGATGCGCCATGGGAAATTCTAACACAAACCATGATCAAAAAGATTCCCCATCAGCTAACACATACTCACACTGAAGAGATGCGCCATGGGAAATTCTAACACAAACTGTGATCGAAAAGATTCCCCATTAGCTAACACATAACCACACCGAAGAAATGCACCATGTGAAAACCTAACACAAACTGCGATTGAAAAGATTCAGCATTAGTGGACATAAGAGTGCAAATGTGCAGACTTATGCCCTTATCACTGCACAGGGGAAACAGCGACATGAAATATAACACATAAAGGGCAATGACATTGAGTAAATTGGATTGTTTCTGTGATATTACTTTTTTAAACAAGTAATTACTTTAATAAAGGAATATAGTGGCATTTGTTTGTTTCTTGATGTTTTATGTCCTATCAACATGTAAGGTCATATGAGGACGGATACCGAATTGTGACAGTGCACACTCATGGTGACTATAGTGTTGCCCCACGGGGAGACTAGGCCACTGGCACCATGACCTGATATCCCACTCAGTCATATTATCTTGATACTAAGCTGACCAGTCCTTGTCCTATCCTACTAATGCTGAGTGCCAGGCTAGGTAGCGACAAGCATAAATTTGGTAAGTCACTAGCTGGACTCGGCTGGGATTAAAACTCCAAACGTTCCGCATGGGAAGTATCCAGTATATAGGTTTGGAAATTTTTTTTAAATTACCATATAGAAATGATACTCATACCATTGTAAAGAGCCAAACAAATGCTTTTAAATAACACAAAGATCATGCATATTGGCCTAGTATTAAGAAAGTTATGATTTTTTATTTATTTAAAATCGCATGTTTTTTTTTGTCCTGTAGTTAGACTGAAACAAAGGGAATGGGTGTGACAACAGAAAAGGGCCGTCGCGTAGCGCACGGACTTGCACGTACCTACTGCATGGGCTCCACGCCAAAGTCGGGCAACCCATGGCACTTTCCCATTCAAAATTAACCATGTTCGACATATAGCAGCGTGATAATATTTGGTATATAGTGAGAAAAGACATAAATAATTGCATCTATGTTTTTTATTTACGTCCAAAGTGATTTTGAACCGATTTGAACATGTGAAAAGTAATGCAAATGTTTGAAATTGTGTCACAAACGAACGAATCCACAGAAATGCAAAATTCGAAAACGGTGAGATTCAGAAATCTTTCCTTTATATGTGGTGATCAGGATTCCCCAATTCCCCCACTGATAGAGATGTCGAGAACGGTTCGCGCATTCCGATCACAGCGATCGGGGGCAACACGGCAGCGATGCAGCGCGTGGATGTCAACATACCTACACTATACCGACTGGGCCACCTCGTCCGGCATTGTCAGCATTTGTGGACGAGCAACTTTTCCAGACAGTGTGATAATATTGTTGTGTAATACTCTGCCGAGAATGGGATTCGAACCCATATTTCTGCCATTCTGGGAGGCAGGGCCCTAATCGACTACACATGCTCCCTGATGCAATCAGCCCACCTGTAATATATGTTGATGTCGACACTGTGAGATCTAGTTTGCAACTGTCTTTATTTAGAACGTTCTGTAGTGACATCACTCTGTGCCACACTGGGGGTGTTCGGATAACAACACAACTGGAAGACACATACATTACATCTCCCTTTCAATGGAACAGAGGAACAAAATTCAATGGTAACATTTTGGATATATCAACTACCATCGATAGCAACAGGTCCTTCTCGTGTTATTATAACTAATGTCATAACGCCATATCCCCCTCTTTAAAATAATTCCTATCGATAACAGAATGGTACCCGGTATTGTGAGAATAAAATGCCATGCTCAAATTTACTAACATTCCAGAACAATGTAAATGGCAGTGTACATGAAGACCTAATACATATAGAGATATTATACATACTAAGTTTAAGAAGAGAACCTATCGAATGTAGCCCATCATACAAAAACACGACCCATAAAGTAATACAACGAATACATAGTCAGGGTCAGTTGTCACTTCTTAAATGTAGACTTATTTTGTCTCTTCTTCATATGACCTGAACAACGAGCGTATTATTACGTAACGTTGTATGCAATTCATAACTGAACATAACAAGGCACTTGCTAGGCAGAACAGAAAGTGGCATAGCAACAACAGTAAACGACTTATATAACATATGCGACTCAAATATTCAATATAGTATTTCATGAACAACATTTCCCAAAATGTTCAAATTAAACTCATGCTTCATATAACAATTTCATCCGTGAACATTTCGTCATCGATGACCAACACTTAGCACCAAGACGCCGCTCGGACAACACGAGCTGACCTCCCGACTAATTTCCCCCCCCCCCGCCCACCCACTATCAAGGCGGAGTGAGGGAGGGTTGAGTGCCTGGATTAGACCGGCTTATCTGAACGTTACGTAGACTGGTAGACTATGACATTTAGACACTTAACTCGGCCGACAGACTTACTCTAGAGCCGCTCACTGACATTTAGATATCTAACTCCTCTAAACGCTTATCGTTCGGCTGGACTTACTCTAGGCCTCTTCACCCACACTAGACATTTAACTGTATAACCTTGATATTCACAGATTGCATAGCGCCTTCAGTCTTAGATGGGCCCTGACCTCTCACTGTTGTTCCATTCTTGCCTCTCGATACCATTAAATGCCATGTTATAGTAGCCCGTCTTCGTGTTGTGAATTAAACTCATGCTTCATATAACAATTTCATCCGTGAACATTTCGTCATATTTTTTTGTTTGTTTATAAAAGCATTGAGTCAAAATTCATTTGATAACATCTTTGACATGCACGACAACTTAAAAACATGTATACACATACAAAATGCATACTCAGCTGGCTGCATGTGTTGTTTCTTATGTTATCAAGCGTTGTGTCCATTAATTGTTCGAACTTAAGTATGTGACGTTACCAATTATTGTACAGCTTTTCCAGCATGTTACTTATTTAACTATAACAATTTCAACCGTGAACATTCTTTTATGTTTGCTTAATAAGCATTGAGTCAACATATATAGTCAAGAACATCCATGACATGAAGAGCAACATAGCATTATAAAAACATACAAAATGCATACTCAGTTGACTTCATGTGTCGTTTCTTATGTTTGCATGAGTTGTGTCCATTCTTTGTTTGACCTTAACTATGTGTCGTTATTAATTATTGTACTGCTTTTCTGGCATGTCAGTTATTTAATTATAACAATTGCATCAGTGAACATTTTTGTTAGTTTGTTTAATAAGTATTGAGTGAATATTTATTGGATAACATCTATGACATGTAAGACAATTTAAAGCATTTATACCAACACACAAAATGTATACTTAGTTAGCTTCATGTGTCGTTTCTTATCTTTGCATGTGTTGTGTCCATTCTTTATTTGACCATAATCATGTGTCATTCTTACTGTACTGCTTTTCTAGCATGTCACTTGCTTAATTATTACAATTGCATCAGTGAACATTACCTACAATAACAGTAATGAGTCAATAGCTATTTGACAAGATCTATGACAAGTACGACAACTTACAGCATTTACAAAACATCAACAACAGGCATACTCAGTTACCTTCATGTGCCATTTCCTATGTGTGAATGTTTTCTGTAAAGACTTTGTTTGACCTCAAATGTGTGATGTTCTTCATGTATTGTCATGGTAACATACGGTAACAATTTAAAGTTGCACAGTCTAACCAAACCATTCCTAATTCAAAACGTCACAATCGACATACCATGTCATTGTTTGCATTCTTTGACCTTTTCCACATATATATATTTCTATAACATATAGATATATTTATTAAATATATTTATATAAATTATTTTATTTTAATGCATATGACAAATATCAGTATATCCGGTAGATTCTGCATATTCGGCTTACTCTGGTTTCTATATAACCAATATTTTACACAAATGTATATTTTACACAATTATTTCGTCATCCACAGGCCTTGTCATTGTGAAATTGTTGTGACACACTTCATTCAATTCTGACATCCAACAATATAGTGGTCATGATATCCACTTTAACATTTTTAAATATATATTGTGTTGGTTAATATATATATTGCTATTCGTTCACCATGGGAACGGTGTGCACCAATAGGAATTCCACCTGCATACGACACATATATGCATGTAGGTACTACGTTTCATATGATACAACATTTTAGTTTTATATTTCCATCATTAATAACAAGCCCATAGCATAGCAATCTTATGATGGAACAAAATACCAATATTATGGTGACACACTCAAATTATTACAGCCTGCATGAAATAATTTATATCGATATAGATACTCTAGCAGTACATCATATCATATAGTGTGTTACAAATAAGGTCTACACCTGAGTATGCAGCTTTAACCAAGCAGACGGCCAACCGCTACTTTGTCGCATACACATACTTGAACTAGATTCTTTCATGACGTGGCCCCGCGCTGCTTGGGGGCGTTCGGATATCAGCATACCTATATTTTCATGTCGATGTTAAAGATTTAATTATGTAGAAATAGAAGTTCCTTTACCTTGAATTGTCTCATGTTTCATCTTATGTCAATTCATATATGATATTAAGTCACACTTCATCTCTATCACATGCCTCCATTGGCATAGCGTTTGGTGCTTGCTTCCTGGCGCTCCGATCCACTTCTCGAGGAATCTTGGTGCCTTGCCTGTTGCTTAGCTTGCCTGACGTCCTGCGCGTCTTTATTCTGGTCATCTTCATTATAGCCGACTGTCCCTGTCGACGTCCTGTGCATCTGTGCTTCATAGCATCCGTGCATCTGTGTCCATGCCTCTTAGGCATATGTGCATCTGTGTGCCATCTTCTCAGGCATCTGTGCATCGTATTGTCATTTATTCACTCCAAGCAATGTCGTGACGTCCTGCGCGTCCTCATTCCGGCTGTTTTCATTAGAGCCATTCGTTTCCACCGACGATCCATACATCCGTGCTTCTTGGCACCTGTGTAGTCGTGTATGTGCCTCCATGCATCCGTGCATCCATGTGCCATCTTTCCAGGCATCTGTGTATCGTCTTGTCACTCGTCATATTAAAGTCAGTGCTGCTTTTGTTGGTGCCCGGGGAGTTGCTGCCCGATGCGCCGCAGCTACTGCAAGTATGTGTTACAGTTTCTTCGACCAGGGTGTCAATGCCTGGTAAAATACACTTGCATGACATGTTGGTTGGTGCCCGGGGTACTGATGCCCGGTATCCACCAGAAGCAATGGGTTTGAAAGCACCATTGCCTCCACATCTGACACCATGTAATATATGTTGATGTCGACACTGTGAGATCTAGTTTGCAACTGTCTTTATTTAGAACGTTCTGTAGTGACATCACTCTGTGCCACACTGGGGGTGTTCGGATAACAACACAACTGGAAGACACATACATTACACCACCCACGCCTACCTAGGCATGCGACTCCTTACATGTGAGGTCAGTGCAGGCCCCTACAGTGTATAAAACTCACATGATATGACCTTGAGGGAGTATAATAACCTCAGAGGTCAAAGTAGAAACAGACACACGCCATCCTCCATCACGAAGGGAACCTCACCTTCCAGCCGTGTCTAGCCTTTAAGGAGCATGCTATTTATTGGCTATGATCCATATAGACCCCTTTCAATGTTTATAAACATTTCGTATGCGCGCGCAGCTTGGCTGCAGAACAAAGGCACACTGCCATTGAGTTTGCCGGTACGCGCAGTGCAAAGCGTTTATTTTATTCAAAATTAATAGAAATGCAGAACCCTAACCATATAAATTTAATATAATCTATTCGAATATGTTTTCTATATGTGTACCAGGCGCTTTGTTTATAGATGGTGTGGTTTTAGAGATATTTCACTTTTTCTGTATGAAGATTGCTCATATCCATTGAGTTTGCAGTGTGACATTGTGTCGTCCTGCAGCCAAAAGCCAGGATTAATATGCTTCTCAGTATGAAAATATTTAATTCTGCTTAGATTTTTATTAAGCAGACTGTGGTGTCCTAAACATGTGTTACATCTGAGCAACACATGTTGTACTGCCATATGACATAGCTTAATCATGGACTACACCTTCATTTTTTATCTCATCAATTTATATTTTACATTTGCAACCAAAACATGTTTAAAATTCAAATATTAAATTCTAACTCTCCATGTGACAATTCTGGCCAGTTTTCAGGAGTGACCCATATATGCTGTATAAGAATTCAGAGTATAATAGCCCAGAATATCCCGCCAGCTCCCCCAGTCATTGACTGCTGGAGTCTGGACTAGTCATCTGCTGCTCAAACCTAGTCAACCTCAGTTGCGATTGTGGCACCACCACCCGCTTCACACTGTAACGGCGAAAATAATACACATATATAGTATAGTTATACGAATCTTACCTGGGTACAGATGATGGATAACTGGGTGTTTTCCCGAGGTACTAGCCTCGGATAGTCGTGGGTCAGGGAGAAGGAAGCACATCCGGGTCCAGCAATCTTTTACATAATTTATAGGATAAAAAATGATTTAAACTATTTATGGATACTATTGTGTTTTCGTTTTAGCGAAACATGATAGTCGTGGTAGGGTAGGGTGGGCGGGCCCTAGCCCACGACTATCCGAGGCTAGTACCTTGGGAAAACACTAGTTATGCATCATCTGTACCCAGGTAAGATTTGTATAACTATACTATTTTACCACTGTACTATGCCTCTGGCTACTCATAGCCCAGGGAGAATTTTACGTAATCTCTTTTTTTTAATATATCCTTTTATACTTTAATGTTGTTACCAAACTATGTTGTTAGTGCAAAATATTAATTTTTGTTTCTCACCCGTCTTTAGTTGGTGAGTAGGCGAGTCGCCAGGCCGCCAGGTTTTTCTAGTTGTTTGTTGTAATGTTTTACAAACGATCTAGCCGTCTTCTAGCCAGCGTGTGCAAGGATCCTTTTTACCGAGATTCCTAAAAGTATTGCCTTGGAAACCATGGCTCCACACATTGAGTGGGATGCGTAGCATCTAGTATTGACTCCTGCCTGTGTAAGCACCTTGATGGTCCATCTTGCGAGTGTGTCTCTCAAGATAGCTTTATGCGGTTTAATAATGCTGATTAGTAGCTGTCTGGAATTCCTAATTCCCCGTGACTTGGATATATATGCCCTTATGGCTGAAACTACACATATCCGTTTATCCTCCGGAACAGTATTTACATGTACTGTGGACAATGGGTCCCGTGAGCGATTTGACTTTAGTAATGTCTCTAAATCGAATGTTGCCTTATCTTATCTATTTCTAATCCATCCAGTCAGAGTGCCACAATCGTTTGGCCTCTGTGTCCCATCACTAACAGTAACAGCACTGCTAACTTAAATCCTATTTCTTTCATTGATAAATGTCTATTGCTTGGCCATGACTTGAATAACTTAAATACTATCGACACATCCCAAAACCTATTATATTTGGGTTTGGGTGGGTTTATTTCATACACCGATCTAATGAACCAGTGTACCAACTATGTTTCCCAATCGTTTGTCCATCACTGCATTAATTGCACCAAATCCTAATCCTTCATCTTCTAGGATTCTTAGAAATCTTAATATTTGGGCTATTGTAGGTTTTAATGGTTTGACTCCTTTTAGAAGGCCCCATTTCTTTAGATAACTTGTATATAATTTCACCGTTCCTTTCCTCCAGGCATGTGAAATAAGTCTTTCTTTCGTAATTTTGTCTAAACAATATTGTTCTAAATGTTTTCTTAGAAAAGGATAGCCAAAAGGGGTGTTGTCGACACGTCTCCGTGGACTCTTAGCGGTCCCAGATGTTGAGGGTTGTTCCTTTCTCTTGGAATCTGACCACGTCTTTTGCTGCTGATGTTATTGCCGCTAGCCATGGTTGGGTTTATGTAATAGAATTTAATATTCCAAATTAATGAGAATGTGTCTACTCTCCAGGCTTCTGGCTCTGGATACCAAGAAACATATTTAGGTAACTTTTTGTTATTGCGCGATGCAAATAAGTCAATTTCTGGTTTGCCCCATTTGTGACAAATGTCCTAGAAAATCCTCTGATTCAGTGACCATTCTAGATGGTCATGAAAATGTTGGCTTTTCTTGTCAGCCAAAGTATTTTGACTGCCTGGAATATGTGCTACTGTTAGCCATATCTCGTGTTTCTCTTCCCAGTCCAAAATTAGTTAGGCTAGATAGTCACATGGTTTGGAATGAGTCCCTCCCATATTACGTACATAAGCCATAGCTGTCGTGTTATCTGTTAATACCCGTACATAATTTTTAGGTACGTGAACTAGGTTATGTAATCTAGATAAATATCTCTAAGCTCTAGTATGTGATCAGAGATTTCATCATCCATCCACCAACCACCTGTTGCCTGTTAGTATCTGTGAGACCCCATCCTTCTAGTGAAGCGTCTGTTGTAACTGTAGTGTTGGGCTCTCCAATTCTAATGGGGTTGGCCAAATTGTTAATGTGTGACAGCCACCACATATCTTTTTGACCATCTGACGAAATCGTCAGGGGTCATTCAGAGTTTCCTTTTGTGCGAGCCAACAACAAGTTCTTATCTATTTCTAGCGATTTAATATGAGCCTTGCCATACAGAATAGCGGGTGCATATGCTATCATAATTCCTATCAGTATTGCGACTTGTCTTATCTTTGGTTTGTTCAATTGTAATAAATGGTTTGCTGTTGTAAATTTATCAACCTTTTTTTCCGTTACTGAAATGGTAATTTCTGTGGTGTCAATAAAGAATCCCAGAAACTTTAACTTCTTTCTTGGTGTTAAAACTGATTTAGTTTCATGTATGTAGAACCCTTATTTTGTAATGTTTCACATAATCTGTCTACTGCTGTCTGGCATTGTTGTTGTGTTTGTGCAACAATAAATGGATCATCAAAATAAGGAAACATAATATGTCCTTCCCTAGCCATCTGTTTTAAATAACCATGTGAAAATGCATGGACAGCAAGCCAGTCCATTCGGCATGCATGTAAACTCATAAAGTTCGCCGTTCCAACAAAATCTGAGACATTTCCGATCAAGTTTATGGATAGGTCCTGTATAGTATGCATCTTTAAGATCTACACTGGCTAGCCAGGAGCCTTGCGTTACTAAGTCTCTTGCTGTGTCTAAGGAAAGCATTTTTAACTGTTTGTATTTTACAAATTTGTTGAATCATGTCAGATCTAAAATTAGTCTTACATCTCCATTTGGTTTGGGGAGCAAGAAAATATTAGATATGAATTCCCCAGCCACATGTAGTGATGGTTCTATAATGCCCTTTTCACAGAATTTAAGGACTTTGTCTAACGCTTCACGTTCCTAACCGTGAAATCGGTATGGGAAAGGTATGCTATTTTGAATAGGTTCTTCTAGCAAGGGTATTCTTACCACTTCAGCTAGACTAAGGATAGTTAAATTATCCGTAATGCTATTCCATTCCGGTGGGCAGTTATTGAGGTTACCAGTTTGAAATATGCTTACTAGTGTTTGCGTTGCCACTTCTATTTGTTCCCTGGCGGGGGAATGGCTTCTGGGCATTGAACTCCCTCTTGAAGCGCCTGTTCCCATTCATTCCAGCCGAACAACTGCCTCTGGCCCCTTCCCCTGGCCTGGAAGCTGAAGTTCATCCCGAACCAGCCTCCTCGTTGGCCGGTTCGCCGGTTAAAAAAATCCTGCCTCATCTCCTTGAAGCGGTTAGGATTCGTGTCCAAGGACTTCTTGTCCGTTTCCATATATGTTTGCCACACTTCGAACCGATCTCCAGTTGTTTAAACAAGTGCTGGGGTTGTCCACCCTACATCTTCGTCTTGTCCAGTGGTTTCCCCCTTAATGGGCTTGTGGGCAAGGAATAACGTGTATTCCTTCCCGTCATTGTCACTGATCTTCTTAGACCTGGCTACCTCCTTGCCTGCATCTGTGCAAACAGCCTTAAAAACGTTCTCAAAACGTCTGTATGAGAGGAAGTTGCTTGTCACCGTCAGCAAAGCAATCCCCCCATTCATATCATCGCACAGCGATGAGAACTTGTTCTCTGCCATCATCCTATTGGCTATAGGCGTGATGGCCGTGAGTACCCCTTTGTGTACTGTATGCAGGACCGACTCAAACTTTTTACACTCCTTGCTGAGCTTGACTTCCGAGTCCATTTCCTTAATGGCGGATTCCGGAATCCCTTTGATCCCTGTTAATTTCTCAGCCATTTTGATAATCACTTCGGCCGGCTTAAATGTGTTGAAGTGCCCCATAATCGTCTTCCTCATAAGTGTAGTTATATGGACTTTCTTCCGCCTTTGCACCTTGCACTTTTTCGTCTCCTTGCCACAGGACTTCGCGTATTTCCCCACGTGCTTGGTGTCTGAGTCTGAGCTCGTTGAAGACAAGTCTGACAAAGAGGATTTGTGTTTCCTCCTTTTCTTAGTCTTCTTCTTGCTCTTTCTTCTTGTGTTTGCATTTACGCGCAGATACAACCACTTGCTCCTCTGACTCATTGTCAGGCGAGGCCTGATCCTCTGAGAGGTCCTCCCACTCATACTTGTCCGAATCCAGTGTGACTTTGGATCTCTTTTTCTTTGTAGCCACCACTCTAGAAGGAAGCATCTCCTCCATCTTCTGTTGAACAAGTCATGCAACTTGCTCATCCAGGTCAGCTGGAATGGGCCAGTGTCATACCCCCACCCACCTCGTCGGAATCTCTTAGTCCTGGCGAGGGTGACCTTTGTACTCGTGCCGGCGGTGAGCGGTCTTCATCTTAACTGAGCACATGAAATGCCTCTGCCTTACTCTGCTTTGTAGCCATGGCCCGTAGACCGTGAGTAAAAACCAAAATCAATGGTTAGGCATTATTTAGGGCTGAATATCACACTGATAATTAGAGTATAATTATACTAGGTGTGTATTATGGTGTTAAAACAATTTTTAACGCAGGTGTGTGGTTAATAGACTGTCGCAGGATGACGGTATGGTAAACCAACCGATCCAAATGAGGGCTAGGGACAAGTGTAGTGGTAGCCTCCCACACTCTAAGTACCTATAAACTTCTCCCACACGTGGCTTTCTTTGCCAACAAGTTGAAGAAAATACTGTAGGACTCGGAGGTATGCCTTAACGAGAAAAACAATTGGGGAATCTTAACGAGACCCAGGAATAAATCCTAGTGATGTAAGCGGCTCCTGCCAAACATCTCTAAGCTCGGCAACGGGCAGCTTTAAATTAACCGAACAATGGAAGCGTGACTGCTAACATGAACTGAACCAACGTATCGATTTTGAAAGATACTAACCTGGTCAGTTTTGTAGTTAATGTAGAAAAACTGCCGGAGCTGCTCACAAACCTGCTGTGAGCTGATTATGCTAGTTGCTGGACCCGGATGTGCTTCCTTCTCCATGGACTACGAGTAGCCAGAGGTGTAGTACCGAGGTAAAATAAATATATGCATTCCTAAAAATTGCAGCACTAACTGAATCAGTGCCATACATGGTTATTTAATGTAGCACAAATAAATATTTACTTATGTTGATAGGACGTAAAACAAGAACAAACAAAACATGCCACAACACAATGCAGCCCAAGAGCCAGCAAAATTACATCATGATGGCTATTTCGGGGGGAACACAGACAGATGCATGGGTCACTAAACCAGGGGACTATGTGTGCGAGCGAGCGAGTGACTGAGACTGGAAACTATATCCATGGCTAAAATATGTTATATGTATGAGGTTTTAGGCCCTAGCAATATCATAGTCAGGATAGCTGCTCCCTTGCTGACCGTGCCGACAATTTTATTTAGCCATTTAATTGAAAACAATTGTTTCTAATTAAAAAAAATTAAACTACTGGGAATGTGACATGACACGAAATTGCAGCAATTATTTTCTTAAATAATTTCAGACAACACACAAGACGTGCTGCTTGATATTGATAAGCAACAAATGGAGGAAGAATTGGCAACTGATAAATGGAATGTTAAAGTTGGGGTATGTCCGCTCCACTCCCCCCCCCCCCATCCCAGATCATACCCCTCCTCTCTACCCATACACTAGACTACATAGTACATGCTCCCCCCCCCCCCCCGCCTCACCCCATTCAGAATACAGTTAAACCTCTCTAAATCGACCGACCATGGGACCGACTTTAAATGGTCCATTTAGGAAGGTTTTTTGTTGTTGTTGTAATCATCATTACAACAGTATTGTATGGGTGATCATTTGGGACCCAAATAAAGAGATCAATATAGGGGAGTGGGCGATCTGTGAAGGTGGTCGGTTAGAGAGGTTTTACTATAGATAACATTTCATGACACACCGGCTACATGGACATGCACACAAAGACTGAATGTGCAACAACATGGTAGTTATACATCTGACATACTCACACTTCTCGACAACCATTTCTAGCAAGCAGTGAAAAGATGAAACATCAGTAAATTCCCTACATTCAGAATTTTAAAGTAATCAATACTTTGTCAGTGGGTTAAACTTAAAGATAACTAATTTAAACCTACATAGTCCGATGGTATTTTTCCATTAATATATGGTTGATTGTCATAATCGACCTTACGTGAGGCTAAAGTAACTTATTATAACTTTTCGGCTGGTAGTGCAGTGTTTGGAGTCCATGTTAATGTATGGCTAGACCGATACGCAGGAAAGATTGATTTCAGTCTAGTCTGAACGTCGAACGGCCGCCTTATTTTGTGTGAACTCACCATTTTTAAGCGGCGTGGCAAATGATGGGTTTGTTGCGTCACCGTTCTCCATTGTTCAAACACTGTAAGTAAATGAAGCGTGACAATTACATTCAGTTATTAATCCTGGTTCATTTAGCGATGATGCTCCAGTGAAGGACACCAGTTAAATATAATTCATGCGCGACTGAAAGAGGTGTGTGCAGTGCAGCCATCTCACTTTAAAGTTACTAAGTCCGATGATTTTGAGTTTCTGTCATTAAAAAAAAGTTTAATCTATTAGTTTGATTGTTATAATCTATCTTACTTAGTTTGATGTAACTTTTATATTAAATGGCTAACTTTGGAGACATTTGAGGTGAAACCACGAGAAATTAATGTTGGCACATACATGAAAAGTGTGGCAGCATAGGTTTTGGCATTAACAGGTTTAATTAAATTGATTTACTATTCTCTTCCATACAGCAACACATGCTTATTAAGTGCACTGATATCAGAGAGCGTGTATATAAACAGATGAGAGGGACAACTCCCGCGAAAATCGGTAACACAGGCTACAGTGGCGCTCCTGGCGGTTATTGTTGAACAAGCTTTGAGTTTGACGGTACTTGCAGTGCAAAACATTTGTTTTATTTAAAATTAATAGAAATCCAGAACCCTAACCTTAAAAATGTTAATATAATCTATTCGTTGAGTATGTTTTCTATATGTGTACAAAGCGATTTGTTTCTAGATGGTGTGGTTTTAGAGATATTCCACTTTTTCTGTATGAAGATTGCTCACCCCATTGACAATGCATTGAGTTTGCCATACGCGTAGTGAAAAACGTCAGTTTTATTCCAAATTAATAGAAATCCAGAACCCTAACCATATCAATTTAATATAATGTTTTTGGTAAACATGTTTTCTATGTGTATTCCAATCAGTTCGTTTCTAGGTCTTGTAGTTTTAGAGATATTTAACTTTTTGTCTCTGAAGATTGCTCACTGCCATTGACAATGCATTGAGTATGCCCATATGCGTAAACTGTTCAACAACCACCACTTGGAGCGCCACAGTCGGCAGCTGTTACATGGTCTAGTATGACAGTTGTCCCTCTCATCTGTTTATATACACGCTCTCTGCTGATATCTAGGTTAGATATAGGTTTGTTTGGTTTTTACGTCCTGACAATATCTATGGTCATATCACGACGGATTCCTCCTTATGACTGCAAACTCATGGCAACTTTATAGTGCTGCACCACTGGCACTATGACGAGATTTTTCACTCAGTTACATTATCCTGATGCTGAGCTAACCAGTCCTTGCCCTGTCCTAGTAATGCCGAGCCCCAGGCTATGGAGCGACACATCCACAATTTTAAAGTAATTGCTTTGACTCGGTCGAGATTCAAACTCCCAACCAAACCCGCGCTCTGCCAATTCAGCCACAGTGTTCGGTCCATCTCCAACTTCCGCTGTGGAAGCTGTATCTGCGGACCGGGTCGCAGCTTACAACCCTTATTAAGGGACCAGCGTAACTAGATACACATATTCAGTGGACTCCATCCTAGCTAGATAAATTCATAGATGAGAATGGCCTGACAAAAAAAAAAAATCCGGGAAATATTTTATTAACTTTTGGGACTTCTAAAGTGGTTTTACAATTGAATTGGTGGTTTGTGCACAACCAGGAATCGTCGAAAATTTTGACCATATCAGAGAGCGTGTATACAAATGAGAGGGACAACTCCCATACTACACCATGTAACAGATGCCGACTGTGGCGCTCCAAGTGGTGGTTGTTGAACAGTATAGGTTTGTTTGGTTCAAACTCAAGGCATTGTCAATGGTCGTGTGCAATCTTCCTACAGAAAAAGTGAAATATCTCTAAAACTACACCAAATAGAAACAAACTGATTGGAATACACATAGGAAACATGTTTACCAACAAGATTATATTAAAGAGATATGGTTAGGGTTCTGGATTTCTATTAATTTGGAATAAAACTGACGTTTTTCACTACGCGTACGGCAAACTCAAGGCATTGTCAATGGCGGTGAGCAATCTTCCTACAGAAAACGTTAAATATCTCTAAAAGTACAACACCTAGAAACAAACTGATTGGAATACACATAGGAAACATGTTTACCAACAAGATTATATTAAATTGATATGGTTAGGGTT
Source organism: Branchipolynoe longqiensis (assembly GCA_030323885.1). NCBI lineage: Eukaryota > Metazoa > Annelida > Polychaeta > Phyllodocida > Polynoidae > Branchipolynoe > Branchipolynoe longqiensis. The sequence goes on along the minus strand of CM059190.1, from coordinate 78,980,253 downwards.
CTGGATTTCTATTAATTTTGAATAAAAACAAATGTTTTGTACTACACGTATGGCAAACTCAAAGCTTGTTCAACACAAACCGCCAGGAACGCCACTGTAGCCTGTGTTACCGATTTTCGCGGGAGTTGTCTCTCTCATCTGTATACACGCTCTCTGACCATATCCGGAAAAGAATCGGCAGATAAAAAAAATTGGAATTCCGGATCATTCTGATCTGTTCATTATTTACCCCTACCCATAGTAGAGGTGAATGACAACAGTCTAAATACGAGCAAAACCTGATTTAGTACAAGAAGTGGAGTCCCTGGTTCCAGTATCCAGTGTTTGTCTATATATATTGGCGTACAGAGGATACCCAACAGGTATGCAGGTATTGCAATACCTCAGGGAGTTTGACGCCCCTGCCCTGCAGAGTTGTAAACCACTGCCTTGTGGTACAGGTTCTTGACAGAACTGAAGGCTAAGGGAGCAAACCCTGAACAGAAAACCATGTCACTGTGGCAGCATCAAGGGCGGTTGATGTATGGAACTCCCAACATCTCCCGACCAGCCACTGCAGGGACAAATAGTTTTGCGCCTGTCTGGACATGTTCTTGCCGGTGTGAAACCTCTACTTGCTCCCCGAGAGAGTGCCGCTGGTAACTTGCAAAAGCCAGCAGCGCTTCAACACTTTTGCAGGCAGCTTTCATGAAATGTACTTAGCTAAATGGAGAGCGGCAGTCAAGTAATGAAAGCAGTCTTTGTCACATTGTGACCGACAGCATGATGATGATGATGATGACAGAGGATGTAAACACGCAAGATAGCAACCCAAGAATGCTCTCGATTTGACATTTAAAGTATATTAAACTACATGGTGAGGTTTCCGTGCATAACATAATTTATTCAACAAATCAAAAGTAGCGAGTAAATATACACATGAATGTGAAGTATAAATTTTGCTTCTTTAATTAAAGCTGCATAGTCTGATGAAATATCAAATTTTTCAAAACCAAACCAAATATCTAGATTTGATTTTACATATCTAACTTAGATACTGATGCACTTATTAAGCATTTTGTTTCTGCATAGAAGGCAATACTGAGTCAATTTAACAGAACCTGTTACTGCAGAAGTCTATGGTGTCAGAGTTTTGGCAAGCTTGTCAAAACTAATTTTCCATGTTTGCACTCAAAATAACTCAAAGGTTTACCATTTGAAATAAAAGTAACTTTGAACTAATGTAAAGTGGATACGAGTGATCGATCTAATATTTTGATCTCAGAAAAAATATAGAAATTCAAAACCATCAGACTATGCAACTTTAAGAATCTATGCGCTCATTTCCATTATCCAGCCTTTCGCTAATGGGCTGTTCTTTACTCCATCTCTGGGTAGGGGTGAATCTTTTATCTACATCCCAGCCTGACACAGGGGTGATTAAACAGAACATGTGACCTTGGGGTGACATTTCTGTCGCCAGTCACCGCGTCGCCGAGGGTTAATCTAAGCACCCAATGAATCTAATCAGCGGCAGACACTAGTTTGCCAGTTAAACCGAACAAAAAAAATTGGCTTCAATCAAAAGCGTCACATTTACAGAGCCCGCCGTACAAATGTGAAGATATGGAATTCAAGGCACTTTCAAGGCTGCTTTAGATAGGTATTCCAGACTATTTTCATTTAGATTTCTGGATAAAACAACAATGGCGAATGGCAATTTCGAACTAAGTTAGATCAGTAGGAACAGTTTAATGGAATTCAAGGCTTTTCAAGACTAATTAACCAAATTATGTTAAATTCAAGGCTTTTCAAGGCCTTGAAATGGGACAACTGAAGTTCAAGACTTTTCAAAATTTCCAGACCCTGTATTTATGTTGCAAATGGCCTCCCATTACGGATTTTAGTTAGTGTTTGCTAAAATCTCAAATTGTATGCAGTGCTTATTACACATAGCAAAATAGCTATATGATATTTATATTTAATGTAAATTAATAGTGTTTGTTTGTTACAGGCATCAATCTATAACAGAGTGTGGTTTATTGGGGAAAAGAAGCAGTGAATTACAGTGAACTCCCGTTATAACGCGTCCCATTTCAACGCGAATTCGGATATAACGCGACGATTCATTGAACCCAGAATTCTTTAATTCAAATGTAATTAAGTAAACTGAACCCCGATTTAATGCAACCCCGCTGTTTTCGCGATGACGTTGTATGGACCACAACAATCGCGTTATAACGGGGTTTCACTCTATGTATATCCATGGACGAAAGTGGTCTGCGGGGGGAAAATAAGCGGAAATGCGGATATTCACCCATAGGTTTAGCATTGTTAGGGAATCGCGGACAAAATACCGGAAGTCAGGGCTCAACTAGCCTTGTTGTGATTGTATTATCGCCCATATCTAACAGTTTCTTGCTTAGGTTTTATGTTCTAACTACATCTAGGGTCATATAAGAACAGGATTCGAACCACCCAACTGTTGTCATACATCCCTTCTTTTGGAATTTTGTTTAACGTTAATCGGTGAATATAAGAAATCCGCGAAACTGCAGAGGTCTTTCATCTCTGACTCATTGTCATGGTGTTCTCTCTGGTGGAGTGGTTAGAGTGCCTGACTTTTTTCTAGGTCGGAATCCTAATCTGAAGGTCAGTAGTTCGATTCCCCATGCCCCCACCTCTGCCAATTTGGAATTCCACCGCTGTGTATAACTTACAGCGTCATCAAAGGCCAGTGGCTCATATACCATGTCTATGTCGTGTGGGAGGTTAAAAAATCCCTTGGGTCGGTAAAAGTGTAGACTCGGGCTTTCTCTCGACAAACTGTCTAATGGTGAAAACAAGTCTATTCAGACTTATCCATGATATGCAGTATAAATCTTCAAGAATTGTAAGCTTGACTACATTACGGTAATGTGAGATCTGCCTACATGACCATTTGATCATGATCATCAGTCATGCATTTCTTGCCCTATCCTATTAATGTCCAGTGCCAAGCTAGGAAGCGATAAGTATTAATTGTTTCATACCCACGTGTTTTATCCACAATTCCATCACAAGATACCAATATCATTTAATACATTAGAATAGATCTATGTTATCCTGATAACCTTAGAGATATTTAAACTGAAAACATGGTCAATATATTTGCAATCAATTTATATTTATTATGGCATGCACATCAAAACTCGGACACCATAGGCTTCAGCAGCAACAGGTTCTAAAAAGATTACTTTAGTATACCCTTCCGTGCAGTGACAAATGCTTAATAAGTGCACTTGTAGTCTATATGAGCCTGTCTCAAAAGGTGATAACTCCTTTTTTTTTTGTCCATTGTAACGATTGACACAAAACAGCACATAAACGGTTACACTGAAAACACAAGGACATTTGCTTCAAATCAATATGTATTCTATTGGGATTATGAAACGCCATGTAAAAAACAAATCAGTTTATCCTGAGCAAATGCATAAGCAGATAGTATGTTGATCGTTACAATGGACAAAGTTTTGTCCCATATTGCTTAGCACCTTTTGAGACAGTCTCATATGTACAATCAAATCTAAGACAAGTGTTTTGGATTCGAAAAATGTAGGCTCTTATCGGAATATTCGGCGTTAATAACTGCACCAGTACAGGAAACATTTTGTTTGGTATCTTGTTGCGCATCGCAATACAAGTTATGTAGATCGCTACGCAATGCGTAAAACGCATCACGTACAATTTTAAACCATCTATACAGACTTTCGCGATGAAACACAATAAGATAAAACACAATAACTTTTTGCCCCCCAAAAAAGTGTTTATATCTCACTTGCCTTAAAAAGAATTGCTACAAAAAAATGAGCAATTGCTAATCAATTTCCAAATTGATCAGCAATTGTTGCTAATCAAAATTTTCAAAACAAAATGCTCCCTGCGGTATCTAGGATAGGTTGGGTACGCAGGATCAAATCAGGGCGAGTGCTTTGGTTTCGAAAATGTGATGTTTTCATCAGACTATGCAGCTTTAAACTAATTTGCCGTCGAGCAAGCTAATCCCAGGTCACGTGGTTCAATCACATTAACTGACCTGGCGCCCAAAGGTTTACTACGTTATTTGCGCACACATTCAGCGTGTTAATCTGTTATTAATAAGATAAAGAGAAACAGTAATAGATTACACATAGTGTACACTACTAGTAAGTACTAGCCAGCTTTGATACCAATCACTAGTATTGAGTGTGACTGATATATCGGCCGTGAATTTATCCAGTTTAGTTCAATTCTACTTCACCGTCCTGATATGACCTTAGATGTTGCCTGGACGTAAAACTCCCAAAACCAACCACTGCAACTATGGTTGGTTGATTGTTGAAAGTTTTACATCCTAGCAACATCTAAGGTCATATCACGATGGGTACCAACTTGTGACAGTGCACGCTCATGGTGACTTTATAGTGCTGCCCCCAGCACCATGACCTGATATCCCAATCAGTCACATTATCCGGACACTGAGCCATTTAGTCCTTGCCCTATCCTATTAATGCTGAGCGCATGGCTAGGAAGCAACAAGTATAACTTTTTAAGTCATTGGTTTGACTCGACAAGGGATCGAATCCCATGATCTACCAAAACGGGAGACGCTCAACTCATTCGGCCATCCTGTCTGGTCTACTTAAACCATGTGATCGAAGTGGTATAATCCAATAATTTTCAGTTGCTGTGTATAGTTTTTTGGTAGTTTTTTAAAACCAACTGTACTGGTAATACAAAACTGCCGTCTCCAACTAGACTTTGAAAAAACAGCCACCCATTCCCTGAATACTTATGGCTACATTCATTGATTATTCAACGGAAATTCCAATCCTGAACAATTGGTGTCCGACATTCCACTGATTCTTGCCTTTTCCTACTACAGTAAAACCTCTCTCAATCGACCGACCATGGGACCGATGTTAAATGGTCCATTTAGGGAGTTAAAAACTAAATTTGTTACAATAGTATTGCATGGGCGATCATTTGGCACCCAAATAAAGCGATCGATATAGGGGAGTGGTCGATCTGTGGAGGTGGTCGGTTAGAGAGATTCTACTGCAGTCGCATTGTGTGCCAGGCTAGGCAGTGGCATTTATCAATTCTAAAAGTCATTGGTTTGACTCGGCCGGCCGGGGTTTGAATGTACAGTAAAACCTCTCTATACTGACCCCTCCACATATCGACCACTGCCCTATATCGATCGCTTTATTTGGGTCCCAACAATACCATTGTAAGCATATTCTAACTCCCTACCTAAACCGACCACCTCCCTAAATGGACCACTTAAAGTCGGTCCCATGGTTGGTCGATTTAGAGAGGTTTTACTGTGTAACTTGCTCCACAGGAAGCAGGTGCTCAACGCATTTGGCCAGTTCGTCTATGCCGGTACCTATAAAAAATATAGAGGAAGCGTTCAAAGATGTCCATCGTACGCACTGATAAAACAGTTGCGTTGCTAATGCGGGATCTGATACTGTTATCTACTAACTGATATCGGGTAGACTATACATGCGTCTAGTTCCCCCAGGCACGGCTATACACCCAACTGCGACTGCTATATAGTAAATATATAGACCTCCCTGCCAACGACCCCACAACCCAATGCAACGATGAACGCGATACTCTATCTTATAGCCCTGTCACATTACGACGTTTCTCTCCAACGCGCGTCGACGCGTCTCACGTTTAGGCGAAACGTCAGGACACGTTGGGAAGCGTTACGTGCGCGTCGGTACACTTTGAGTGACAGCGACGGTCGGCGAGGAACGCCGGCGCGCGTAGAATGTTTTGTGCTTGCACAAAACTTTCGACGCGCGCCAACGTGTGGGTGCGACCGTTACAGGGACGTTAGGCACACGTCGAGATCCGCTGGACGCACTGGAATAACATTATGCGAACGCCAAGCACACGTCGCGTGCACATTAGGGTTGCGCCCACACGTTGCGCCCAAATGTTGCTTTGTTGTTTACGTCCTAGCTACATCTAAGGTCATATCAGGATGGTGCGCCAAACTTTTTTTTCCCCCTCATACTGATATACGTTACCACAATGTTGGCCACGCGCTACTAACATGCTGCGCTGATGTCAAACTTTTTCCCAAACAGCCGAAAAGTTGGATGTGTCTCGACGCGTACAAATTATTTTGCGCGCTGGCGACACGCCAGTGAGAAGCGTCGTAATGTGACAGGGCCATAAAGCCCCAGTCACACCACAGCTTGTGACCACTTTGGACTAGAGAACCCAGTCACCGGCAACCTCCTTGCAACCAAAGCAACCTATGACAATGGTCACCAACCTCCGGGTGACCATTTTGGTCGCAAAAAGGTGTTTAGTGCAGCAGCTGCACCCTCCTTGCGACGAATTTGGTCGCAAGGAGGTCGGCGTCGACGACTGATGACTATTTTCCGACCTCTTTGCAACCAACCTTTTTTTTTGTCGTTGCAAGCAGTAGTGTGACTGCAGTATTACATAATCAGCAACAAAAGGAGACTGGATAACTGTAGGACAATAAAGTGGAGGCGCAGTGGTCAGGCAACTGAAATAAATTCACGTTCAGGCCACAATCGCTATACAGTAAAACCTCGCTAACCAACCACCTCCACAGATCGACCACTCCCATATATCGATCGCTTTATTTGGGTCCCAACAATACCATTGTAAGGATATTCTAACTCTCTAAACCGACCACCTCCCTAAATGGACCACCTAAATTCGGTTCCATGGTCGGTCGGTTTAGAGAGGTTTTACTGTATTTGGTTGTCATGATAACCGAATGGCGCTTGTTAAGATTTGATGATCCATGGTCCCCTATAAAAGGGTATCATAGCCCCACAGCCACTGAACTTTTAACACCAATTTATTAATTAAAATATCAAACTTCAAATTAACTTCTATAATGGTACAGATAGGAAGAACACCAACGTTAGACGATTTTAGATATATATAGGACCCATATGTGTAATTCTCTGAAACTGGAACCACATATTTGGTTTCTACGTTACGACGGTGATAATTAACACTTTCTTTTTGTTGGTAGCAAGACAAATAAGTATTGTTGCCTCTGTGTGTTAAGTATGTTATTGTTAGCAATATTACATGGCCTTAGATGCTACCAGGATGTAAAACCCCAAAAACCACTATATAAATATCACCAACAGCCGTGTCCTACTCCTAATAGTAATCTAGTTCACGCCACGTCACAGACCCACCTCTAACAACGTCAACAGTTCAAATATGGCGTCCTCTGTGAAACCCCTGCCTCCAGTGGAGCTGTTCCAGTCAGCTTAGACCGCAGCAGTCAGCGTGGTAAAGCAGCCGGTCAGTGTTTGGTTAGTTGACTCACTCCTCGCTCCCACTGGGACAGGGACGCATGCCCAATGCCCAGCTGGCTGCCCGTCGAGTTGATTCGGCGAGATTATTGCCTCCTCATGCTGGCCTGACACCTGACGACACACAAAAGTCCTACTAAACCCAAGTCCTGGGCCGCGTTCAGGGCGCGTCTCCGAGACGTCTCCGCAATGCTTTTTGGCTTATTTCCATTCAGGGTGCGTCTCTGAGGTGTCTTCCTTTTCAGATAGGAGACAAAAAGCACCTAGAAAATGGCCGCCATATTCAGTGGCTTCAGCCAATCACAGCGCTTCTTTTTCATTGCAAATGGCTGCCCCTATGGGGGAGTGGCCATTTTCGAGGCAACCAACTGCTTTTGCCGTTCAGATTAGCGTGACGTCAGGGATTTGCCCTAGACGTCTCTTAGGTGTACCCTGAAAACGGCCCTGGAGTGCCAGTGCAGCGTGGTGTTGACTCATGCTGGTGTTGCAGTTTCCGCGGCACACCAGTTTGCCAGGGACACATCCATTCAAAAGCATTGTGAATCGCCATGAGTGAACTTCATACAGAAAAAGTCAAATATCTCTCATATTACACCCCCTAGAAACAAACTACTTGGCGCACACACAGAAAACATATTCAACAAACAGATTATATTAAATTCATAATGTTAGGATTCTTGATTTCTATTAATTTTGAATAAAACTAATGTTTTGCACTGTGCGTACTGTCAAACTCTAGGTTTTGTCAATGGTCGTGAGCAATCTGCATACAGAAAATACAGCAAAAGTGAAATATCTCTAAAACCACACCACCTAGAAACAAATCGCTTGGTACACATATAGAAAACATCTTTACCAAAAACATTATATTAAATTTATAAGGTTAGTGACGATGCTGTTCGATTTTTTACGCATGCGCAGAAGCGATGTGTCCCTGGCAAACTGGTGTGCCGCGGAAACTGCAACACCGGACTGACACCTGACGACACACACAACTTCTATGAATCCAAAGTCCCCGAGTGTAGAGGAGTACCAGTGCAGAGTGGTGTTGACTCATGCCGAGCTGACACCTACCGACACACAACTCCTACTAATCGAAAGTCTCCGAGTGTAGGGCAGTGCCGGTGCAGCGTGGTGTCGAACGTCGTTTATTTGGGGTTTTACATCATAGTAACATCTAAGGTAATATCGGGACGGGTAACGACTTGTGGCAGCATAGACTCACAGTGACTTTATAGTGCTGCCCCAATAGGAAACCTGGCGACACACAGACATCCAACGCCTAATTCAACCCGAGTGTAAGGCAGCGGAGCATAGTGTACAACATGTGTTTGTTGTTTTACGTCCTCTGAAAATCTAAGGTCACACCAGGATGGTTATCACTTGTGACAGCATACACAATGCCCGGCTGCCCATCGAGTTGATTCGGCGAGATTATAGCATTCTCCGCAGTAGACTCATGCCATTCTGACACTTTCTGACACACACACTCCTACTAATCCCAAGTCTCGGGAGTGCAGGGCAGTGCCAGTGCAGCATGGTGTTGACTCATGCCATCCTGACACCTGCCGATCGCACAACTCCTACTAATCCCAAGTCCCAGAGTGCAGGGCAGTGCCAGTGCAGCGTGGTGTTGACTCATGCTATGCTGACACCTGACGATACACACTACTCCTACTAATCCCAAGTCCCAGAGTGCAGGGTGGTGCCAGTGCAGCGTGGTGTTGACTCATGCCATGCTGACACCTGCCGATACACAAACCTCCCACTAATCCCAAGTCCCGGAGTGCAGGGCAGTGCCAGTGCCAGTGCAGCGTCGTGTTGACTCATGGTACCTGCCCTGTTACTGAGCAATCCAGTCCTTGCCATGTTGTAGTAAAAGCGAGCACTAGTGACACATATCAATTTTGTAAGTCATTGGTTTGACGCTTTCGCAATTCGAACCAATGAAGCCAGCGCTCTTCCCGATGAGGCCATCTCATCCGGTGTAGCGTTACTTGCTGCTACCTAACCAGGCCCTCTCATCCGGTGTAGCGTTACTTGCTGCTACCTAACCAGGCCCTCTCATCCGGTGTAGTGTTACTTGCTGCTACCTAACCAGGCCCTCTCATCCGGTGTAGTGTTACTTGCTGCTACCTAACCAGGCCCTCTCATCCGGTGTAGTGTTACTTGCTGCTACCTAACCAGGCCCTCGGCATTATTAGGAGAGGACAAGGTCTAGTTAGCTCAGTATCGGGATAATCGGACTGAGTGAGATATATATCTGGTCATGGTGCCAGCAGCCTGATCCCCCAATGGAGCAGCACTATAAAGTCACCATGACTGCGCACTGCCACAAGTTGGTACCTGCCCTGATATGATTATAGATGCTGCTAGGGCATAAAACCCAAACAAACAGCATTTCAATTCCAAAACAGCGCCCTCCCCGTCACTACTGGACACACAACACACTCAGTCGCACCTGAAGATTTTTTTTTTTTTTTAAAGCTCAGAACGGAACACGCCGACCTCCTTACGATCCTTTTGGTCACAAGGAGTTTGCAGCTACTGCACTAAAATACAAAATCGTCGCCTGAAGGTCAGCGACCATTTTCATAGGTTGCTTTCGTCGCAAGGTTTTCTTTTAGTGCAGCGGGTTCCTCGGCTCAAAGTGGTCACAAGCAGTGGTGTGACAACCAGCGGAGGGACTGTCGGTGTTTCGCCAGCATTAAACCCAGATTATTTATATTCTTCCGAGGAGGAACAACGAAACATCTATATAGTTGGACGAGACAATACTCTGGCTGGTACCTCTAAAGGCCCCTCCGTTTAATCAATAGTTCGAACAATCAATACAAACAATCAATAGTTCAGTCATCAATCAATAAAATAGATATAACATCAAACAATAAATCAAAAGTCAGAATTCTGGCCGACTGGAGACCGAGTGGGAGTTGCGCCACCCGAAAACGCCTCCCCCGCAACTCTTCCTCCTGCTTGGAGGATAGCCTGCGGCTCAGTGGAGCAGGAGCCGGAGGAGTACAGGCAGCACAGCGCCCACCCCCCTTGGGGAGGATCGCAAGCGGCTCACCGGAGCAGCAGCCGAGGTAGCGCAGGCGGCACAGCACCCACCCCCGTCGGTGGGCTATAGTTGAGGCCATGCAGCCTAAATAATATGTGCATAACTAGTTATACTCTACATAATAATACACATAGGCGATGGCTATACGTAACCCATTGCAATGTCCAAGGTCACTTAGGTAAGCTATATGACCTTTGCACCATGCCACCACAGCAGGAACCCACTAAGTAGACCACATTACTGCACCATGACCACAAACAGAGATGTATGTCCTACATCGCTAGTTTCACATCAAATAACAGCTCTTGAACAATTTTTTCTTCTAAATGTAATGACCGTATATAACTACATAGTGCCGTCACACTATGCCGGATTAAGCAATGGACAGAATTGGATAGTCCGGTGGCGTACGGGCGTGATAAGTATCAAAATGTATTAAAATGTGTCAAAGTGTTGCAATATCGGGTCAAAGGCCGCCGAATGAACGGGCATGAATGGATAGCAAACGGACGAAACAAACTCAAACCAGACAAAACCTTAGACGTCAATCCAGCGGCATCCGTTCCAAGTTTTGTGCATGTTCAAAACTTGTAACGGATCAGGCCGGATATCAATGGACACAAACCAGACTTTGTCGGATATCAAAAGACTTTGTTTGGTTTCTTTCCATTTCCCCCAATCTGGTGATGTGTGACAGGGTCTTAATGGCCCTGTCACACTACGACGTAACACGCCAGCGTAGGGACAAAGTGAAGATAAATTTAACACATGGAAAATCTCGGCGTAATATGCAAATTCAGGATGTCAATGCCGCGTAGTTGATGTGAGCGTAACGTCGGTATAGCGTCGTGCCAACCAACAACCAATCCACAACCAACCAATCCACAACCAACCAACAACCATCCAATCCACAACCACCCCACAACCAACCAACCAACAACCAATCCACAACCAACAACCAACCATCCCTCTCATATATACATGGTCTCTGCTATGGCGTAACACACCATTGATCTAACGTAGCCAATGCATCCCTCCCACACGTCTAACGTTGACGTAATGTGAGTGTGACGTCACCCGAACATCAGAGCTTCACATCGAGCTACATCGAAAGTTTTCAACATGTCCAAAACCTCGACATAACTCGACGTCATACCTCATCTTAATGACGAAACGTCACCTATGTCGGCTTACGCTACCTCCTTACGTCATAGTGTGACAGGAGTATAAGATATGAATAGGATATGTTATTCATTTAAGTATTTTCTAGAACCAGGCAGAACGCGTGCAGATGTCTTCTATCTATCACATGAGCGTTTATGGTTTGATAACAAGGCAGGTGATGGTGGGTCCCATACACTAACGCATACCCACAAAAATAACCAAAAGTTAAAGCATTAAATCACCAAAAGTTGAAGTATAAAATTGTCTAAATATTTTGTTAAACAGTACAGTAAAACTCGCTGAAATCCGCGAAATCGCGGAGATATTTCATCCCTGACTGCTAAAGCCAAAAGTATACAATATCTTTAAAATATATAGGCTATATATACAGTAAAACCTCTCTAAATAGACGGACCATGGGACCGACTTTAAATGATCCAAGGCAAGTATGGCATGCTGGAATCGGACTTAGACGGCTTGTTTGTTGTTTTACGTCCTAGCAAATCTAAGGTCACATCAGGACGGGTACCAATTTGTGACAGTGTGCACTCATGGTGACTTTATAATGCTGCCCCCATGACCTGATATCTCACTCAGTCACATTATCCTGACACCGAGCCAACCAGTCATTAACCTATCCTAATAATGCCGAGCTCGTAGCTAGGAAGCGATAAGTATCAATTTTGTAAGTCATAGGTTTGACTCGACCGGGAATTGAACTTCCCGCCTTCCGCATAGGAGGCATGCACTCTACCGATTCAGCCACCGGGTGCAGTAAACAAAACTAAGCTGCTGATTTGTGTTTAATGGTGCGACAAAGAACATTCCCCATTCAATCACCTCTCAAATCCCATTACGAGCAATAAATGCTCATTCTGTGTACACGCAATGACCTGATAAAGTTATATCTGGACTCTGCTACTTTGTAATGGCCGCAGGGTGGGTGTATTCCGTCTGATACAATAATATAGCACACTAATGCCTGCTATGACAGTCTAGTTGCAAACCTAGTCACTCCCACAGCCCCGGATATTGTGCACAAGGCCACAGAACAATCATAAAGGAAATTGCTGGGTTATGGGTCATGGGTCATTCTATTCCATGCCTAAATCATCCAATTTTCCACAAACAAATTATTTGGTCACCATCTCAGATTTATTTAGAAAAATATTACACAGAAAGAAATTAACCCAGAATATTCTACATCCGGGCTACACACTCCACAACTTTAGTGAGCATGTGGCTGTGCGGCAGTCACCAGATGGAGTAGGTGCAAATAGCCTTCGGAATATCGCTCATCCTGGTTCCCACTGCACATTCGAACCCTGGTCGAGTCAAACCAATGACATAAAAATGTATACTTGTCGCTGCCTAGCCAGACGCTAGGCATTATTAGGATAGGGCAAGGACTGGTTGCCTCAGGCAGGTCAGGACAATGTGACTGAGTGGGATATCCGACCATAGTGCGGGTGGCCTGGTCTCCCAGTGGGGCAGCACTATAAAGTCGCCACGAGTGCACACTGTGACAAGTCGGTACTCGTCCTGATGTGACCTTAGATGTTGCCAGGACGTACAGCTCCAACAATCAACAAACCATGGGTGCAGCACTATAAAGTCACCATGCGTGCATACTGTCACAGGTTGGTGCTTGTCCCGAAGATCATAGCATCAGACAAGGCGAATCATATGATTCGATTTAGTTTGAAAGTGTTTCGCGTTCACACGGGCAGTGCTTTGAGTCGGTTTAAGGCGGAAGTGGATATCTGCGCATGAGCAAGTATGGACTAACCAGCGCCATTTTGGGTTTGTCGACGTCGGCACGAGAGAGTGTGGGTTCGACCTAGATATGTATTGACTGAATCGTATTGGTTTGGAACGGTGAAAGCTTCTGCTGGGCAGTGAAACCCTAAAAATAAATGATGAAAAAAATATATGTGCACCTCTAGCAGTTTCATAGACCAAATTATAGTATATAGTTCGATGTGCTTAGTCCGCATCACGTAAGTCGGTTGCGTCCATCATCATGCTGTCGGTCGCGATGCGACAAAGACTGCTTTCATTACTTGACTGCCGCTCTCCATTTAGCTCTCTGCTGTGAGAGTTGTGTCCATGAGTCGGTCTTAATGTCTCTCAGCTTCAGGTTTCTCTTGATGGTATCTTTGAACCGGAGACGGGGGCGCCCTCTCTTTCTGTAGCCAGAAGACAGTTGAGAATAAAGGATCTGCTTTGGTAGCCTGTCTGATGACATCCTCATGAGGTGTCCAGTCCACCGGAGATTCTTTTTGATCAGAAGATCTTCCATAGAGGGCAGCCCCATCCGTTCGAGTATTTCCTTATTCGTCACTTTGTCCTTCCAGGTTAGCCTCATGATTGAACGCAGATGTCGCATCATGAAGGCATGCTGCTTTTTCACCTGCTGTCTGTACGCTGTCCAGGCCTCGGCTCCGTATAGTAGGGTGGATAGCACGATTGCGCGGTAGATCTTACCTTTGACCCGAATGGACACATGGTGGTTGTTCCAGAGTCTCTGGCGTAGTCGGCCGAAAGATGCGCTAGCCTTGGCCATCCTCCTCTGTATCTCAGCATCAATGCGTCCATCACTTGATATAGTGCTTCCGAGATAGGTGAATTCCGGAACAGAGTTCAGCTTGTTTCCGTCAACCATGATCTCCTCCTCTCGGGTTCTTGTAGAGTTGGGTTGGTACAGCACCTCCGTCTTCTTGATGTTAATTTTCAGGCCAAACTTCTTTGATGCGTCGGAGAAAGCGTCCACTATTTTCTGGGTCTCTTCAGCAGAGTGGGCAACCAGTGCACTGTCATCTGCGAATAGTAGCTCTCTCACCAGTATCTGAGTAGTCTTGGTCTTCGCTCTGAAGTGTGCGACATTGAATAGGTTGCGTCCACACGGGCAAAATAAACCGCATCACAGAAATCGCCTCACGTAAACTACCTCGAGAGGTGGTTTACATTATCCGCATCACAGGAATCGATTCAGCCATAATCCGCCTCAGCCGTGCGTTCACACGGCAAATGTGAGCCGAACTAGGCAAGTCGATTTCTACGAATCGATTTACATTGCCCGTGTGAACACGGCTATAGACTTTGTTAGAACATAAAACTCAAATAAACAAAAGAACATCCTCCTCCAAGAACAGGTCTCAAGTACCCTGTGTACTTGAGAGTATGCACTCCCATCTTCGGGTTGATGATATCCTCTAACTTGTTAGCACTCCACCTATCATACATTGCTCCTGCTTACTCATACAACTTAAGGTTGCATAGTCCGATGGTTTTGCGTTCCTGTAATTTTTCTGAGATAAATATATTAAATTGATTGTTATAATGCATCATACTTTAGTTTTAAGTAACTTTTATTTTAAATGGCTAACTTTTAAGATATCTGAAGTGCAAACACACCAAATTAATGTTGGCAGGCATGCCAACACTATAAAACCATAGGCTTCTGCAGTAAAAGGTCATATTAAATAGCCTCAGTATGCCCTTCTATGTGGCGACAAATGCTTAATAAATGCACCAGTATCCAAGTCAGATATGTAGAATCAAATCTAGATAATTGTTTTTGTTTTGAAAATTTGATGTTTTCATCGGACTGTGCAACTTAAGCACAATCAACCTTTCCCGCAAACACTTCAAGGTGCTAGCCCCAATCAGTTAGACAGATTAGACCCCCCCCCCCCCACTCACACACACACACACACACACGGATCCCACAGTACTCTGCTTCCCGGCTGATACCGCCCCCGGGGATGAGAGAGCGTGTGTGTGTGGGAGGGGCCCATATACTCACATTGCTAAACACTGCAACCTATACAGTTTCAAAACGTATGTGGAAACACATTTTGGATTCCATGCCCTGGGCTCATGGGAACACAGCGGCAACAACTTTTTGGTTCCATGAAACAGGTGCCTTGCTGTCAATACTTACAGGAAACAACATTTTGGTTCCGTTGTTTTCCCCAGCACGGTGACGACACGGCTCGTTATCGGAAACGATCGTTACCGTGAAATCATATAAGTTGACACTGCACAACTAAATGTGTGCATATAAAGTGAGATGCAACAGGACACTACAATATCTTGCATATATATAGGAAAGCTTGTTTTATTTAACGACGCCTCTAGAGCACATTGATTTTCATATCATTGGCTATCGGTCATCAAGCATATGGTCATTCTAACATATTTCTTTGGAGGAAACCTGCTGCCACCACATAGCTGCTACTCTTTCCGATAAGCAGCAAGGGGTCTTTTATATGCACTTTCCGACAGGCAGGACAGCGCATACCACAGCCATTGATGAATCAGTTGTGGACCACTGGTTGGAATGGAAAATAGCCCAAACCGCAAATGGGTCCACTGAGCAGGATCGATAGGATGACCGACCGCTGCACAGGCGGACATGCTACCACCTGAGCTACGTCCCACTCATCTTGCATATAGAACCCATCATGCCTGCTTGCTCAACAACAACAAAGATGTTGGTCAACAGCCGATTCCAGCATCAAGCCATCACGATGTGTCTAAATGTAGGAGTTGGGTGGGGGTGCGGGGTGCGGGGGGAGTAATGTGGCAACACTATAAAGCCATCATGAGTGATTGATTGATTGGTGGTTGTTTTACGCCGTGTCGGCAGCATAGGCCATATTCACGGCGAGAAATGCCTGTTTTTTTGTTCAAACCATGGCTTTTACATGTAAAAGCAGACAATCAATTATGTGCCAATAGACACTCATTAAATTAGAAAGCTCACAATCATATATTTGTGGTCAAGGGAAACAAATTCCCATAGAAAAAGAAAAGTTTTTTAATAATTGATAGAATCTATTTAGTAAACTATAGGAGGCGGTACAGTCCAGCTGCCCTCAAAAAGGCTAAAATGTTTTCGTGTTTTACCTTAGTAAAAAGGTCATGCATACTGTCTGCAGTGTAGAACTGTTGCAGGGCCAAAAAATCAACGCAACTTAGTCAAATGTGTTTGAGTGTCAGCGGGGACTGACACCCAATACATTCAAGGGGAGGTTCCCCCTTGAGCAGAAAAGCATGTGTAAGCCACGAGTGGCCAATACGGCAGCGGCTAAGGACCACTTGGTCCCGCCGACCTCCCGCATGAGTCTGTGGTGGCTTTCCCACAGATGGTTCAATTTCTTTAAGTTTATTAATGTTTTCATCCCACTCATGTTGCCATTTGGATTTTATCTGGGTGGCTATTAGTGGTTTCAGATCAGAGTGAGGGATCAAACACGGTTCAAGATCACAATTCAGGGCCTTCTTCGCAGCCCGATCAGCTCGTTCGTTTCCTTGTACGGCATGGCCAGGCACCCAGCACAGGTGGATGTCATACCCATCCGTTGTCAGTTGGTTCATTTTATAAATGACCGTTGCTAGAATAGGGTGATTCATTTTCAGTCCAGCAACAGCCAGGAGGCAAGAGAACGAATCACTGTATATAACACAGTTAGTGTGGTTGGATACCTCGATACACTCCAACGCGAGAAGGAGTGCTTGGGCTTCTGCAGTGAAAATCGAGCTCTGATCAGGCAAACGTACACCAAATTTTTTTCGTCGGCAGACTGCCGCAGCAGCTACCCGGCTTTGGTCTTTTGAACCATCAGTGTATATGGAGAGGTGGTCTGTAAAATCATGAGTGAGTACTGTTACAAGGTAGTGTTCGCCCTGATGTGACCAGGGAAGTTGTCGGGACATAAAAACCCAATAAGCTAAACTCACTACGCAGATGGCTCCCTCACTGAGTTAATCTAGCGGATGAGTAGACGCCAGAGGCGGGGTCGCTCTAGTGTGGGTGCGGTGGAGGGGGGTATTATCACGTCCGATCCACGAGGTCCCTCTAGTGTAAACAGATAAAGAAAACACGATATTTAAATAACAAAATTAAAACGTAGAAAAGAAGTATTCTTTTAACATGCACCGCCCCTCCATAGATACTTATTTTTCTTTCGAGTGACAGATCCATGGAACAGTCTCCCAGACCAAGTGGTTGAAGCACCAATGATAGAAGCATTTGAGAGAAGGCTGGATAGACATTGGACAGGACACCCACAATTATATGACTTCAGGGCACCGTCGACCTCCATATGTGTGCAAAACAAAAAGTGTTTTTTTTCCCCATAACGACCTGGCATTAGTGGGGCCAATAGGGTCTAGATCAACCAGAAGAGGATCTGTAAGTTAATGTAAGTTATGTCTGAATACACACACACACAGCTGTCTCGCTTTCACTCTCTCGATCAATGCGTTCCCACAGCTAAACACCACTGGTCATGACTATAACTTATAAGTCATTAACATCACTTTTAGGAAGTGACAAGTATCAATTTTTAAGTCATTGGTTTGACTCAACCGGGAACCGAACTCCCAATCTTCCGCACGCGAGGCCTGTGCTCGACCAATTCGGCCACCGCGCCAGGTCCTCTAATTCCAACATATATCACTAATGCTGGATGCGGGTTCAATGTGGTAAACAGTAACTGACACCAGCATCCCCAGACTCATAACTCTACAGGCTGAGACTAGGAGAGCATTATTAAGCCAGCCATCTTCTCTAATGTTGGCCAGATCACTGGTGAATGCAAACATTTAAAATGTTGACAACTACTAGTACCTCCCACAGTTTATTGAAATTTCCCACACCGAACCATTGTGATCTTACCAGACGCGATGGCCGAATCAGTAGAGCACAGGCTTCCAGTGCGGAACGTCAGGAGTTCAATTCCCAGTTGAATCAAACCAATGACTTACAAAATTGATACTTGTCCCGACCTAGCCTGTTGTTCGGCATTACTAGGATAGGGGAAGGACTGGTTAGCTCAGTATCAGGATAATATGATTGAGTGGGAAATCAGGTCATGCTGCCGGCGACCTGGTCTCCCAGTGGGGCAGCACTATAAAGTTGCCATTATATTATATATCTTACTTCAGAAGCACACAGGTGTTAAAAGGATGAT
Source organism: Branchipolynoe longqiensis (assembly GCA_030323885.1). Classification (NCBI taxonomy): domain Eukaryota; kingdom Metazoa; phylum Annelida; class Polychaeta; order Phyllodocida; family Polynoidae; genus Branchipolynoe; species Branchipolynoe longqiensis. The sequence continues at coordinate 78,961,717 of CM059190.1, read as the reverse complement.
AGGAAGCAGATTACAAATGAAACCAGGATAATCTGGCTATATTCATTAATAATACTACCATTAAAATTCATCATTTCTATTGCAAGGTCACACACACACACAGACAATCCCACCCTAACAACACGGATAGCTCAACACTAACTGTACATTAGAATTCTCTGCGACTCGGTTCAAATATAGGTAAAGCCATATATTTGATGAAGTGACAAAAGAAGTGAGTCTCAACACATAATTAACAGGGATGAACGTGATCTCTGGGGGAAAAAAAAGGAAATGCGGATATTCTCCCATAGGTTTAGCACTGTCAGGGAATCGCGCAAAATTTACGGAAGTGAGGTTTCATATATATTGGTATACACTGATAGTACTGCGTCGTTTGAAGCTGGTATAGTAGTAGTATATGTTTATAGTGCTGCGCCATTTGGAGCATTTATTATTGGTATACGCTGATAGTGCTGCGCGTCTCCACCACATATTAGTATAGATCTACACTGATGGTGCTGCGGAATTGAAAAATCCCGGAAATCCGCGGAGATCTTTCATCCCTGAATTTAACATAATTTTTTTTAATCTTTTAGAATATACAAATACATTGTCAGGCATTATTTACAGTAATAACCGGGGGAAGGGATTAGAAATCTCCATAGAAAATATGTGAACTTTAAACACGACTCTCGATTTTCTACAAGCAACTCCCGAAGAACTGCCCCAATAATACACCAATCACACTACTGCTTGCGATTACTTTGCAACCACAACAAATAAGGTTGATCGCAAAGAGGTCCTCAGTCATCGCCAACCTCCCTGTGACCATTTTGGTCACAAAGAGGTTGCAGCTACTGCACCAACAACCTCATTGCAACCACTTTGGTCGCAAGGAAGTCGGCAACCATTGCTTTGGTTGCAAGGACGTGAGCGATGACTGTGGGTTCTTTGGTCAAAACTGGTGTTACTGGGGTTTAAAGCTGCATAGTCCGATGAAGCATCAACTTTTCAAAACCAAAACAATTATCTGGAATTGATTCTACATATCTAACTTAGATACTGATGCATGTATTAAGCATTTGTTGCCACATAGCACGGAATACTGAGGCAGTTTAATAGAACCTGTTACTGCTAAAGCCTATGGCCTCAGAGTTTTGGCAAGCTTGCCAAAACTAATTTGACATGCTTGTACTTCAAATATCTCAAAACATAACTGTTTAAAATAAACAGGACTTGAAGCTAAAGTAAGGTCGATTATAACGGTCAGGTTAATCTATTTATCTCAGAAAAATTACAGAAACTCAACACCATCGGACTCTGCAACTTTAAGTGACCAACACCACAGATAGAATTTCCCATTTACAGCACCAGTACATGCTTAAGTCAGGATGCACCATTATTCAATTTATTGTTAGTACTGCTAGTGCTAGTGAATGCCACTCGGCACCCAGCAGTCCTCGTTAGTCTCGCACCACTAGACGCCAATGCACCGGAAGTCAATATCTGGGTCAAGCCCCAATGTGACCATTCACCAAGGCAGAAACCTAGCCAACTCACCATACGTGAATCAGTCCCCCCCCCCCCCCCCCCCCCCCGACCCAATACCATCATTTTGCTTTTCTCAACCATCGTATGCAGGAGATTATGTATCCAAGTTATCAGACCGCATCAATTGTCCAGTATATATGTGGGTTATCTTGAGTGCCCTTGTGAATAGACTGTAGGGGTTCATTGATTGGTTGGTGAATCCATTATACAAAGGTCCAGGTCTAGCGTAGACCTATACTAGTAATAGTATTAGCACATGAGAAAATTGTCAATAGATCCCCAAACTATCACATTGTAGTAGGTTGTGGCCAGAGAAATGATGCAATGCACTGAAACAAGTGATATATATTATATATATATATATAATATATAAAGGGTTCAACCGCAAATGCTAACATGAAACCATGACTACCACACCACATCTGAGGTAAAGCTGCCATCATTCCGATAATCAAATCGGTTTTGTGACAGAAGCTGCCACATCCCCTAGAGATATAATGCCATACTCAACATGAAATCAAAATACTTTAACTGGCAAGTGCAACACTAAATTCTAATTGACAGAAAACAACAAAAATGGATTTGCCAGTGTTTGTGCTCAATTTTGTACGTCATTGGTTTGCCTCGGCCGGGATTCGAACTTCCCACCTTTGGCACAGGAAACTTGCGTTCTACCAATTAGGCGACCACGTCCAGTACAATTATTAAATATTTGTTGCTATATATATATATACTATGTCAATTTAAAAGAACCTGTTACTATTGAACCATGTGGGATCAGAGTGTTGGACAAGGATATCAAAATTAATCTGGCATGTATACACTTCAGATATATCTCAATCATAGTTACTTCAGACTAAAGTATGGCCGATTATAACAGTCAAGTTATTATATTTATCTTAGCAAAATTACAGAAACTCAAAACCATCGGAGCGCATGCGATGTCCCAATCGGTAGAGCGTAGAGTTCCTGTGCGAAAGTCAGGATACGGTCAGGAGGAGGAGGAGGAGAAAGGGGAGACGAAGAACAACGCCTGTTGGGCCGTTAGTGTAGCAATATGTCACAACTTATAGGTCAGTTAGCGGGCGCGTTCATATTATACATGCCCGGTCTAACTTAAATGTTGCTAGGACGTAACACAACAACAAACAAACAATCTAACTTAAACACATGTCCATCATGTCATAAAGCAATTCCAGCTCCACAGTACGAGCATTTTTAACAAACTCCCCTGACGTACATACATAGAGCCAGCTTGGTATTTACAACGCAAATACCAAACTATAGGTCGCATGATAAAGCATAGAGCCGTGGCATATAAATCAGGGATAAAAGTGGTCTCTGCAAAAAAAAAGCGGAAATCTATGTCTTTATAGGTAAATAATGTTGCCCCAATAAATTAGTATTAATTATATTAATTTTACTGTCAGACCAGACGGGGTGACTGAATGAGTTGAGCATCCTGTTTTGTTAGATCATGGGATTCGGACCCCTGTGTTCGAACCCTGGTTGAGTCAAACCAATGGCATTACTATGATAGGGAAAGGAGCAGCCCAATTGTCTACGATTGAAAATTCCCCATCTAAATCAATTATGTAGGCCTACTAAAAAAAGAAAACGATTTATTAAATCAAACATGTCGAATTTATTTGCAAATCTACCTTTTGCCTGCAATAAATGTCACATTTATTCTTCTTTTTTGTCTCCTTTATTTATATTTTCATGCAAACGATTTTGTTCAATGTATGATTCACCGACGAAATATATACATAACGAAATGGCGGAAATGTACTAGTAATACTAACATACTACTTGGTCGTAATGCGAAGCATTACGTTTGATGCGAGGAGAGGAAGAGACCCTCCCCCCGCCCCCGCTGTCGCGCTGCATTCTCACCTCGGCAGACGGCGCGGCGCGCCGCCACCTCCCCCGCCCTCCGCGTCGCGCAGCGCTCACGCCTCACCCGACGCCGCTGCTCGCCACCTCTCGCCCTCCCCCGGGCCGGCAGCTTTCACACTCACCTGCTGTCGCCCCTCCCTCCTCCCCTTATAAGGTCGCCCCCCGGCCTCCCTCAGGCACTCGCCCTCCTGCCGTCTCCCAGCTCCCTCCTTTTTCAAGTCTTGGCTCTCCACCTCGGACCTCTGCTCCAGCTCAGCCTCAGGATGCCTCAAGGAAAAGGACGTGGAAGGAAGGGATCCCGGGCCGCCCCCCGCGGCCCTCTCCAGCACCCGGCCGGGGCGAGACCCCGGCCTACGCCCCGGCGTCCCCCGCGGCGCCCTCGGGCCCCGAGATGTCGACACTGCTGGAGGCACTCCAGCGCATCCAGCTCGACCATCAGCAGTCCGCCGCCGAGGCGCGCCAGGCGACGGCCGACCTCCACGCCCGGATCGACTCCCTGGAGACCCGCCCGGGGATCCCCTCATCTCCCCCGAGGCGCCAGGCCGCCCCGACGCCTCGGGCGCCTACCGCCACTACAGCCCGGCCCCCGCCGCCGCCTCAGGCGTCCCTCCCCGGGGCCGCGCACCCGGAGTACGAGAGGTACCGTCACCTCTCCAGTCAAGCACCACCAGCCACCTCGCCGGCCTACCACGAGGAGGCCATCCGCCACAGCCCCGCCTCCGCGGCCGGGACATACTAGCATCCGCCGAGGCGCGCCACTCCGTCAGGCGCCAAGGGATCCCGGCCAACTATATCTTCCCCTCCGACCTGGTGAAACGAGGGGCCGAGAGGAAGCCAGTGAAGAGGGGGGAGGCGACGAAGGACGAGTATACCCTCGCCCTCCTCACCCTCATCGACCACCCCGACTTCCCCGCCCACTCCGCCCAGGGACTCCACCACCACCACCACCTAGCAGTCTGCCGGGATAACCTCGTTTACCCCTGGGCGACCGTCCGCCGGTACTCAGAGACCGTGTTTACCGCGATCGCGGACGGAACCCTCCCCCAGGGCTGGCACGACCCGGTAGCGCTCAACCTCATGAGACTAGACTGCCTCGCCATGCCCGAGGACCAAGCCACCGCCGCCCCTGCCCGCCTACCCGACCCTCTCCACCGAGGCGCCCACCTCCCCCGACCCCAAGCCGACGCCACCTACGACAGGGACGCCCACGGGGCCCCCTGCCCGGCCTGGAACCGCGCCCCCCGCCTCGTGCGATCGGGCCCACGTCGGGGAGGCCCACGGTGAGGCGGGGGACAGGCGCCGTCACATCTGCGCATACTGCGCCAATGTGAGGCGCCTCCTAACCATGCACAGCGAGGCCGACTGCATCACAAAACAAACCCGTGAGCGCCAGACCCCCCCCCCCCCCCGCCACCTCGGCGGATTTTTGATCCGCCGGCCTCCCCCCGGCCGGCCCGGGGGGCCCCCTCCGGCGCCTCACCCTCACCACTGCCGACAGCCCCGCAACTCCCACCGACAACCTCCCAGCGACCACCGATCGCAGCGCCGCCCAGTCCCAGCCGGGGATCATCACCTCGGGCATCACGCCTCGGACCACATCCCAGCGCAGCCTCAGGAGGAACCCTCTGCCGCCGACCCTCACGACACCGCCTTCAACAACACCGCCGCCCAGACCCCGACCACCACCCCACCCAGCCCCGAGGACTTCGCTGCCCCCCTGCTCGACCCTCGTCGGACCTCCTCACCGGATCCCGCCAAGGAGCGGGCCTCCCCCTTTTTGGCCGCCCGCTCCCTGTCGACGCAGGCCCCGGACACTCGCCGCCCCGAGAGGGAACCTGACCCCCGACGCGACCCACCTCTCGGCCGGCCCCACCCACCTGCTCCGCCTCGGGCGCGCCGCGAGCCCTCTCCGCCTTTTGGTGGAGGGCTCCTCGGCACCCCCTCACTCCTCTGACACTTGATCTCTGACTTTTCTATTTACTCCGCTCCGCATGAGATTCCTTATTTTTATCAGATTATTCATTATTTACCTCTACTTGTCCTCTTATTACTCTGTATGCCCTGTATGCTCTGTCTGAGGCGAAAATAAATACGCTTTATTTCCACCCCCGCCTCCTCTCTTCCTTTTCGCGCATCGGTCGTAATGCGAAGCATTACGTTTGATGCGAGGAGAGGAAGAGACCCTCCCCCCGCCCCCGCTGTCACGCTGCATTCTCACCTCGGCAGACGGCGCGGCGCGCCGCCACCTCGCCCGCCCTCCGCGTAGCGCTCACGCCTCACCCGACGCCGCTGCTCGCCACCTCTCGCCCTCCCCCGGCCGGCAGCTTTCACACTCACCTGCTGTCGCCCCTCCCTCCTCCCCTTATAAGGTCGCCCCCCCGGCTTCCCTCAGGCACTCGCCCTCCTGCCGTCTCCCAGCTCCCTCCTTTTTCACCACCCACCCACCCTACACTCCTCCGACCTTCTCTTCCGGCGGAGGAGGGCTCCTCGGCACCCCCTCACTCCTCTGACACTTGATCTCTGACTTTTCTATTTACTCCGCTCCTCATGAGATTCCTTATTTTTATCAGATTATTCATTATTTACCTCTACTTGTCCTCTTATTACTCTGTATGCCCTGTATGCTCTGTCTGAGGCGAAAATAAATACGCTTTATTTCCACCCCCGCCTCCTCTCTTCCTTTTCGCGCATCAAGGCGACAGCTAAAGATTTCCTTTCTATAGTAACATAGCTCACCCTGTAACAAGTTACCAGATTAAAACATTAAATATTCTAAACCCAAACAATCACCTAGATTTTATCCTAAATATCTAACTTAGGTACTTAGTTATTAAATATGTATTGCTGCTTAGAATGGCTACTAATAGTAATAGTACGAAGTCCATTTAATAGAACATGTCACTGTTGAAGTTTATTGGGGCCAACAGTTTGACATACACATCAAAATTAACTTTGCATGTTTTCACTTCAAATATCTCCAAAATTAACCCTTTAAAAAATATATTCCTACAATTTGAAGTAAAATATAATGATCAATCCAATATATTTATCTAAGTAAAAGAGATGTCAAAAACTTAAAACCATTGGACTATGCAATTTTAACATTTGCAACCACTGTGACATCGTGAGATGTACATGTATGTCTACATCTGCTCAGACTGGTATTACATGTAGTAGTAGTCAATCTGAACACTACTATTTTGGGTATTTAGGTCACTAAATGCCCCTTAACAGTGGCTTAACTGCATTCTGAAAGTAGTTACGCATACACCAAGAAAAAACATGGTCGGATAATTCTAATTAATATATATATATTAATCATCACAACCTCAAATCAGGCTATCGAAATAGATCTGTAAATCTTTAGCTACATGTTTAAACCACCCAATTCAAGCCCCCATCTCTGCCAATTTGGATTTCCACCGCTGTGTATAACTTACAGCGTCAAAGGCCAGTTGCTCTCATGCCATGTCTATGTGGTGTGGGAGGTTAAAAATCCCTTGGGTCGGTAGGCTCGAGCTTTCTATCGACAAACTGTCTAATGGTGTAAACAAGTCTATTCAGGCTTATCCATAATAGGCAGTATAAATCTTCAAGAAGAAAAAAAAGAAGAAGAAAAAAAGAAGAAAGATCTGCTTGTGAAACTAATTTCAATATATAACCTAGACTATACCCCCCCCCTCCTCACAGTTGCACACACACCACGTGATGGGGGGATCGGGTTACTGCACAATACCACAAAAGTATCTGCATCCTCTTTCTGCTCACCTAAATGCATATATATCTGTTCAGACTGGTATTTGTAGTACATCTGAACACTGCTATTGTGGGTATCTAGGTCCCGAGATGCCTCCTGACTAGACACGAAATTTAAATTTGAATCACTCCCACCTCCCCATTTAGGAAAATACTAGGAGAAACCAGCGGTGGAGGGTGGCGAGTGGCGAAACTACTATGATTATACAGTAAAACCTCTCTAACCGACCACCTCCACATATGGACCACTCCCCTATATCAATCGCTTTATTCGGGACCCAAACGTTGAAATGATCGAACATACAATACTACTATAATGATACAAATTGTCCCTAAACAGACTGCCTCCCTAAATGAACCATTTAAAGTTGGTCCCATGGTCGGTCGATTTAGAAAGGCTTTACTGCATACTTAAAATATTTCCACCATTATGGGTTACAGGATTCACATATATATATAGTAGATTGATATTAAATTGTGATAGCTAGCCAAGCCCTGTATTCTTAGTGGTAGAAAAATGGTGTCAGTTATTTACTACACACCCGCTAATATTATGTTTATTATTAGTTAGAAATACCAAATTTGTCGTGGGATTCGAACTCCTGTGTTGGAACCCTGAATTTTATTTTTTAATTCAAAGGCGGACGATTTTTCAGGCACAAGCGAGGTGGGGGCGATCATCAATTTTATTTGGCCTAATAATAAAATATTTATTTCCACATGATCAATGTACACACAAGTTGATATTTATATCAGTGATTTTTTCACATGAAAACGGAGAAAGCAGAAGTACAATACTTATGAGGTGCTTTCCCCATTTAAAAATAACACTGATACATTGCTTATACCATAGAAATAATAAATAGAAAAATATAAGTTAAAAGAATATCCACATTACCCTCAATACTGTAAATTACATCTCAATATTTATGTACTAGATTATGTGTTTTCCCTCTGGTAAAGCTTAAATATTTTCTTTGTATACATTCGTTGAAACATATAGATGTTTTTGTAACATTTGATATTATCGTCAAGTGAATTCCATATTTGTATACCACATATAGAAATACATTGAGACTTTAAAGTTGTTCTTGCAAATACTTGTCTTAAGTTGTTACTCTGCCTTGTCTCATGGCTACTAATACTATCTGAACTTATTTTGAATAAAGACTAGATTTTTTGGCAGTAGCCCTTTGTTTGCATTGTAAATTATCATACTAGATTTGATCTTAACCAAGTCTATTAAAGTTGCATGGTCTGATGGCATTTGAATTTGTTAGTTATATTTGAGATAAATAGCTCAGGTTGACCATTATATTATAATATTCATTAGTCCCAAGTAACTTTGATGAAAAATGTCTAGTTTTGAAGCAATTTGAGCTGAAAGAACACAAAATAATGTTGACAAGCTTGCCAAAAGTACTGTGGCTATGACCCAGATGGTCATCTTGCGGTGACCACGTGATGTGAGATGACCTACTAAACTTGGAACCTGACAGTAGTTTGTCCACCTGTGACGGTGTCGATCATCCGATCGATCTTGCTCAGTGGACCCATTTGCAGTTTGGGCTATTTTCGGTTCCAACCAGTGCATATAAAAGACCCCTTGCTGCTTATCGGAAAGAGTAGCCTATTTTGTGGCAGCGGGTTTCCTCCAAAGAAATGTCAGGGTGGGGTGGGGGTGGAGGTGGGACACAGAATAAAGTCATGCTTCTCCCATGTTTGTTTATCATAGCCAACTATTTTTTGGTGACAGATTTATGAAATAACTTTAAAGGAGCATGGTCTGATGGCATTTAAAATTGTTAGTTATATATTTTAGATAAATAGCTCAGGTTGACCATTATATCCTAATATTCATTAGTCCCGAGTAACTTTGATGAAAAATGGCTTGTTTTGGAGCAATTTGAGCTGAAAGAACCCAAAATAATTTCGACAAGCTTTCCAAAAGTCCTGTGGCTATGACATAGATGGTCATCTCGCGGTGACCACGTGATGTGTTTGCATTGTTTGTTTATTGTTGTTTTACGTCCTAGCAACATCTAAGGTCATATCAGGATGGGTTCCGACTTGTGACAGTATGCACTCATGTTGACTTTATAGTGCTGCCCCACTGGAATACCAGGCTGCGAGCACCATGACCTGATATCCCACTCAGTCACATTATCCTGACACTGAGCCAACCAGCCCTTGTCCTATCCTAATAATGCCGAGCGCCAGGCTAGGAAGCAACAAGTATCAATTTTAAAGTCATTGGTTTGACCCGACCAGGGTTCGAACCCACGATCTACCAACACGGGAGGCGGATGCTCTAACTCATTCGGCCATCCCGTCTGGTCCCACTTGATGTGAGATGATCTACTAGGTAGGTATTTCTGTTTGGGGTGGGAACATTCTGGGAATGGATTAGTGCCATAGGCCCATGACACTAGGGTTTTTAACTAAATATTATTTTGTAGAAAGGTTAATTTGATTTATATAAAACTGGCCAGAAGTGTCACATGGAGAGTTAAAATTTGATATTTGCATTTTTTGATTGCAAATGAAAGCTGGAAATCTCCCCTTTACATCTATGTAAAATATAAATTGATGAGATAAAAAATAAAGGTGTAGTCCATGAATAAGATATCTCTTATGGCAGTATAACATGTGTGTCACATGTGTAACACATGTTTAGGACACCACACAGTCTGCTTAATAAATATCTAATCAGAATTAAATAATATCATACTTAGAAGCATATTAATCATGGCATAATATACAGAAATATCTAGTGCTTATATTGATAAAAAAAGAGAAGTAATTCCCAGCCATGCTTTATTCACTGAATAATTAGTGTACAATATTTGTGTGTCATCCAGACACCACAGTTACACGTGTGACGGAAATTTGTAATGTTATTTCTGAAGACATTACATTTTTTTTTTTTAAATTTAAGCATGCATACATGTTAATAAATACTTCCTCTTTGATTTGGGAACTGTTTTGTTTGATATATCAATGCAATACAAGGTGTCAATAAGGATTCAACTACGTCCCATATGTCATGTTACAAATGGCTGACTGTAAAATGGGTTTTTTTTGGTACAAAAACAGTTCATAACTAAAAAGACCAAAGTTGCACACAGTTTTATTTTATTTCCCTTATTTCTTTCATCAAATCTGAACATGAATATGAAAAGTATAAGGAAAAAAATAAGTAGGAAGGTTTTTATTGATGTTTTAAAATCCCATCTCATGCTGACCAGTTTTCAGGAGAGTGACTCTATAGAATTGACCAAGTAGCATCGAATATCCAACATCACATATACATTGGTATATGATTGACATCGTCCCAATGGCAGAAATTTCAAAACATCAAACTATGCAACCACCCACCAACCTGCACATTCTATGATTCAGCCGGGTCTGAGCATTAAAGCTAAGATTCCTTATACACGGTATGCGAATGTGGTATATGTGGCATAGATATATGCCAACCCCCAATAGCTGATGTTTACTTTTTGTGCTGGGGGATGGTTAAACAAACACATCAAAAAAGTTACCCATAACATTTTTTGGGGTTTTTCCTCCAAATTTGTGCAAACACAGCAGTATTCGCATTCGCAACGATCGGACCATGGGTCGATCCATTTGCCGCATCCGCATTCGCATGTCTGGAAGCACCACTATTCATTTACATGCTTTTCGATTTCGATTCGCATGTTGCATACCGCATATAAGGAATCTGAGCTTGATGCTATAAATATAATTGTAGCAGCCGTTCTGGTCATGCATATGTGTTATCGTTTGGACAGGATCCATCGCAAATGCGCCATCCCACAGCGTTTGCGTCGGAGGATGGCCTGGGGTAGTAGCACCATATCAGTTTCTACACTCACCTGTGACGAACTGCATGCTCTGCGACCCCGAGCCGCCCGCCGGCGTAAATGCTGCGGAACGGCTGTTGCCATCACAGTGTTAAGCTCAGAACCCAGCGGATTTGTGATGGATCCCGTCCAAACGATAACCAGAACAGTTGCTGCCATCATAGCATTAAACCTGGAGATATGCGCATTTGCACCGGATCCCGTCAAGCTATTAATGCTCAGGTCCAACTGGATCATAGAATATGGCTGCTGCCATCATAGCATTAAGCGCAGAACCCAGTGCATTTGCGATGGATCCCGTCCAAAAGATAACGCATAGGCACAACCAGAACGGATGCTGCCATCATAGCATTAAAACCAGAAAACTGTGTATTTGCGGCGGATCCCATCAAACTATCAGCATTCCATGCTGATGTGGCCAGCATGGAATGGCTGCTGCATTAGCTAATACAAAAGATCTAAAGTCAAGAACTTTCAAATGCACATATATCTCACTCCATATGGTTCACTCCTTCTTACATTCAATAACAAAAAAACAGTTTCCTTTTATATGCAGTGTAACTGACAAATTTCAAACGGATGCGCGCAAAACACATGTGTGCGCATCCTCACATACATTTAGACTGCCAAGGATATGTGTAGGCCTACCGCTTGCATTTCTCATGTACATATTATTGCTCTGTTATTATTTACTGTTATGTCACAGCATTGAATATCCAACATGGAAAGGGGGGGGGGGGCAACATCCCCTCATTTCCCCTTCCCCTCTATGGCCCTGCACAGTAGGCCTACTTGTTCAGGGGAGGCTAATGAGGTCATGAGATTGGCCTAATTGGTTAATGGCCTCCCTGCATAATGGGTGTTTCAAAGTGAGGGTCCAAAGGGGATAGGTTATAAATTCACTGGTTATTCTGTATATATGCTGTCCCAAATCATTAGTATCTAAGTTGGATATATACTATATATCCAAATTAAAACAACTACTTACATTTGATCCTATATAATATAGGATCAAATGTAAGTAGTTGTTTTAATTTTGACAATTATATTTCATCAGACCATGCAACTTTAATTTTAATACATGAAGATCAAAGAACAGCTTATTAGTGTGCTCTCAATATCCAACGTTGCAAACAATTCTCACTGCTTTCATATGTAGCAAATAAATACACTCCATATTTGTTTTATATGCATTTCCCCATACTTCACATCAATACGATACATAAGGCAGAAATAACGAGACAATATATAGATTACAATAACCATTAGATTTGATGGTTTAAAAAAAGAAAATATATGCAGACAATCAACAAATACCAAAATCTAGTGAGAACACTAATTTCTGAGCGGACCTTATGATTTGACAGACTCAACACCCACGTGACTCAGCGCTACTAAATCACGATTGACAGCTACTCAGGCTGAGCCTTGACCTTGTCATGGCTAGTATAATGGTAGTGATTAAGAATTTAAGTCAAGGCCGCGTTGACTCAATCATGAAACTTTCAACCCCTTGCAGATTAGTTTTTGTAAATACGCAAATGACAGCTCCTATCAGAAAGAGAGAAAAAGAAAACAAGTTGAACAATGTGAATGTCAATCACTCAATGCAGCTCAACATCATTCACAATGGCCAATGCCTACCTATTCCAACTTGTATCCAAGTACTCGCGTTGTAGTTATTGCCAATATTGGCACACGCTTGTCAACAAATACTACGACTCTAGTGAAATACTCAAACAGTCATTCATCGCCAGACATCTAAACATTGCTAAATTGCCGTCAAGTTTAAATGGAATTAGTAGTTCGCTTATAACTGATTTTGATCATTTTTCAACAGGCTGAGCAGTGTGTAATGAATGGATTGATTGAACCTCGAGGTCTCGGCGGCGTAAATACGACTTTGTGCGAATCCATTCAGCCAAGGTGCCTTCTCCCCATGTCATGTAGTGATGTACGCTTAAAGTAGGCCCTGGTCTGACCGTTCAAAACGGTAAACAAAGACTGACTTTGATCTGGGTAAGTACTCGTGTAAATGTCGGGTTAATGACAGGCGGCAATAACAAGACTCACCTGTGTTATTCCACCGTCGGCTTAGGTGTCAACGTACACGCACTCAGCTCACGCGGTTTGATTATTCCGCGACTACTACTCCTACTCAGTGCAGCACACTTGGGTAGCCAGGGCGCTCAAATCCTGTATACTCGATTGGTGAGGAGTGGCGCTTATCTACAAAGACCCTATAGTATAATACTATTATAGGGTCTTTGTTATCTAGCTCAATTATTTAATGTTGTTGTTGTTGTTTGTTGGAGTTTTACGTCCTGGCAACATGTATGGTCATAGCATGATGAGTACCGACTAAAATTATGACAGTGTAGGCTTACACCCATGACGACTTTCTAGTGTTGCCCCACTGGGAGACTAATCCGCCAGAACCATGATCTGACATCCCACTCAGTCACATTACCGGGTGTTGCGGTTTCCAAGGCACACCAGTTTGCCAGGGACACACCCATTCAAATGCATTGTCAACAGTCGTGAGCAAATCTTCATACAGAAAAAGCCAAATATCTCTCAAATTACACCACCTAGAAACAAATCGCTTGGTACACATATAAAAAACATGTTTACCAAAGAAGACTATATTAAATTGATAAGGTTGGGGTTCTGGATTTCTATTAATTTTGAATAAAACTAACGTTTTGCACAGCGCGTACCATCAAACTCAAGGCATTGTCAATGGTCGTGAGCAATGTTCAATTTCAATTTCTGAAAATACAGAAAAAGTCTATTATCTCTAAAACCACACCACCTAGAAACAAATCGTTTGGTACACATATAGAAAACATCTTGACCAAAAACATTATATTAAATTTATAAGGTTAGTGACGATGCTGTTCGATTTTGACACATGCGCAGAAGCGATGTGTCCCTGGCAAACTGGTGTGCCTCAGAAACCGCAACACCGGCCTGATAGGCCTACTGCCCTATCCTAGTGATGTAGAGCGCCAGGCTAGGTAGTGACAAGTATCAATTTTGTAAGTCATTTGTTTCGACTCGACCAGGATTCAAACACCTGACCTAGCTTCCATATATGTGAAGCCTACATGTGTTCTACCAATTCGAACATCGTGGCCGGTCTCTCAATGATTTAAAGGTGGCCACACATTGTATGCTACTTGGTGTAGAATAGCAAAGATACTAATTTGGTTTGTTTTGTGTTTAAAAGTAAGGTGAAACAAATGATCTATTACGGAATGGCGCCTTACTCTCATGCATCCCACTTTTACCCCTTTTTTTGGAGGGGGGGAGGGGCGATTTTACGTCCTAGCAATACCTAAGATCACATCAGAGCTTACACACTTGTGATGGTGCACTCTTGTGTTTAATTTATTGTGCACATTCATGACGATAGTGATAGTAGGGCCTATATATGGCCTATAGAATAGGGACCCAGATAGCACAGAGCCGTCGGGCCGACAGTGGTTATTGGTCGCATGGTCGCCGCACATTTTCCACTGTGGGGCCTCCGGTGGTGGTCCGCCGCTCTTTGCCATTCTTTTCCCCCATATTTGCCACCATCGGGCCACCGTCGGGCCGACGGTGGTGGTCAGCCGCTCTTTGCCATTCTTTTTCCCCATATTTGCTACCGTCGGGCCGACGGTGGTGGCCCGCCACTGATTGCCGTGCATTTTCCACATATTTGCCACCGGCGGGGCCCAACCGGATGGGCCACCACCCATGGCCAGACATTGGTCCGATGTCGGTGTAAAATATAATCTTCTTTTGTAAATTATTTTTTAAATCTTAACAAAAAGGCTTTTGCAATGAAAATGGTGTTTAATGAGCTGTTGGCCCAATGGTGGATCAGTGGACAAACACCATTGGCCCAATGGTGTTTGCAACTGTTGGCCCAATGGCATTTGCCACCGTTGGCCCACTGGCGTTTGCCACCATTGGCCCACCGGCATTATGACATGCCAACAGACAGGCAACTACTGAGCCCCGTGTCGGACCACCACCCATGACCTGACATAAAATATTTGATAAAATACTAAATTATTGTTTTAATCTTAACCAAAAGGCTTTTGCAATGGTTTTTATTTGATCTGTTGGGCCAATGATGGATCAGTGGACAAACACCCTTGGCCAAACGGCATTTGCCGCCGTTGGCCCACCGGCATTTGTCACCGTTGTCCCACCGGCGTTTGCCACCATTGGCCCACCGGCATTATGACATGCCAACAGATAGGCAACTACAGAGCCTCCCCCATCCATCAAGCGGTAAAAAGATATGGTTGAGAAGGATGTTAAAATATGGCTAAGTAACAAACATAGGTGAGGTGTAATACGGTTGCTTTTGGGACAGGTCAGTAAAGAGTCAGAAGTTACAAATGCCTGCCAATGCTCGTGAAACACAATTTTCATTGCAAAAGTGTTTTAGTGAGGAGTGCTGGATTTTGTTTAGTAGGCATCACTTCTTAGCTTAGCTTTTTAGCCAAGATTAGTGTCTTATCATCTTAATAGCTAATATGAGATGCATGCACCTCCATGATATTAAACTGGTTGTTTTTTAAATTGGGATTTACTCCTCCAGTGTCATCTGTGGTAACTGCTTTGTGACACGGGAAACACATATCTTCTCCATGTGGTATCCAGAGATTCTTGTTTGGAAAAACCATATGGGGCCCACAATGTAACCCATATGGGTCCTATATTTTCTGCTGGCTGGCTGGGTAGGTTTCCACTGTTGGGCCACCATTTGGCCACTTTTGGGCCACCGTTGGGCCACTGTTGGCCCAACGGTGGCATATGCTGCTATGGGTGGCTTGCCACTGTTGGGCCAACGGTGGGTCAGTGGACAAAACAATGTTGCCCCAACATCGTTTTGCCACCGTGGGTCCAACGGTGCTGCCCCTGTTGGCACAACTCTGGCCCGATGGCTGTGTGCTATCTGGGGACCTACAGCTACTGACACCATGATCTGATATCCCAGTCAGTCACATTATTCTGATGCTGAACAAATCAGTATTTTTCCTATCCTATTAAGCCAGAGCTCCAGACTAGGTAGTGACAAGAATTAATTTTGTGAGGGCATGGGAAGACAGCTGGTGCTCTTACCCTAACCCAGTCCATCCAGTGTGAAGGTTCTTGCATAACATAACACATTAATTATAACATTAACAATCAAACTTTGATCACCCTCACAGACTAAGTTGAGCATTCTTTGCTTATTTTCTCAATTATCTCGACAGATAGCGAACCAATATCCATTTAGTTTACATTAAAATACTACCGCCCCATATCACTCCTACCTCTGCCAGGCAAGCTGATAGAGAAATTAATGTACAAGCATATCATGAAACATCTAGATAGTGCGAAAATATTAAATGACCAAAAGGGAGGGTTCAGAAAGGGATTCTCCACAACAAAAACTATATCCAATCTAACAAATGACATACTGAGAGGTATGAATGAAGGTGAACAGACAGCTGCCACATTCATAGATTTTAGCAAGGCATTCAGTACAGTGAATTGTGACATACTGATAAAAAAAAAGCTAGAAAGAGTAGGAATAAGAGGAAGAACACTAGACTGGATAAGGAATTACATCAGTGAGAGAAGTCAGAGAACAAAAGTAAATGGCAAAACATCAGAAAGTATACAGGTAACCTGTGGAGTCCCTCAAGGTTCAGTATTAGGCCCACTCCTTTTTGATCATTTACATCAATGATCTTGAGAAGTCCTTAAAGGGAATCAAATTCCAACTATATGCTGATGACACCATGATATACACAACAAGCAATAGCAGAAAAGAGAACAGAGATAAGCTAAATGAGAAACTAGTAGCTTTAGATAATTGGTGTAACTCCAAAAAGATTTCCATAAACCACAAGAAGTTGAAGGTCCTAGTGTTGTTTGGCAGTGGGAAAATCAACTATGGCAATGAGGAGCCAATAATTTTGGAAGGAAAAGTTCCTGATTATCAGACCAACTACAGATATCTAGGGATGAATCTTGATAGGAAACTAAACTTTAACGATACACATTCGAATACAGCCACCAAGGGGGTGGGGGGTGTGGGGTGTGTGGGGTGGGGGGTGTGTGGGGTGGGGGGTCAGTCCTAAGCATTGCTTATTCATATTACCATCTGCATTTAGATTGAGAAAGATCTGGGCACTCAGACTAGTGTTAGAGCCATAGCCATAATCAGTTTTACTCATTTTATTCATGTTTTTATTTGTATCCTATGGTTAATAACATTTGTTGGGCTAGGAAATACTCCAGTGTCATCTGTGGTAACTGCTTTGTGACACAGGAAACATATATCTTCTCAATGTGGTATACAGAGATTCCTGTTATAAAAACCATATGGGGCCCACAATGTTACCCATATGGACCCTATATGGATCCTATATTTTTTGCTGGCTGGCTGGGTAGCTTTCCACCATTGGGCCACCGTTGGTCCACCGTTGGTCCACCGTTGGCCCAACGGTGGCATATGCTGCTATGGGTGGCTTGCAACCGTTGGGCCAACGGTGGGTGGGTGGACAAAACAACATTGGCCCAACTTTGTTTTGACACCGTTGGCCCAACGGTGCTGCCACTGCTGGCCCAACGTCGGCCAGATGGCTCTGTGCTATCTGGGATCATACTCAGACTAGACAAAACTCTGGAAAAATACAAAAAAAACTAGCATAGGCTACTAACACCCAAAATTGCGAAAGGCTGGCCTGAGCAGAAAAAGGTAAGGGGCGAGGGACCAGACCAAGACAGCACCACAGCTGTCCAGCATTGAAAATAAGCACCCTCGCGGGAGCTTATACATTATGGGCAGAGTAAATACCTTGTCAATAAACAAAATTTTAAAAAGAAGGCAAACCACAAAATCTGGATATTAGCGAATACCAGAAAATACCTAAGTACAAATATGGCTATTAAAATCTACAACGGTATGATACTACCATACTTCGACTATGGTGATGTAATATATATGGGGGGTAGCAGAAATATGTTGGATAAACTACAAAGACTACAAAATAGAGCACTTAAGATATGTCTGAAGGTGGAACATAGAGACCCAACTGATGATCTCCATAGGAAAGCAAGGGTCAACACACTAAATGACAGGAGAAAAGCGCATATCAAAATAGCAGCATTCAGAGAGACAAGGAAGCCTGGGAGGGTGCAGGTAACAAAAAAGACAACAAGAAGTAGTGATGGCCCCAAACTGATAATAAACAGAGCCAAAAACAGATCATATGAGAGGAGTACCGAGTACATGAAGGCAAGGGAATGGAATACACTGGGAGTAGAAGAAAGAAGTACAGGGACAACAGAAACAATAAAACATTAATCAAAAGAGACCTAAATGCACTGCTAGACTAATGACAACAACAAATAAAATGAATTAAAAAGGAAAAACAAAGATAGATAGATAGATAAATAAATAGACAATACACTGATATTTCAAGCAAAGTTTTAGAGGGTATAGATGCTAGGTATGATACATACAAAAGGTAAACTTTAAACTTAAAATCAAAACCTAATGACCACTAACAGTACATCAAGGTGAAGACATTCAGAGAAATTAACTATTGGTAACCAAACAATTATCCGATTGTAGAATGAACAAACTCACAGAGGGTTGGGGGATGTGGGAAAATGCTTACAAACACATGCAGTAATTAGCTACACAACAACTGAAAGTGATAAAAAGAAGGGGAGTCACAAGACTATTACTGTCTAGCGACGAAAACAAGTAATTAAACTTAACTGTTATGGGCAGCATAAATACACCAATCACAAAAAAAAACAACCCAAAAACATCCCAAATGAGATACTGAACATATCTTATGTGAAAGTGCATGTGCCTCAGACCAGCCGATTAAAGGTTATGGCCCAATTTATGAGATGCGATAACAATTTGTAGCTATTTTTCTTCTTCATATTTTCCCAATTATCTCAACAAATAGTGAACCAATATTAATTTGGTTTATAATACAATATGCGAAATAACATACTGAACATATCTTATGTGTGAGTGCATGTGTCTCAGACAAGCCGATTAAAAGTTATTGCCCAATTTATGAGATGTAATAAAAATTGGTAGCCATTTTTGTGTGCATATTTTCCGAACTATCTTCACAGATAGTGAACCAATATCCATCCATCTGTTTACATTAAGATGTGCCAAATGACATGCTGAACATATCTTATGTAGGAGTGCATGTGCCCCAGACCAGTCAATTAAATGGTACAGTCAAATTGATGAGATATACTAACAATTGGTGGCCATTTTGGAAAATGGCTGTCAAAATCGGTTTAGCTGTGGAATCACATCATATTTTTTTCATACAGAAAACATGTAAGGCTAACTGAAAAACATAGTGGGGACTTTTTGGTAGTCAAACCTCAAAATTTGATGGCTGGCTCAAGGACTACTACCATTAGTACCACACAAAGTTTCTCACCTGTGACGGAATGGAGATTTTCCGTGAGATGGCGACACCATAGCCCCGAGAACCAGTGCTTTATCCACTTCGAATCAGAAGGTGACATTTTGACGTCACAATATATATTAAAGCTGCCTAATTTGATGATATAGTGATTGGTAGACAGGAAGTGTGAACACTTATTTGTCTCTCATTTTTTCCTGAGTGCAAGTAATTAGCAGCACAAGGAATAAATTAGTAGCATGTGGTGAATAAGTGGTCAAATTTCCATGGATCATCAGCCCATGCTTTTTCTAATCGGTTCTTGAATGAATTTATTGAGCCACCATCTATAACATTTTGTGGGAGACTATTCTATATATTTAGGATCCTGTTTGAGATGGCATACATTTTATTTTCAACCGAGATCTCCATAGATTTGATTCTACATATCCA
Source organism: Branchipolynoe longqiensis (assembly GCA_030323885.1). Lineage (NCBI taxonomy): Eukaryota > Metazoa > Annelida > Polychaeta > Phyllodocida > Polynoidae > Branchipolynoe > Branchipolynoe longqiensis. The sequence goes on along the minus strand of CM059190.1, from coordinate 78,941,766 downwards.
ATTTAGACGGGATGGCCAAATGAGTTAGAGCCTCAGTCTCCCGTGTGGTAGATCATGGGGTCGTGGGTTTGAATCCTGGTCAAGTCAAACCAATGACTTAAAAATTGATACTTGTCACATCCTAGCCAGGCGCTCTGCATTATTAGGATAGGCAAGGAGCAGTGGAATGACCAAGACCAATCGCCTGCGACTGAAATTTCCCCTGCTTAAACAACTAATGTACCCCAAAAAAAGATACCAGTGTATTATTGATTAAATATGTATTGCAGCTTGTTGTGCTGTGTTGCGTCATGCTACACTAAAAAAGAGGCAGCACTATAATTTTAGATGCTGCTAGGATATATTATGTTATAACCTTTTTTTTAAATGCAAGAATATTAAAATAATATTGAAGCATGTTAAATTTCTCTTAAATTTGAATAATCCGATGGGTTTGAGATTCTGCCATATTTATTTTAGATCAATTTAATAGTTCCATTAATATAATCAACATTACTTCAGTTTGAAGTAACTTTTATTTTGTAAATAACTTATTTATTTATTTATAAGGGCTAATTCTGGAGCTATTTGAAGTGGACATGCTAACTTAATTTAGGTGTGCACACCAAGATGCTGAAGATAAACATTTTTGCCCACGTACCAGCACGATGGTTTGATACGGCACTCAGCAATGTTATCCTGGTACTGAGCCAACCAGTTGTTGCTCAACCCAACTAATGTCGAGCACCAGGAAACTTAACGCCAAATTTGATAAATATTTGGTTGGTACTAATTTTCTAATCCTTGAATGAAAACAAAGCATAGAACTCACAAACTGAAAGGTCTTATAGGCCGTAATCGATTAACACGACCCGGTGTCGTATTTTCAGCGGCCCATCATTCTCAGCGGCCCGTCGTGGTCAAAAGACCCGTGGCATCGCCGGCTACAAGCTCAGCTGGTGCCCGGCAGTGTTAGGGACCGATTACGCCAAAATCTATTGAATGCGATCGTATTTAACAGAATTACATACTCAAATAATGAAATTTAATTAAATTAACCTTAAATTCCAAGCGATATTAACGTAGCAGCTCGATCAGCGTCGAATGGCCGAGTGTAAACAAAACAAATAGCAGTGCTCGTGGCAACATTAGAAAATCCGCGCATGCGCAGAAGCCACGACAGGCCGCTGAGAATGACGGGCCGCTGAGAATACGACACCGGGCGACTCGGGTCACCCGAGTCCTCAGAATTTCAAATAGAAAACTGCGAGTGGAGTCACCAAATACACGTGCCGTGTGCAAAACAACCCGACCCCAGTAACCCACCTCTTAGCAGGGGTTTGCAAGGAGCGATGATGTCACATTTGCGCTGGTACCATCCTGCAGGATAACAGCCACCGGTACCAGTAATACATATTTTTTATGGTAATAACATAGATTAATGAAATGGAAATATCACTAAACTATGCCATCATAAAAATATTTAAATCATATTTTGCTGTAATTATATCGGCTATTAAAAAATAAATAAAAGGGCCACCATTTTTGTCACCCCCGAGCGTGGAGAAGCGTATTCGATTATTCGACCCGAGTCTATAGGATGTGCGCATGCGCCAAAAAGTGGCTCGGGTGACCAGAGTCGATTAATCGATTACGCCCATAAATGACTTCCACCACAAACCCGCCATCTGGTGGCAGTGGCCATAACTAATGTGTGTAGCAGGTCGCAGGCATAAATCAATGTTCATGTATGAGAAGATGCAGGGTAGGCTATAGGCCTACTGTGTATTACTATAACAAGAACGCAAATGACATGTATATAATATATATACTTTATTTTATGAAATGCATAATACATACATATATATACACACAGCTACACACACTAATAATGGCACTTACATACATACTATATATATATACATCTATCAGGGGCCGAACTTTTATTTACTCACGTACGCAGCTGCGTATCACTTGAGATTACAACTATTTTTAATTTTGTTTAAAATATAAGATTTTTATAGCGTTTTATTCCTTCGCATTTTATTCCAATATCGTTTATTCCATCTGCGTACGACCTAAAAATCCCAAGCTAAGCCCCTGCATATAAATAGTATATATTCGCACGTACAAACACACACATACAAACAGATCAAAAGGTATGTACTACACACAGATACACATATATTTATATGAAATAGGATCTTGATGAGAAGCCATTATTAACCTAACTACCAACAAAATAAGACTTCCCCACCGATGTAACTTGTAAGTATATACAATTAAGTCTACAGAGGACCGCCGAAAAGAAACAGAGATCCGTATCCTAATTTGTCTTGGTATACAAGAACAAAAAAACCCAAAAGAATCACTCGATCATTTTGAAGTTAACCAGCCTGCACTATATACGTTAATTGCTTGGACTGGAAAACTCTTCCTGGGCAGGAAACTATACAAACATACACATATGATATAGCATTAGTAAAGGTGCTATCTCAGATAACATATCGAAATCCGATCATAATCTGTAATTTTATGTAACGTGATTCTTCTTCCTTTTTCTCTCTTTTTTTTCTTTCTTCAAACCAGGTATAGGGTGGGGTAAGATGCTATATATTTTTTCAAACATGTCATATTGGTATTCTACTACCACCATATGATTGCTGTGTTATTGTATTATGTATTGCTATGTTTTTCTGATGAAAAACAAAGTTAGTAAATGTGCATTTTTAAAACAAATATTTTGATTGAAAAGGGCGTCTTGGCCCGGGCCTGGGGCAAGACGCCCTTTTGCATGGGGAAAGACGCCCCCAGGAACGTTTTATTTCAATGTACATGAAATGAAAACTTTAACTTTAATAAAACAATAAACATGAACTTTAATCAAATAAAATCGTGTATCAAATAAGTGTATGTGGGCCTTTTTTTGTTTAAATTGGGCACCAAAGTCTGACCAAAAGTGAAAAGATGAAATAGCAGAAAACATTCCAAATAATAGGACAATCCATGTTCATATGGAGGATTACATGTTGTACATATGCCAGTTGAAAAAACTATTTTTTATTTTGACCTTATACAAGTTGAGTAACACATGTCATCATTCATTTAATATGGGCGTCTTGCCCCACACCAAAGAGGGGCGGCGTCTTTCCCCACCCCATACATGAAGCACAACACTGTCTATATTTCTTGGAACACATGTTATCGACATGTTTCAACACTAATTTAAAGTAAATTGATTAATGATGCATATTTAATCGATTACTTCTTAACGTTTTCACAACAACATTTACTGCTTCGAATATTTACATAAAATAATTGTAATAACATAAAATGCACATATTTTGATTAACCATTGATGTGTTGTGCGTGTGGTTTTGTATAGTGCTATTATTATGTGGCAGCATTATATTCCATCAGTGAAAACCATCAGGGAGTCGATAGGGACTGAGTAAATGGCAGGGGGCGTCTTCCACCATCCTAATATAAGGCAACGTGCCTAATCTGACGTGCCCAAAATGGCAGCCCTATTCATATTTTAAAGTTGCATAGACAGATAAAAGCATCAACATTTTCAAAAGCAAAACACTTATATCTAGATTTGAACTTACACATATCCAACTTACATACCAATGGAGTTGAGCATTTGTTGCTACATAGAACGGCATACTAAGTCAATTTAATAGATCCTGTTACCGCTGAAGTCTATGGCGTCAGAGTTTTGACTAGAATGCCAACATTAATTCAGCATGTTTGCACTTCAAATATATATCTCCCAAGTTAGACATTTTAAAGGCCAACTTACTTCAAACTAAAGTAAAGTTGATTATAATAACCAACCTAATATATCTAGCTCAGAAAATGATAGAAACTCAAAACCATCGGACTATGCAACTTTAACACTGCTCCTTTACAAAATGGGCTTGTCCTATTTCTTGCTGATATTCATACTAACACACTTTAGCTTGAGGTCTTTCTGACTTTTCTTTGCTGGTAAAACGGGATTCAAGAGTTTCAGTTCATGGGCTATGCAGTTTCCTGTTTGAGGTTTCTTCGTTGGTGATATAGGCTCATCATGTCCCTGTGCTGTCTGCGTTCGATTTGAATTTGGAGCCAGTATATTGGACAGCTCGTAGACATTAGTTGGGTCTACCTTCCTCGGATGCCTCCCAATGATCTTTGCAACTTGGTCCATGATCTTGTTCTTGTGGTACAGCCCGCTGGTATTTGGCAAGACATCCAATGGGGACTTGTAATCCTTCTACAGTGAGAAAATAAGGATAATGCAACTCAAACTTACACATCAAATAGCTATACACGGGCGCTGACAATTAACACAGACCTGTGCAACCGATCTCGCTGCTTTCCGTATTCTTGAATGACTTTCACTAACACATTTACAAAGGAAAATAAACACAAAACCACAAGCCTATTACAGACCTATGCACCCGGGAAAAACACTATCAGTATTCTGAAAGTCATTTTCAGTATTCTTTTCAGAGACTTTCAGTAATACTCTCAGTATTTGTACAGACATGGTCAGTAACTTTTAGTGTGATAAAACTTACACCAATTTCCGGAACAAAGGCCAAGAAACAGTATTTCCGTAATCCGGAAAAATCTGGAAGGTGCACAGGACTGTGAACACCACTAATAACTCTACACATCCATTTGACTCATTTTAACCAACCACATCCCCCCCCATAGATCCCTTAGCATTTTACTTGAAATGGCTAAGTTTTGAGATATTTGAAGTGTAAGCATGTAATATTAGTTTTGGCAAGCACGCCAAAACTCTGACACCATAGGCTTTAGCAGTAACAGGCTCTATTAATTCACTTCTATGTGGCAACAAATGCTTCATAAGTACATCAGTATTGTAGTGGTCTGCACTGACCTCTCAGGCAAGTAACCACATAGACAGGTAGGCGTGGGGAGTGTATTGATATCAGGGAGCCTAGGTGGTGTAATGGTTAGCACACTGGCCCGGAATGCAAAGAGATGTGGGTTCGAGTCCCGCTCTAGGCACAGTATTTCCCATTTTCATCACCCCCACGACACTGGTTGCCGTGATCAGGATCCTGTACAAGCTTTGCGCTGTATGGTTGTTGAACCTACCCTGTGTATGTATGTGTTAGTGCATTGCCTGTATGTATGTAATTGTAAGTATTAAAAGACTTACAATTCCAGGGGGACGAGTGTAGTGGTCTGCACTGACCTCTCAGGCAAGTAACCACATAGACAGGTAGGCGTGGGGAGTGTATTGATATCAGGGAGCCTAGGTGGTGTAATGGTTAGCACACTGGCCCGGAATGCAAAGAGATGCGGGTTCGAGTCCCGCTCTAGGCGCAGTATTTCCCATTTTCATCACCCCCATGACACTGGTTGCCGTGATCAGGATCCTGTACAAGCTTTGCGCTGTATGGTTGTTGAACCTACCCTGTGTATGCATGTGTTAGTGCATTGCCTGTATGTATGTAATTGTAAGCATTACAAGACTTACAATTCCAGGGGGACGAGTGTAGTGGTCTGCACTGACCTCTCAGGCAAGTAACCACATAGACAGGTAGGCGTGGGGAGTGTATTGATATCAGGGAGCCTAGGTGGTGTAATGGTTAGCACACTGGCCCGGAATGCAAAGAGATGTGGGTTCGAGTCCCGCTCTAGGCGCAGTATTTCCCATTTTCATCACCCCCATGACAGTATCTAAGTTAGACATGCAGAATCAATTCTAGATAATTGGTTTGGTTTTGAAAATTCAATGCTTCATCGGACTATGCAGCTTTAAACTGGCATCGAATAGTTGGTCCTGTCTTTCTAAAATATGCTATTATATATTTGGCATTTCCATTGTATTTTCCTGTTGTTTTGTATTGGCTTCTATGGCTTTGGGTACTACCCAAGGCATTAGGTCTGAAGTCCTACCAACAACACAAGGGCAGCTTAGTGGTCGAAATCATTAATGGACAGTCTGTTAAAGTTTTACTTGAGACATATCACTCTACACCTGTTGTAAACAGCATGGCAGCATGGTGGTTAGTCAGTCATGCCCCGTTCATGAGATCGTGCTAATGAGTCCGTTCATGAGATATTTGGGCATTCATAACTTTCAATACTCCTTCTCGCACAAATATCTGGCAAATGAATAAATCAGTTCTTACATACTAATGAAGACAGTTCCCTGGATAAGTCTTTCTTGTGAACACATGAACGGTCTTCTCCAGCTATATAGATAAAATGTTTATGTTGATATCTTAGGAGAACTGATACCCTGAGAACTACTTGATGTTCAATACAAAATTTAGCTGATATGAAATCTTGTCAACATATAAACATTTGCAAAGTTACACATCTAACTTTAAGATTATATATACCTTTAAGTACCAAATACTAGGTATGTTTGACAACAAAATAAACTCATAGCTAATCTAAGAAGAGGCAGTGTCATTAGTTCTTAGCTCTTCATCTTACCACTCTTTACCAGTGGAGTCCCTGACTAGCCACGTTTGGTCATGCCAAGCATGTCACACAATTTAATATGTTTGTCCTTTGGGAGGCCTTTTGTTAGAAGATCAGCTAGCATCTTCTCTGTTGGACAAAATTTCAAATCTACAGTTCCTTTCTCAACCTACTTTATGTCAATGTGTTTGGCTCTCCCATGATACTGTGGATTTTTCGTCATGGCAATTGCTGCTTGACTGTCATCATACATCGTGGTTGCCTCACTGGGGTTGTCATCCAGTTCATGTAGTAAATCTCTCAGCCACACAGTCTCCTGGGCTGCAGTAGCAAGCGTGATGTATTCTGCTTCTGCTGTTGATAGAGCAACACACCTCTGCTTCTTGCTCCTCCAGCTCACTGGTGATCCTGCTAGGGTAAACAGATACCCAGACGTAGATTTTCTGTCGTTAATGTCACCTGCCCAATCTGCATCACTGTAGCCAATGAGGCTATCCTTGGAATTCCTGTTGTACTGAATTCCGAAATAGGTTGTTCCTCTTAAGTAACGTAGGATTCGCTTCGCAGCTGTCCAGTGTTCTTTGGTTGGACTTTGCACATATTTTGCGATGTTGCTGACAGCAAAAGTAATATTTGGACGAGTCCAGTTGGACAAGTAGAGCAAACTGCCAACTACTGACTGATAGGCCAACTGGTTGACTATCGGGCCGTCGCTGTCCTTCTGTAATTTTGTACTTACATCAACTGGTGTGCTTACTGGCTTGGCGTCTCCCATCTTGAACTTCTCAAGGATTTTCTCAGTGTAACCTGGCTGTCCAATCCACATAGACCCATCTTTCATGGTCTTAACTTGGACACCGAGAAAAGATTGAAGCTGTCCTAAGTCCTTCATCTCGAACCTCTTAGACAACGACTTCTTCATCCTTTTCATCATAGCACTTGTTTCAGTAGCGATGAGAATGTCATCCACGTAAACAGCCACAATGACTGTTTCCTTTCCTGCACTGCTATATATGCAAGGATCAGCATTAGACTGTTGCAGTCCATGACTCTTCAGGTAGGAGTCTAAAACTCCATTCCAGCAGCGCGGTGACTGTTTCAGTCCATACAGGCTCCTGTTGAGCTTGCATACAAGATCCTCCTTGCCTTTCACTACAAAGCCCTCAGGCTGCTTGATGTATACTTCTTCCTCTAACATTCCATTTAGAAATGCTGTCGACACATCCATCTGATGAAGCAGTAGTTTCTTCTTCACAGCTAGAGCTATCACACTGCGTACCGACTCAGCCCGGACGACTGGACTGAAAGTCTCGTCGTAGTCCACACCATACTTCTGGCTATACCCTTGGGCTACCAGCCTCGCCTTGTATCGTTCTACGTTTCCCTCAGGTGACAGCTTTGTCTTGAAGACCCACCTACTGCCGATGACCCTGCGGTCCTTAGGAAGTTTCACCAGCTTCCAGACATCGTTCTTCTTCAGAGACTGAATCTCCTTCTCCATGACTGCTTGCCACTTGTTCTCATCTGTAGCCATAGCTTCCTGGTAAGTCTTTGGATCTTTGACATCGGCAATGGTGACCCATTCACCATACCTGTCGGGGGATTTATGTTGTCGTCCCGATCGTCTTTGAGTAACTTCTGCCTCATCATTAACTACTTCAGCTGGAACTTCGTCAGCATTTCCCAGATCTTCATCTGCATTTGTCTGATCTTCATCCGTATTTGCCTGATCTTCATCCATAATTGCTGGATATTCTTCCACTTCAGGTAGTTCCTGGACAGACTCTTCAACTGTAGGCAAGTCGTTCCTCAGTTTGCTCTCATTGAAGATCACATCACGAATGTGAATCACTTTCGACCGCACATCATCATACAGCCTATAGCCTTTAACTTGATTGCCATAACCAAGAAATGTACATTTCCTCGATTTCAGGTCCATCTTCTTTCGCTCATCCTTCGGGATATGTGCATAGCATACACACCCGAATGGCTTCAGAGTACTGACATTCGGCTTCTCTCCACTCAGTGCTTCATATGGAGTCATTCCTGGTACAGCCACAGTAGGACTTCTGTTCCGAAGGTAGACAGCCGTGGATGTTGCCTCAGCCCAAAACCTTCGTAGCATGTTCCCAAGCATCGCCCGTGTCATTTCAACCAGCGTTCTGTTCATTAGTTCTGCAACGCCATTTTGCTCGGGTGTCTTCGGTATAGTCAATTCGTGACGGATACCCTCCTTCTTGAGATAGGTCTCAAACTGTCCTGAAGTATATTCCCCACCGTTGTCAGATCTCAGGATCTTTAGATGTTTTCCAGTTGACTTTTCAACCAATGACTTCCACTCGAGGAACCTTGTAAATACCTCATCTTTGGTCTTCAGGAAATATACCCACGTGTACCTGGTCTTATCATCAATAAATGTGAGGAAATACTGTGCACCTCCTGATGACTTGGTGATCTTGCCACAAACATCAGTGTGCACCAGACCTAGGATTTCCATACTTCTCCGTCCACCATCCTTATCAAACTTCTTCCGATGGTTTTTCGACTCAGCACACGGCTCACAGAAACTCAACTGCCGTGACAGATCATATGTAAGTCCCTCCACAAGATTATCATGCACCAGCTTCTTCAGTGACTGCTCATTGAGATGACCATACCGCTGATGCCACGAATCTTCCTTGGGCTCCTTACTACTGCTACTGGTAGCATTTACTTCCTGACGAGGCACGTAGTTGAGGAAGTACAATGAACCTGCACAACCCGCAGCTGCTACGACTCTACCTCCATCTGTCTCGATCCGACATCCTGTGTTGCTAAACACTGCAGTTAGCCCTGCTTCACTCACCTTAGACATGCTTAAGAGATTGTATGCCAGTCCTGGCACATACAATACATCGGAAAGCAAGCACTTCTGAGTCTTCCCGTCAGATAGCTTCATGCATAACTGGACATCACCAGCACCCGTTGACTCTAGACCATGACCGTCTCCAAGAGTTACACTCAACGGTTCCGTGCTGTGCAGCTCCTTGAACAAAGACTTGTCATTACACATGTGCGCTGTTGCTCCCGAATCCACAATCCAACCTCCGATTGCCACAGATGACAGTGCATGTTGTGCAACTAAGGCAAACTCGTCATCACTGGAGTCGTTTGTACTTGCTTGGTAGGCCTTTGCCTTGCCTCGCCTACCAAACTTCTTGCCAGATTGTCCACCTGACTTCCCACTCGACTTTTGATCCTGGAGCTGTGGACAATTTTTCTTAAAATGTCCTGGCTTGTTGCATTTGTAGCATAGGCGTTCCGGCCTGAGATTTTCAGTTATCAATGCGGTATCCGCATTACCTGCGGACTTCTCATTCCTCTTCTCCACATTCTGTATGCACTCGACTGCCGTATCCCAACTCGGCACCTCTGGAGATGATTCAATGGCTATTACGAGCATATCAAACCTGCTTGGTAAACTGGCTAAGAGATGAATGACGCGATCCTCTTCTTCAACCGGATCTCCTACCACCGCCAACTCACTGAAAATTTCCGTCATCGCCTTAATGTGACCCTCCACCAGCTCACTATTCGTCAGACACATAGAATATAGCCGCCGTTTTAGTGACAACTTGTTGGCCCATGTCTTCTTCTGGAATTGATCCTCCAGTTTCTTCCAGACAGCCTTAGGGTCATCTGTGTCTTCTCCAACAAGATACAATATTGACGTGTCAACTGACAGGATAATACTTGCACAAGCACTATCTCTCCTCAGACGATATTTATCTAGTGCCTGAGCTTGCTCAGCTGCTGGTTCTGTTTCTGTTCCATCAACTATGCCCCACAGACCTTCCTTCTTCAGAGCCATCTTAGCTTGGACCTTCCAGGTGGCATAGTTTGACCCTTTTAATGGAACTACAATACTGAAAGTACTTTTACTTGAACAAGTTGCCATGTTGGAATTAATGTCACAGGGCTGTCATTGTTCATGTCCATGTAGGCTACTGTTAACTCAGGCTCAGTGACTGTGACACTGTTAACTCAATGACTGTGAGTGTGACACACAGTGTCAGTGACAGGGCCTACTTCCAATTTCTTTTCTTCCAGCATTCTACTTTCTTCACTGTAACAGGCAAAATGTCATATCTCGCAAGTATCCTGAGTTCCTACCTGAACTTGTGCCGCAGTAGAGATGTGTTACTGGACCCATAACCTGTTAAACTTTTGGTTTTACTTGAGACATATACACCTGTTGTAAACAGCATGGCAGCATGGTGGTTAGTCAGTCATGCCCCGTTCATGAGATCGTGCTAATGAGTCCGTTCATGAGATATTTGGGCGTTCATAACTTTCAATACAGTCTACAAACAACACATACATGCAGCTAATGTATATTCAGTTAATCTATATTACTGTTAAGCTGTAGGTACTGACTGCAATTCTAAACAAAGTGATTAATAAATAGTGACTTGAGTCGGTTAACACGAGTAGGCCTATTAACTTGTCCGAAAATAAACGTGTACCTTGTTGAACCTGGAACTCCTGATATTGGCATTGATTGGTGGACATTTGGTGATGCGAGTACTGACGTGGTTAATTTGGGTTGATGATCTCCTCTGCACATAACTCCCCCGGATCACCCACTCGTTAGCATATGTGAAGACTGCTGGCGTTCTCGGTGAACTATTGAGTAGAGCAAAAAAGGAGAACACTATTAGCGTCAACTGCTCCTGACCAATGGCATACACTAATCAGATAATAGATGTTACTTTAACATACCTAGACTTCAACCCTACCCGTAACCCTAAAAAGTTGGTTAAATAGGGGTCATAGAAGACCCCATCTGACCTGACTTAAGTTGCATAGTCCGATGGTTTTGAATTTCTGTATTTTTTCTGAGATAAATATATTAGATCGATCACTAGTATCTACTTTACTTGAGTTCAAAGTTACTTTTATTTTAAATGGTAAACTTTTGAGATATTTTGAGTGCAAACATGGAAAATTAGTTTTGGCAAGCTTGGCAAAACTCTGACACCATAGACTTCTGCAGTATCAGGTTCTGTTAAATTTACTCAGTATTGCCTTCTACGCAGAAACAAATGCTTAATAAGTGCATCAGTATCTAAGTTAGATATGTAAAATCAAATCTAGATAATTGGTTTGGTTTTGAAAATTTGATATTTCATCGGACTATGCAGCTTTAACCTGTCTATTTAATTTAGAGTTAGGGTTAGGGTTAGGACTAAACATAAAGTCCCGTTAGACCGCATGCGAAAGTAGCACCCAATACGCTTCTCAGCATTTTGGCTAAAATCAAAGTGCAGTATCTGTTCGCAGATTTTGCCCTTTGGAGCTACGACCGGGTGTCACTGGGGTCCGAAGACATTCGCCTGACGAGGCCATTAGGCCGAGGGGAAGAACGTGGGCACCTATCCGATGAGGATTTTCCGAGGATAGGAGGGCTCCACACACAAACACACACACATATAAAAGAAGAAATACGTGTCTTCAAAGGACACCTCGGTATATAAACCAATGTTGTTATAACAGGGCAGATGTACTGTCATCAGAGTCAGAGACAGTCAAATGAGACAAAAACAGCTCGTGTATTGAAAATTCGTTCACACGTGACGGTGACAGCCCTCCACAATTACAGCGGTTCCTGAAGATGGGCCCTACTATACTTATCGGGGATCGGGACGTACCTCAGGCAGTAGTGTGTCCACCTGTGAAGGTGTCGATCATCCGATCGATCTTGCTCAGTGGACCCATTTGCAATTTGGGGCTATTTTCCATTCCAACCAGTGGTTCACAATTGGTTCATCAAAGGCTGTGGTATGTGCTGTCATGTCTGTGGGAAAGTGCAAGCTGCTTATTGGAAAGAGTAGCCTATTTTGCGGCAGTGGGTTTTCTCCAAAGAAATGTCAGGGTGGGGTGGGGATGGAGGGTGACAGATTTATGAAATAACTTTAAAGTTGCATGGTCCGATGGCATTTGAATTTGTTAGCTATATTTGAGATAAATAGCTCAGGTTGACCATTATATCCTAATATTCATTAATCCCGAGTAACTTTGATGAAACATGGCTTGTTTTGGAGCAATTTGAGCTGAAAGAACCCAAAATAATTTCGACAAGCTTGCCAAAAGTCCTGTGGCTATGACCCAGATGGTCATCTCACGGTGACCACATGATGTGAGATGACCTACTAATCCTGGAACCTGACAGGGCTGTAGGTAGGTATTTCTGTTTGGGATGGGAACATTCTGGGAACGGATTAGTGGCATAGGCCGAGGTACTTAGATCTTTTAAACAAAATATTATTTTGTAGAAAGGTTAATTTGATTTATATCTATCGAATTGACCAAGTAGCATCGAATATACAACATCACATATACATCGGTATATGATTGACATCATCCCGATGGCAGAAATTTCAAAACATCAAAATATGCAAACTCCCACCAAACTGCACATTCTATGATTCAGCTGGGCCTGAGCATTAATGGTTTGACGGGATCCACCGCAATTGTGCAGGTTTCTGGGTTTAATGCTATGATTGCAGCAGCCATTCTGGTCGTGCCTATGTGTTATCATTTGGACGGGATCGATCGCAAATGCGCCGTTCCACAGCGTTTGCGTCAGAGGATGGCCTGGGGTCGTAGCACCATATCAGTTTCTACACTCACCTATGATGAACTGCATGCTCTGCGATCCCAAGACGTCCACTGGCATATACGCTGTGGAACGGCTGCTGCCGTCATAGCGTTAAGCCCAGTACCCGGCGCATTTGTGATGGATCCCATCCAAATGATAACGCATTACCAGAACAGGTGCTGCCATCATAGCATTAAACCTGGAGATCTGCGCATTTGCGGCGGACCCCATCAAGCCATTAATGGATTGTAGAATATGGCTGCTGCCATCATAGCATTAAGCGCAGAACCCGGTGCATTTGAGATGGATCCCGTCCAAACAATAACGCATAGGCACAACCAGAATGGCTGCTGCCATCATAGCATTAAAACCTGTGTATCTGCGGCAGATCACATTAAACTATTAATGCTCAGGCCCGGCTGATGTGGCCAGCATGGAACGGCTGCTGCATTAGCTAATACAAAAGATCTAAAAGTCAAAACCTTTCAAATGCACATATATCACTCCATATGGTTCACTCCTTTTTACATTCAATAACAAAAAAAACGTTTTCCTTTTATATACAGTGTAACTGACAAATTTCAAACGGATGCACGCAAAACACATGCGTGCGCATCCTCACATACATTTAGACCACCAAGGATATGCGTACTGCTTGCATTTCTCATGTACATATTATTGCTCTGTTATTATTTCCGTTATGTCATCCATATGTCTCATCGTCCCTCATACCATACATAGTCTCGATGGCAGATGCAATTTTAATTGACAAATGTAAAAATTTAAATTACCCAAATTGATTAATTATATTGATACTATCAACGATAGAATTGACCAAACAGCATTGAATATACAACATGGAGGGGAGGTGGGGGGAAGGGAAACATCCACCTCATTTCCCCTTCCCCTCTATGGCCCTGCACAGTAGGCCTACTTGGTCTGCGGAGGCTAATGAGGTCATGAGATTGGCCTAATTGGTTAATGGCCTCCCTGCATAATGGGTGTTTCAAAGTGAGTGTTCAAAGGGGTGAGGTTATGAATTCACTGGTTATTCTGTCTATGCTGTCCCAAATCATTAGCTAATACACCAGTATCTAAGTTGGATATATAGGATCAAATATAAGTAGTTATTTTAATTTTGACAAAATTATATTTCACTGGACCATGCAACTTTAAGAGTCGAATCGAGAGCTTTCTGTCCTATTTATTTTGCATTCTTGTCCTATTTATTTTGCATTCTCTTCCATTTCACAAACTCTATGCCAATATAGATAAACACTGGAAAATGGAACGAGGAGCTCACCTCTTCATTATACCAAAGCAGTTTTTTGCTCGGATTTAAGCCATGTTTACACGGGCAATTGTAAAGCGAATTAGGCAAAGCGATTTATATGAAGCGAAGTAGTGGAGCGTTTACACACGGAGCGGTTTAAGGCGGAAATCGATATCTGTGCATGAGCAAGTCCAGACTAACCAGCGACAGTTTCGGTTAGTCGACGTCGCCACAAGAGAGTGTGGGTTCGACCTAGATATGCATGGACTGAATCGTATTGGTTTGGAACGGTCAAAACTTCTGCTGGGCAGTGAAAACCTTAAAATATAGCATGAACAAAATATATATGCACCTCTAGCAGGTTCATAGACCAAATTATATAATACACGCTTTTGATCGACCGAAAAGTCAACAAACTAAGGTCTCGACTGCGCATGCGTGTGACGTGCTTAAGCTAGTTCGCTTTATATAAACCACCTCTCGAGGCGGTTTACATAAAGCGAATAATATGAATCGAATCAGCCCTAATCCGCTTCAGCGTCGCATTTACACGGCGAATGTAAACCGAACTAGGCAAGGCGCTTTATTTGAGCCGTTTTAACTCGCCCGTGTAAACATGGCTTTAGACATATATATATAGTTGTCATTCACCCCTACTGTGTAAATGCCTGCTGCAGGTGGCAGGGAAAGAAGAAAAACAGCAGCCCTGAAAAATGTGTAACACTCGAAACATGCACACACAATATACAAACACAAATGCTAACAAAAATCCCCACACCACCCTATGTCCATACCTGCCAACATTTTAGAATTAGAAAGTGGTAGGGATAGGCCCTCCGGTGAAGTGTGAGGGAGCTGTCTGAAATGGGAGGCGTCTCTGAGACGTCTCCGAGACGCACCCTGAAGGCAAATCGGCCAAAAGGCGTCTGCGAGACGTCTCCGCGGCGCCTCCGAGACGCACCCTGAACGCGGCCCTGGGCCACGTTCAGGGTCTGTGTCGGAGGCGCCTCGGAGATGGCACTGACGTCACTGATGATGATGTGTATTTGTTCATAGCAATTTCATATTGATGTGTATTCATACTTACTTTACTCATGTATAATATAATTGTATGTGTTTACATGTGAAACACCAACCAGCAGCGGGGCTGATCAAACCCACCACAAGGTGGCACTGCAAAATTTACATTACCATGGGAGAGATAGGGAATGAGCCGTCTTAGTATTATAGGGTCTTTGGTAATACTAATACTCATACTGTCATAAGCCCCGTTCACACTGGCGAGTTAAAACGCTTCATCTAAATCGCCTTGCATAGTTCGCCTCACATTTGTCGTATCCACACATCCAGTGTTTGGGGTGATTTAAGGCAGAAATCGATATCGGCACATGAGCAAGTCCATACTAACCAGCGCCAGTTTCGGTTCGTCGATGTTACCATGAGAGAGTGTGGGTTCGACCTAGATATGTATTAACTGAATCGTATTGTTTTGGAACAGTCAAAACTTCTGCTAGGCAGTGAAAACCTAAAAATAAATGATGAACAAAATATCTGTGCACCTCTCGCCGGTTCACAGACCAAAATATATTATATAGTGTGACATGCTTAATCCGCTTCAAGTAAACCGCTACCGTCGGTTTAAGCTAAATCGCTTCATCTATACTACCTCGCGAGGTGGTATAGATGAACCGATCTAGTTGAATCGATTCAGCCCTAAATCGCTTCAGCGTAGCGGTCCACACGGCGAATGTGAGGCGAACTATGCAAGGCGATTTAGATGAAGCGTTTTAACTCGCCAGTGTGAACGGGGCTAAAGTCATACTCATAGCTTACTTAATGCATGTCCCCCACGTGAAGATTCAAAACTAACGGGCGACAAAGAAACAGGTACGATTAAGACTAACATATACTAGATATGTGCTATGTATAGTCTAGTAGTCCTGCATATGATATAGCCACATTTTACGGTTACTGCGACAGTGACATTAGCGAATCTAGCCTCTCCTATTATTAGCTCCGTACCGTAGCGTTGGCCTATGACTACTGAATATGACCGTATCATAATCATGTCAACTGTTCCTTCACAGATTTTAGTGGCTTGCTTACAATAATATTTGTCGGCTCGTCAGTGTTGCTTTGTTACCGCACATGTCGGGGAGCATCCTGCTAGTCGTCAGCTGGAATTGTCGGGCTACTATGCATACTTGATTCACGTTGTTAATAGCAGAATGAAGTCGACAGAGTACGCGGGTTTACTTACAAAAGGTGAAGTTTACTAAAGACGGCGTGGTTACGTCAACTCTCCTTGGCGACAGGACGCGTTATTTTGTTAGCGTCGACGTGAAGAAATAGCGCCATCTTGGGAATGTTGACGGTCATCATGATGTTACTATTTTATATTTAAGACGACTATCTAATCTTTATTTGGTGGCAATACTAAGCAGTTATTTACCGGTACTGGGATTAACCCATATTAGGGCTAATATGATGCGCAGGCCTATTGCCCGAGCAAGGTCAAGGTCGATGCGCATTGTAGAGGCCCAGAAGGGTCAACAGCGAAGAAAGGAGACAGTAATGGCCCTGTCACATTACGGCGTATGGCGGGAGCGTATTGAAAACCTACGTAGGTCCTGCGCGTGCCGGCCTATGATGACATTTGGTGACCTTTCGGGTGGTTTTGAGCGTATGTGGAACCTACGAGGAGCGTATGAGGAGCGTATGGGAGCGTATGGGAGCGTGCTGTGACATTTTTTGACAGTATGGGCCATACGCCCTCATAGGTCGGGTTTTTTTGAGCATGCACAAAAAAAATTTGGACGGACGGATTTATGAAAGCGTATGGCGGCGTATGCCTCATACCCTTCACATACGCCGGCATCTGGCGGCATCTGGGGGCGTATGAGTAGCGTATGAGTAGCGTATGCGTAGCGTATGAGTAGCGTATACGGCGTATGCCAACGTATATGACGTAAAGGCCCTGTCACATTACGGCGTATGGCGGGAGCGTATTGAAAACCTACGTAGGTCCTGCGCGTGCCGGCCTATGATGACATTTGGTGACCTTTCGGGTGGTTTTGAGCGTATGTGGAACCTACGAGGAGCGTACGAGGAGCGTACGAGGAGCGCATGGGAGCGTGCTGTGACATGTTTTGACAGTATGGGCCATACGCCCTCATAGGTCGGGTTTTTTTGAGCATGCACAAAAAAATTTGGACGGACGGATTTATGAAAGCGTATGGCGGCGTATGCCTCATACGCTTCACATACGCCGGCATCTGGCGGCGTATGAGTAGCGTATGAGTAGCGTATGCGTAGCGTATGAGTAGCGTATACGGCGTATGCCGACGTATATGACGTAACGCGCTTACGCCGCCATACGCTCCCGCAAAAAACCCTAATGTGACAGCCCCTTTACGCGCTTACGGCGCCATACGCTCCCGCAAAAAACCCTAATGTGACAGCCCCTTTAGGTCTCCACTGTGCTTCATTGATCAACATACCATAACCATAACCATAACCATAACCATAAATCTAACTCTAACCCTAACCCTAATCCCAACCATCTAACCCTTGCCCTAATACCCCTAACCCCAAGATGAGAAGAGTCAAGAACACCCTAAACGTAAGTAAAACATACGTTAGATGTACGTTATCCATACGTTATCCATACGTTGTCAGTACGCGGACTGTACGTTCCCACTGCCTTTACCCTAGGTCAACGTAGTGCAACATAGTGAACAACGTTTGTCTAACATATGTCTAACGTACATCAATGTACGTCTCACGTACATTGACATAGTCTAATGTACATCGAGGTACACCTAATGTATACATAGCGTAGCCCCGAAGTATAATCCACATGTTATCGAACATTGTCGTACGTCGAAAGTTTTGTGCATGCACAAAACTTTGCTGACCCCCTGACGTGCGACATGCATTGACGTATACCAATGAGCGCCTAACGCACACATAACGTTTCCCGACGTAGCGGCCAAAAATCACATATGTCAGCATACATTGGCGCGATGCATCATAATGTGACAGCCCCTTAACGGGCTTTCTTGATGTCCTACTGATGGTAAGGACTTGCCTTTCTTTTGACCACTTTGTGGTGCATCTTCCTGAATTAGGTTTTGCCACGCCCGCAGTCTTCTTCCTGTGACAGGGCTGCTGAACAACACATTAAAAAAAGTGTAATTAATTTGATGATGTTATGTAATAGAGTGCTAAATATATTCAAATGCTTATTCATCATAGCCTGTTATCTTTTATTGAAGAAATTATGAATTCATGTAGATTAATTCACTTCACTCTGGGAAGAGGTGAACCGTTTATATAAAGTCTGATTACCTCAAAGTGGGGGCCTAACCATATCGTTATCGCTATACCAGTCCCATTCAGAAGATCAATTAAGACCATAGCAATATTTCTCTTATATTTCTCTTCTAAGATCAGCTCCCAAGCTTACGTCTAAAGATCTCTGCTTTCATAAAGGGAGTAAGATATAGTGGGCAATCCAGCTGGGGAAATCTATGTAACTTTGCATTCTTCGCAGGTTGAGACAGGCGTGAGGGACAGACAACCACCGTCAAGTCAGTAGCTATAGTGGCGCCACCTAATTATATTGGCAACAAGCTGTAACAATCTCCTTCGATATGGCCTGCCACCTAACGGCATCCATGCACACCAGAATACACAGTGAGAAGATTTCCCTGTTTGTTTTTATTTATTGGTGGTTTACATCCTAGCAACATCTAAAGTCATCAGGATTCTCGATGTCGGCATGACGTCACAACCCCGGAAACTAGCCCGCGAAGGGTAAAATACGGCCGTGATGTGTGCTGCGGTAATGCTATGTCTATGGGGAGCATTTATTTTTGTAAAATAAATTAAAAAACTTTCATCGAATCAATTAAAAATATCTCAATGCGCGATTGAAGAGGAAGATCTGAGGTATTTAATTTAACCTAAGAGCAATTTTCTCTGAAAGTATTAAAAACAGAGATAATAGTGAAAGTTGGAATATTCTGAGTGTCACTGCCAGTGTTAGCCTTACCAGATCATGGCCTCAAAAACTATTTTCGCCAAATAAATTCAAGAACTTCCAATTGGCTGATAAAAAAAAAAGCTGAACATGAAATTATAGAGAAAGATCTGAACTATTTAATAGAAACAAGAGAAATTTGCTTTCAAAGCACCAAAAAGCAGAAAGCACTGTGATAGATAGGGTAGTTCTAGGTACAAGATTCACCCCGTACTGCTGCAGTAGGGGTGCAAACCAGCCTTATGTAAAAGGTGGCGAAAATGCGGGTAAAAGAATTGAGGGCCTAATTTAACAATCTAAGAAGCAACATTTATTCTTTACATCTGTTTTATTATTTACCCGCTACCTTTGAGTTGAAAAATATAATATAATATCTAGTTTAATAAGATTTAAAAGTGAAATCGACGGCGTTCTGCGGCCGCCATCTTGTCTTTTTGCATTCTCTCCCATTTCACCAACTCTGTGCCTATAGAAGTATCCATTTGATACTGGAGCCACATACTGGAGCCTCACTTCCATACTGGAGCCTCACTTCCATACTAACGCTATTTTCGCCAGTATTTATATAAGGCTGGTCTTCACCCGTGTACTACAAGTACCGGGTGAATCTTTTATCTAGGGTAGTTCTAATGTTGTTTCTATGGGAGTAGCATTTGTTTTACCCTTCGCACGCCGTGAACCCCAAAAGTGCCCGGATGTCCGACATCGAGAATGGGTACTGACTTATGACACTGCTCACTTATTGCAACTTTATAGTGTTGGCTCACTTTGCTGGCACCACGATCCGATATTAAAAATTTTACTGATACGAAACAACAAACCATGCCGCCATTGCCCTGTTTTATTAATGTCGAGTGCCAGGATAACTAGCAACAAGTAGGCCTATATATTAGGCCTATGGAAGTCATTGGTTTGACTCACAGTCAGGGTTCGAATCAGTCAGGGTTCGAATCAACGGCTTCATAACCACAAATTCACCCAAACATCTAAAACATTCAATTAAAACATTCCTTTCAGATATATTTACATGGTGCAATGATAACAAATTAACAGTAAACCTGAACAAAACATGCTACACAATATTTAAAAGCAGAAGTACAACCATTCCTGATTACCTAAACAACATAAAGATAAACAATAACACAATAAAGAGAGTCCCTTCTGTGAAATACCTAGGTATAATTCTAGATGAGAACCTCAACTGGGATGAACATATTGATAACTTAAATAATTCAATAATTAAAATGGCTAACTCATTTAAAATAATCAGACGACGGGTACATGAGGAAAATAAAAAATTACTATACTATGCATACGTTTACTCCAAAATCCAGTATGGTATAGAGGTGTATGGGAGAGCCAAATCATCAACCCTAAAAAAGGTACAGACACAACAAAACAGAGCCTTGAAAATACTGTATAGCAAAGACTATCTCACCCCTACTAAATCACTTCATAAAGACCTGGACTTACTTATGGTAACTGACATTTATAAAATATACATTGCAAAATTTGTTTACAAGCAAAAGAATGGCCTCCTCCCTGAAATATTTGATAATCTCTTCAAAGAAAACAATCAGGTCCATTCCCATAACACACGACAGATAAATAACATACATCACAAACACACTAGAAACAAATATGGCAAAATAACAACTGAAAACCAAGGAACCAATATCTGGAACTCAATACCAGTAGAGATTAGAAACCTTCAAACTTTGAAAAACTTCTGTAAAAAACTAAAGATAAGCTATCTCAATGCATACTAAATCGATTACCAGTAAAGAATATATATAATACCCCTATTAACATACATGCAAAATAACTACTGATACTGCATGTAAGTACATGAATCCATGACACAATATCCATATAATATTCCTATCATTACTTTGTTTTTTACTAACTGTGAAGAGACACATCAGTATCTCATCATAATCATTAGTTAAAAATGTAGCTTAAGTTTAATAATTTGTTATTGTCATCACTTGTTCATTCACATCTTGGAGACCAGCTAGATAAGCATCGCTTTTCTGGGATCCTTTCTGTCTGTAAGGAATTTGTATGCATTTATTGTATCACCTCAATTTATTGTAAACATACCTTGCAGAGAGTTAAAATAAAAGAATTGAATTGAATTGAATCCATTACCTCCCGGACGGGAAGCCAGCGTTCTCACCGATTCAGACAAACCGTCTGATTAAGCATTCTGTTATTCAGTTAATTAACATTATTAATAGGCCTAATAATAATAATAATACAATAATATATATATATAGGATATACATACACATACATATATAAATATATATGTATATTATATATATTACATATATATTATATAATTATATATATATATATATATATATTTATATATATATGTGATGTATAAGCATTATCGTGTGAAGGTGTGGGGAAGGCCACAGTCGTAGCCCCAGTGGGAGAATATGCTAAATGTAAGACGGGAAGCCAGTGTTCTCACCGATTCAGACAAACCGTCTGATTAAGCATTCTGTTATTCAGTTAATTAATATTATTAATAGGCCTAATAATAATAATAATACAATAATATATATATATAGGATATACATACACATACATATATAAATATATATGTATATTATATATATTACATATATATTATATAATTATATATATATATTTATATATATATGTGATGTATAAGCATTATCGTGTGAAGGTGTGGGGAAGGCCACAGTCGTAGCCCCAGTGGGAGAATATGCTAAATGTAAGATGGGTTTGTTAACCTTTCACTTAGGTATAGAGTCTATGCCATTTTTCTTCTTAAAAGAACCCTCATAAGTAGCCTGCACTACAATGCAATCCGCTTAATTATAATCTCATTCATATGCGTTTAATATGTGTAGACAAATTACTAGTACTACCATATAAATAAGCACTATATTGTATATCACCCCCCACCCCTCGTGCATGCATGCAACTTATACACCGGACAAGGTGGCTGAAAATCGGTAGAGCACAGGCTTCCCATGCGGAAGACCGGGAGTTCGAATTCCGGTCGAGTCAAGCCAATAGCTTACTTGGTCAATACCTAACCTAGCCTGCCACTCGGGTCATGTTGCCAGCGGTCTGGTGGTCCCAATGGAGCAACACTAATAAAATCGCCACTTACTCAATTTTCAAGATAAAATGCATTGTTATGTCTTCAGACACACTAAAGCAAATAATAATAATGAACATTTTCTCTCTCTCTCTAGAATATCTCCCGTGGACAGAAATGGCAGTTTGCAATCTAGGAACTAACAGATTTCCTTTGCCAGTTTCACTAAATATTTTCGTGGATTTTCGTGCTTGGTTTTAAATAGAACTAGAATATTCTTAATTGTCAGTGCAATAACTTTATTTTGACATACGGCAGATTAGGACCGGTTTTAAAAGAAAGTTACCCAAGCGGGTGAATTTCTCTATGCACTACACTGACCTACAGAAATAACTCTCTGAGCCAAGCGCACATATGAATGGACTTGGCCTAGGTGATTCAATAGATAAATCCCCCCCCCCCCCCACCACCACCACCACCACCACTCCCTCACTCGCACTTCTCCACACGCGCACACGCAAGTTACTCCATGGGTCTCCTCATATGTTAATAATTATTTAAAGCTTCATAGTCAGATGAAGTATCACATACAAAACTAAAATAGTTATCTAGATTTGGTTCTACATATCCAACTTAGATACTGATGGAATTCTGAACCAATTTAACAGAACCTGTTACTGCAGAAGTCTATGATGTCAGAGTTTTGGCATACTTCCTCAAACTAATTTGACATCTTTGCACTTCAAATATCTCAAAAGTTAGCCCTTTCAATTATAAATATTAAATATTTTATATATATTATATATTATATAACCCCACCGCCCCAGCATGAATCAAGCAATACGTAATTTTCTAGGAAATAGCCGGTTTCTAAATAAACACTTTATAATTAGTCATATTCGATCGTGATACTTGTAAATGTGTGTAGGCGTCTTTGCAGTGTGAGCCCACCATTAAATCCCAAAAGCTACAAGATTGTTTTTTGTTGTTTTGTAGTTTTACACCCTGGCAATATCTAAGCGCATCAGAACAGGTACCGACTTGTGACAGTACACACTCATGGCGACTTAATACTATTAATAATAGTACTGTCCCACTAGGAAATCAGGCCACTGACACCATGACCCGATATCCCATTCAGTCACATTATCCTGACATTGAGCTAACCAGTCCTTGCCCTATCCTATTAATGCGGAGCACCAGGCTAGGAAGCGTCTAGTATCAATTTTAAGGTCATTCGTTTGACTCAGCATTATTAGGATAGGGCAAGGACTGGTTAGCTCAGTGTCAGGATAATGTGACCGAGTGGGATATTGGATCATGGTGCCACTGGCCTGATTTCCCAGTGGGACAGCAATATATAGTTGCCATGAGTGTGCACTGTTACACGTTGGTGCCCATCCTTATATGACCTTAGATGTTGCCAGGACATAAAATTCCAACAACCAACAAAAGAGACAAAGACATAATGCTCGCTTAACCAGATTGATATCACCAATGTGCACTCGGAAAAAGACTCAATTAGAGAAGATATATGAATTATAATTATGGCCTGCATAGTCTATCTTAAGGCCCTGTCACATTACGATATCTCTTGCAAGTGCGTGACCAACGTGTAAAATCACTTTTTTATTTTGAGAAGCGTCAAACTTTTCAGCTTGGGGGAAAAAGTTGGACGTATACATACCGTGTTCATAGCGTATGGCCAATGTATGACCAACGTATGGCTAATGCGCTTCTGGGCGAAAATTGCTCAAATTATGCTCAATTTATGTTCACAGAACGCCGGTGAACATTATATACATTATTTGATCGCCAGAACTAAGCCTCATACATTACATACATCAAGACATGCTTGAGAAAAGCTAAATGTCAAATTCCTTTTTTTCCCCTCACAGAAGCTGCCGACTCAACATGAAATTGATAGACTTTAGCTGGAAAGCGCAACAACAAATTCTATTTGACAAAAAAACTAACTCAAATTGATTTGTTGGTTTTTGACACCTGAACCATTTATAGGCCTACGCTCATGTTGGAAATAGTCATTGCCTGGTTTTATTCTTTTTAATTGAGTGATTTTATTTTATATAGTTTTTATTTTCATTCAATGCTTTGTGAATATGGTTGGTTAGCTGTTGGAGTTTTACGTCCTGGCAACATCTAAGGTAATATAAGTGCACACTCATGGCAACTTTATAGTGCCGCCCCACTGGGAAATTGGGCTGCCAGCCCCATGACCTGATACCCCACTCACTCACAATTACATTATCCTGACACTGAGTGAACCAGTCCTTGCCCTATCCTATTAATGCCGAGTGCCTGGCTAGGAAGAGACAAGTATCAATTTGATAAGTCATTGGTTTGACTCGACCGTGAACCGAACTCCCGATCTCCCGCACATGGGGCCCGCACTCTACCAATTCAGTCACTACGCCCAGTTTTGTGAACAGGAGCGGGATGTAGCTCAGGCAGTAGCGTGTCCAGCGGTGTAGGTGTGGGTCATCCGATTGATCCTGCTCAGTGGACACATTTGCAGTTTGGGCTATTTTACGTTCCAACCAGTGGTCCTCAACTGGTTCATCAAAGGCTATGGTATGCGCTTTCCTGTCTGTGGGAAAGTGCATATAAAAGACCCCTTGCTGCTTATCGGAAAGAGTAGTAGCTATGTGGCGGGAGCAGGTTTCCTCTAAAGACAATTGTCAGAATGACCAAATGTTTGACGTCCAATAGCCGATGATACAAATCCATGTGCTCTCGAGGCATCATTAAATAAAACAAACTTTCCTTTTTAGTTTTGTGAATATGTATATCTCTGAATGTTGAAGACGTTATCAATGACATTTGCCATTGATGATGCTTACATGGACGTGTTCGCTGTGTCGTTCATCTGGAAATGCATTGTATCGGGTTCCAAGTAGCATCTCAGGTTAAAACCTAGTGCAACACATTTTGCTGGATCAGTGTCTTATTTGTTTATCCAATTATATATCTCGCTGCGAGTGTGGTGAGATGGTGTGTTTGGGTGTTGGTGGGGGGTAGGGGCGCAACATGGATTGAGGTGAACTATGGATCTTGTAGGATGTTCTAGGTTCGATACTCGGTGGAGTCAAACCAAATCCGTACCAAAAATTGACATCGCCAGGCTTTTTGGCATTATATTGAAAAGAGAAAGGACTGGTTGGCTCTGTGACGGGACAAGAGGTCTAAATAGGATGTCGTGCCATGATGCTGGTAGCAGGGTATCTCATTGGGGCGGCACTATGAAGCCACCAGGAAGGAGTCTGCACTGTCACAACACGGTACTCTAATATGACATCACATGTGGCTAGGGCATAAAAGCCCATATCACTCAGTCATATTATATTATATTATATTATATTATATTATATTATACACTCAACCAATCAACCTCCCCCGGCCCTCTTAGAGGACTAGTGTTGGACTCCTAGATTACCTTTTTCTCTCCACCGCCTTCCACTTCGTCACTCGCCCACCCACCAAACCCCTTGCTTACTCCCTGGGGGTAATCGATTAATCAACTCGGGTGACCCGAGCCACTTTCTGGCGCATGCGCACATCCTACAGACTCGGGTCGAATAATCGAATATGCTTCTCCACGCTCGGGGTGGACAAAATGGTGGCTTAATACAAAACTTTAAAAAAACTAAAAAAATGATATAACTACAGCAAAATAGGATTTAAAGTATTTTATGATTGCATAGTTTAGTTATATTTCCATTTCAGTAATCTGTGTTATTACCAAAAAAAAACATGTAGGACTGGGACTGGTAGCTATTATGATGCAGGACGGTACCAGCATAAATGTGACGTCATCGTTCCTAGCAAACCCCAGCCAAGAGGTGGGTTACTGGGGTCGGGTCGTTTTGCACATGGCACGTGTTTTTGTCAACTCAACTTGCGGTGTTCGATTTGAAATTCTAGCAACTCGGGTGACCCGAATCGCCCAGGTCGTGTTAATCGATTACGCCCCCTGATGTATCTGACCACTACCCACTGGAAGCCAACCCACAGCTGTATGGGACCGCCTTCAATGGTGCCCATACAGTGCTGCAGCATTGCAGCCTTCAGCACTCCAACACAACGGAAAACTCCCTCAAAACAAGAAAACAACATATACACTCGGTCAGTTTGAACTTGAAGGTGACTCATATACCTGCAGCAGTTCATTGCTTGATTGATTGTGAATTTACGCCATGCCTGCAAAGGCCATATTCATGGCGAAAAGAAAGAAGAATTTATTCTCTTCTGTCACTTTAATTTTCCGATATCAAAAGGAAAGTATTTCATCAGTATCAGTTAAATACAAATAGCTCACATGTGATTCTAAAATGGTTACTAATGTGTTAAAAGATTGTAAGAGTTGTCAAAAAACAAAAGTAAAGTTTTTAAAAGAGGGTACCTGCAGCAAAACCATATGATGTGTCCACTAAGAACCCGGTAGCTGCATACCTAGCATATCATCAAGCCTCCTGTCAAGTGGTGGCTAGGCTCAGCACGTTTTATGTCTTAGTGGGTATGTCGTGACGTCACCACTCCCAGGTGGGCATTCCATGGACGTTCCAGTCTGCAGTAACTTGAGTAAGCCATCAGGAACGCAAGTTCTACATAACGCCTACACACAATAAAATGGC
Organism: Branchipolynoe longqiensis; assembly: GCA_030323885.1. Taxonomy (NCBI): domain Eukaryota; kingdom Metazoa; phylum Annelida; class Polychaeta; order Phyllodocida; family Polynoidae; genus Branchipolynoe; species Branchipolynoe longqiensis. Next base: position 78,914,637 of record CM059190.1, on the reverse strand, counting down.
GTCATGACACAAGCAAATAGTCTTAAAGTGTCAGCAGTAACTTAGAGATGTGTATATTCATGACTCAGCAATGCGAAATAGCAAGCAGTTATTTGTCACGGGGCGCGGTGGCCGAGTCGGTAGAGCGCGCGCCTCGCGAGCGTGAGGTCGGGAGTTCGGTTCCCAGTCGAGTCAAACCAATGACTTACAAAATTGATACTTGTTGCTTCCTAGCCTTGGGCTCGGCATTAATAGGACTGGTTAGTTCATTGTCAGGATAATGTGACTGAGTGGGATATCGGGTCATTGTGCTAGCGACCTGATTTCTCAGTGGGACAGCACTATAAATTTGTCATGAGTGCCCACTTTCACAAGTCGGTACCCATCCTGATATGACCTTAGATGTTGCAAGGATCTAGAACTCCAACAACCAATCAGCAGTCGTTGCCCAATATGAGGCGTGCAGTCCGAGGTCATCTGGAATGTGAATTGACCTAGTTGAAGCTACAAAGGTCGAAACCACACCTGTTGCATTCTGGTCTCCCAGGGAGGCAGCACTATAACATTACCATGAGTGTGCACTGTCACAAGTCGGTACCCTCGTGATATGACCTTAGTTGTAGTCAGGATGTACACCCGCGCTCCAAATCTGTATCAACAAACATACAGTGGGACAGGTGGACTCGGTTCGCATGTTTTTTTTTTCTTTCCCAACGCCTTCATGACTAGATAAAAGATTCACCCGGTACTTGTAGTACACGGGTGAATGACAAAGTAGTGTAAATACGGGCGAAAATAGCTTTAGTATGGAACAGGAAGTAGAATGCCTGGCTCCAGTGTCAAATGGTTACTTGTATCGGCACAGAGTTGGTGAACTGGGAGAGAATGCAAAACGACAAGATGGCGGCCATAGAATGCCACCGATTTCACTTTTAAATCTTATTAAACCAGATGTTTTATTATATTTTTCAACTCAAAGGTAGCGGGGAAATATGAAGACATATACAAAGAATAAATGTTTCTTCTTATATTGTGAAATTAGGCTCTCATTTCATTAACCCGCTTTTTCGACCATTTTTATATAAGGCTGGTCTTCATCCATGTACTGCGAGTACTGGGTGAATCCTTTATCTACCTCATTACCTGCACCACCGATTAAAGGTGCATATTCCTGGAGCATAATTCTGTTGTTAAGGTTTCCTTATTTAAACAAATACACATACATATTTAAATAAAACAGTGGTCCACAACTGGTTCATCAAAGGCTGTGGTATGTGTTGTCATGTCTGTGGGAAAGTGCATATAAAAGACCCCTTGCTGCTTATCAGAAAGAGTAGCCTATGTGGTAGCAGCAGGTTTACTCCAAAGAAATATGTCAGAATGATCATATATTTGACATTCAATAGCCGATGATAAAAATCAATGTGCTCCAGAGGTGTCGTTGAATAAAACAAGCTTTACATATTAAAACACATAAATTCTTTTTTTTTGCATAGTTAAGTAATTAATTCTTTTCATTTGCAATACAGCCAGATATTATGTCAAATATGTCTGACCTTTCAGTAATATTACTTACATATAGATATATATCAATTGATAGTTTGCAAGCATTTAGCGCTGTGCCATTGATAATGTGGGGCCCATAAAGCATATGGTACTTTTGCTACCATTGTAGTACCCCCGTGCTGGTAGATCGTGGGGTCGTGGGTTCGAATCCTGGTCGAGTCAAACCAATGACTTAAAAATTGATTCTTGTCACTTCCTAGCCAGGCGCTTGGCATTATTAGGACAGGGCAAGGACTGGTGTGCTCAGTGTCAGGATAATGTGACTGAGTGGGATACCAGGTCATGGTGCTGATGGCTGGTTTCCCAGTGAGACAGCACTATAAAGTCACCATGAGTGCGCACTGTCACAAGTCGGTACCCGTCCTGATATTACCTTAGATGTTGCTAGGATGTAAAACAACAACAACAAACAAACCAGGCTAATCCGGCACTGCACCTACACACATACACACATACACACATACACACATACACACTTTGCGTGTGAGTGGCGTTCTCTGTGGCGCAGTGGTTAGAGTGTCTGACTTTTTTCTAGGTCAGACTCCTAATCTGAGGGTCGGCGGTTCGATTCCCCGTGCCCCCAGCTCTGCCAATTTGGATTTCCACCGCTGTGTATAACTTACAGTGTCATCAAAGGCTGGTTGCTCTCATACCATGTCTATGTGGTGTGGGAGGTTAAAAATCCCTTGGGTCGGTAAAAGTGTAGGCTCAGGCTTTCTATCGACCAGCAGTGGAATGAGGAAGACCAGTCGTCTATGACTGAAATTTCCCCTGCTTAAACAACTAATGGACCAAAAAATAAATAAAGATTGACTGATATAATTGACTGGGCGCGGTGGCCGAATCGGTAGAGCTTGCGGAAGGTTGAGATGCACAACAAAACTAAAATAGATGCTCTAAATAACTAATTAGGCCCCACCTGAGATTACCATGAACACCAGTTCAATCGCAAAGGCCCACCCTGCATCCCACCATCACCCTTTCAACGAGTATATCACCACTAGAAGGATAATCAGTTGTGCCCCACCCCCTACTAACGCTTACCATACTGGTCTAACATAGTTACTTCCCCCATGTGTGTTTCTTTTTTTCTCTTATCTTGTTCTTTACCTGTCATTCATGTACTGATGTTTTGCTTATTTCCCTGTAATTATCTATCTAGATTATTGTAGATTTGTTTATTGTGTAGTGGCAATTGTCATTAGGGCTGAAAGACCAGTGCATGTTATTCAGAGGAATAAAAACACTTGAACAAAAAAAGAAAAAGGTCGGGAGTACGGTTCCTGGTTGCGACCTTAGATGTTGCCCGGACGTAAAACTCCAACAACCAACCAAGCGTTTTGGGTATCTGAAATAATGGATCTTTAACTGTGTCCGGATTAGTAACAGGAAGTGTGAAGCGATGGCAACCACAATCAAAGACCCTATAAATACTAAGACGACTCACTCAGCCTGTACTGTGTAATCAAAATGATCAAACCCACCACTTGGTGCGCTGGCTGTTCTCTTGGTTAAACAGGTGCTATATTATATGTATAAATGTATATATGAATGTGAAAGATGTGTGATGATGGCGATGATGCTGATGATGATGTGTATTTGTTCATAGAAATTTTATATTGATGTGTATTCATACTTACCTATCTCATGTATAATATAATTGTATTTGTTTACATGTGAAACGCCAACCAGCAGCCGGCTGATCAAACCCACCACAAGGTAGCACTGCGAAATTTACATTACCATGGGAGAGATAGGGAGTGAGCAGTCTTAGTATTATAGGGTCTTTGCCACAATCAATACGCCCTGCCCTCCTCACTTTATTTTTGGTGTGGTGCGACGGTGGAGGCGGGGAAGGGGGGGGGGGGGTGCTTGACGGGTGTGTGCACGCAGAGAGTGTTTGAACTGTAAGTAGCGTTTCTGTCCGACTGCATAGATTCATTGAACGGATGGTTGGCTGGTTGTTGGAATTTTACGTCCTAGCAACATCTATGGTCATATCGGGATGGGTACCAACTTGTGACAATGCGCGTAAACCCCCACATACAGCACGCACTCATGGGGACTTTATAGTGCTGCCCCACTGGGAAATCAGGCTGCTACCACAATGACCCGATATACCACTCAGTCACATTATCTGGACACTGAGCTAACCAGTCCTGTTCATATCCTAATAATGCTGAGTGCCTAGCTGTGAAGTGACAAATAAAAATGTTGTAAGTCATTGGTTTCACTCGACTGGGAATCGAACTTCCGATCTCTCACATGGGAGGCCTGCGCTCTACCAATTCGGCCACCGCGTCCGCTATAATTGAGCGGAGTAGCCTACTTGGCATAACCCCTAACAAGCTAGGGGTATTAAAAGTTTGGCTAATATGAACTACAGTGAAACCTCAAAATGTTACGCGCTTCGATTTTATGCGCTCCTATTTTACGCGCCCGAATTTTGCGTGGATTCAGATATAACGCGTTTATTCATTGGACCTGGAATTCTTTATTTCAAAGGTAATTGAACCCCGATTTAATTAATGCGACCCCATCCCCCCCCCCCGCCCCCCCGCGATGATCTTTCTTGGATCATAACAATCGCGTTATACCGGTAGTTTTCGTTCGGGTCATGACGATGGCGATATAGAATCTCAGTGGGGTAATACTATAAAGTCTCAGGAGCGCCTGTTTTCCTGTCCTGTCACTTCCTAGCCTGGCGCTCGGCTGTAATAGGTTATGACTATAGCCCCGTTTACACGGGCGAGTTAAAACGCCTCATATAAAACGACTTGCCTAGATCGATTTACATTTGCCGTGTAAATGCGACGCTGTGGGTTTTAGGGCTGAATCGATTCATATGAAACATTTTATGTATACCGGGTCGCGAGGTGGTTTATGTGAAGCGATTCAGCTGGTTCCCGGGCGGCGATAGTGTAAAATAGCAGTGCTCGCCGGCTACAGGCTCAGCTGTAACTATCGCTGGTGCCCGGCAGTGTTAGAGACCGATTAGGCCGAAATCTATTGAATGCGATCATATTTAACAGAATTACATACTCAAATGATGAAATTTAATTAAATTAACCCTAAATTCCAAGCGATATTAACGTAGCTGCTACATTGGTGTCGTTATTCATATTGTGAATCGACGTATGTAAACTAAACAAATAGCAGTACTCGCCGGCTACAGGCTCCCCACTAAGGCTGCTGGTTCCCGGCGCCGACACACTTTCAAACTCGGTCCGTGTAAACGTGCCACTAAAACGCTTCATATAAATCGCTTTGTCTAGATCGTTTTACAATTCCCCGTGTAAACATGGCTATGGACTGGTTTGCTAAGTCCTATGCGGCAGATTGCAAGTCGAACCTCGCATGTCGCATAAGGACCAAACGGGGTGGCCGAATGAGTTGAGTGTCCGTCCCCTGTTTTGGGACATTGGGGGATCCGAACCCATGAGATCGTGGGTTCGAACCCTGGTCGAGTCAAACCAATGACTTAAAAATGTATACTTGTCGCTTCCTAGCCTGGCACTCAGCATTACTAGGATAGGGCAAGGACTCTTTCTCTCAGTGTCAGGATAATGTGACTGAGTGGGATATCAGGTCATGGTGCTGGTGGCCTGATTATAAAGTCGCCATGATTGCGCACTGTCAAAAGTCGGTACCCGTCCTGATATTACTTTAGATGTTGCTAGGACGTAAACCAACAACAAACAAACATGTGGCATAATGTACGTGTTAATGGAATCCCAGCTTAACAGTTAACAATACCAGACACGAAATCCTTAAAGCACCTTAGAATGGTTCTAGCTAGGAAGTTTTGTTTATTTGTTGTTTTACGTCCTAGCAACATCGAAGGTCATATCATGACATGTACTGACTTGTGACAGTACACACTCATGGCGATTTTATAGTGCTGCCCCACTGGGAAATCAGGCCACCAGCACCATGACCCGATATCCCACTCAGTCACATTATCCTGACACCAAGGTAACCAGTCCTTGCCATATCCTAATAATGCCGACCACCAGGATAGGAAGCGACAAGTATCAATTTTTAGGTCATTGGTTTGACTCAACCGGGAACCAAACTCGCGAACTCGCGATCTTCCACACACGATGCCTGTGCTCTACCGATTCGGCCACCGCGCCCGGTTCAGCTAGGAAGTTGTTTTGTTTATTTCTTCGAGTTTTACATCCTGGAAACCTTTAGGATCATATCAGGATGGGTACCGACTTTTAACAATGCGCATTCATGACGACTTTATATTGATGTCTCATTCGAAGACTCCGTCCTGATATGACCTTAGATGTTGCCAGGTCGTAAAACTCCAACAACCAACCAACCAACATTGTCAGACCGGGCCTCTGGCACTAAGGTTCGATATCACACTCAGTCACATTATCCCGAATAAACAATACATGATTTGTAAGATTCCACATAGATGCTTAGTTCCGCATTTTTCTGGCGTGGTTATTTGATGAAGTAACTGTCACTAGTTGGTATCCATCCTCTTGTGACTTCAGATAATGTTTGTTTGTTGGGGATTTTATATCCTAGTAACATTTAAGGTCATATCAGGTCGGGTACCGACTTGTGACAGTGCACACCAATGGCAACTTTATAGTGCGTCCCACTGGGATATCAGGCCACGGGCACCCTGACCTGATATCGCACTCAGTAGCATTACCCTGATACTGAGCAAACCAGTCCTTTCCCTATCATATTTATGTCGAGTGCCAGGCTAGCTATCAACAACTATCAATTTTGTAGGCCCTTAATATAATGGATGGATGCTACATGGTTAATTTTAATGGCTTACTCAATTTGTATAATGGCTGGCGCACACCTACCGTTTGTGCGCACCCACCTACCGTTTACGATGTAAAACTGCCCGTTTCGCGCACAAAAATCGCTAGGTGTGCGCCCCCCCCCCCGCGCGCACACCTAGCGATTGCGATTCGCGCATAAAACTCAGTTTTTAGTGCTAAAAAGCGGCCGTTTACGATTGCGATTCGCGATTCGAAAAACGAATCGGCCCGTTTTCAGTTTTAAGCGGGTCGGGTCGGGTCGCGAGTTTTAGTGCGCGAATCATAAACGGGAGGTGTGCGCCAGCCATAAGATCAAAATCAAAAAGTGGATTTTTGTGTGTTAAACTCTAACATATGCACAACATACGTAACCGTCATCTGAATATGGATTCCGCTATTATTTGGAATGTTTTCACTTTTGGTATCCAGGTCATAAAGATGACGTACAGTTTCTGAGAACGACCCATATATGTACTTTAGAAGTCCCACTGCCCCCACCCCCAACCCCACCCCCGCACACACACAAACAAAACAGTTTGCATAGCGCTTATTTGTATTCGCGAATAGGCACCAATGGAATCTCAGCTTAAAGGATGGCGGCGCACGTAAATACCTGTCCGGTGTATCGGGTTTTGGCACCCACAGGGGTCGCCTCATGTGCACCCCTGTGGCGCCCTCTCTTACTAAATAATCGCTGATTTGTTCCTTTATTTCCGCGTGTTTGTTTAGTGCAGCTTTACGTCCTAGCACCATCTAAGGTCGTATCAGGACGGGTACTGACTTGTGACAGTGTACACTCATGGTGGCTCTATAGTGCTGCCCCACTGGAAATTCAGGCCGCCGGCACCCTGACACAATATCTCACTCAGTCACATTATCATGATACAGAGAAAACCATTCCTTGCCATATCCTATTAATATTTGGTAGCAAATTATCATTGGTTTGACTCGGCAAGTATTCGAACCCACCACCTCCCGCGTGGGTAGCCTGATTCAGGTATCCCCTCCGGAATATATGGGGCATGCATGCATACATAACATACATACAAACATGCACATATACATATACATATATGCACATACCTACAACACATATAGATACATACATAATACATAATTATATACACATGCACACATACGTACATAATTCTAACATATATACATATTTAACCGTTCGTCTATTCCACCCTCGCCTAAGGCGAGCCTACATGTTAATATATAATTGTTTCCATGTGAATTTCCGGTCTTGCCGCCGGGCCGCTGTCGCCTCTCATCCCGCCGCTGGTTGACCGCCTTCACGCTCACTTGACCCAGGCTAGTAAGGTGGCTACTATATCCCCGGAGGTGGGTAGTTCGACTCCATACAGTCCGTGGGGAGGAAGGCCCTTAATTAAATACATTTATAGAACAATCGAATACCAATATCAAGTTGACCATAGCGGTTAATAATATAAGACTCGAGAATAGTAAAGAATGCAAGGAACGTTCCAATTGCTTCTTAAGAGCTCACGGCTTTATTCTTACCCTAACTAACAATAAGAGTTCTTTCATAGTTCAATTTCACTGAATAACGACTAAGTACAATAAGTGTATCCCCTCCCGTATTTGTTAAGTTAAATCAGTTTGGAATTTTGACAATAAAAGCCTAAATCTCATCTAAAACATCAGAGTGTGCATAAACACGCCTGATGGGTCGGAGCCCGAGCACTCGACCTTCCATCGTTGCTAGGAAAGTCACAATTGACGTATCCTAGCAACCCATTACAGCAGGGAACCCGGGTCGCAAATGGTGGCAAATGCGATCCTGGTGAGTAGCCCGCATTTCAGAATGCGAGCTAATCAGCCCAGCCCGCATTTCCACCGGTCGTGTAGTCTCGCCCACTTCACATATACACATATATATACACACATACACACATCGATACACACATAATACATATATTCACATACAACAAATACGTACATAATACCAATAATACATACACACATGCACAACACTAACATACATAGATACATACATACATATGTAAATACATGCATTCACACATACATACACACATACAGAATACTAACATACACACATACATATTTGCACATGCATTGACATACATACATGCGTAATACCAACAATAGTAACATACATACATTCATACATACATACATATATACACATGATATATACATACACTACACCCACACATACATGCAGACATACATTGGTTCAAGACATCGTTGACAACTACTATAGCACACATTCCAGTCTCTTATTTAGGAGTCCATATTTACCGTTTTGAATGGCATCATCGTCACGTGACCGCTGAGTCGAACGCCTATTTTTGTATCCGCCATCGACGACGTAATGAGGCTAAGGGTTCCGGCCCGGTGTATGCTACTGTTAGTGGTGGTGCTAAATTAGTCACAGCGTTCTGGCACCGGAAGTAAATTAGAGTGTAACACTGTAACACAGGAACAACAGAAAACCCCAAAGCAGCACCCTTTCAAAATTGTTCTTTTTGTCTTTCATTCTTTCTCTTCTTTCTTTCTCTTCTTTCTCTTCTTTCCTTCTCTTCTTTCTTTCTCTTTTTTCTCTTCTTTCTTTGTTTCTTTCTGTCTGTCTTTCTTTCTGTCTTTCTTTCTTTCTTTGTTTCTAATCTTTCTCCCCTTCTTTCTCTTCTGTCTTTCTTTCTCTCTTTCTTACTTTCTCTTTCTTACTTTCTATCTTGTCTTTCTATCTTTTTCTTTCCATTCTTTTCTTTAAAAGAATCTTTTTCTTTCCATTCTTTTCTTTTTTTAAATCTTTTTATTTCTATCCTTTTCTGTCTCTTTCTTTCCTTCCTTTGTCTTTTTCTTTCTTTCTTTCTTTCTTTCTTTCTTTCTTTCGTTCTTTCTTTCTTTCTTTCTTTTATCTATTAATTTCTTTCTTTCTTTTTATCTATTATTTTCTTTATTTCTTTCCGTCCTTCCTTCCCCTCTCCTTCCTTCCTTTCCTCCCACGTTTCTTTCATTTCATCTTTCATTCATATAGTTTATTCTTTCTTTCTTCATAACTTTATTTTTCTCTTTGCCTTTCTTTCCTTCCCCTTACACACCTCTTCCTCCTTCTCCCATCCTTCTTCTTCTTCTTCTTCTTTTTCTTCTTCTTCTCCTCATTCTACTACTATTGTTATTCTTTCTTACGCCGTGGGTATATAATAATTAATATGCTTGTTTGTTGTAGTTTTACGTCCTAGCAACATCTAAGGTCATATCAGGACGGGTTCCGACTTGTGACAGTGCACACTCATGGCGACTTTATAGTGCTGCCCCATTGGGAGACCAGGCTGCCACCTGATATCCCACTCAGTCACATTATCCTGACACTGAACCAATCAGTGCTTGCCCTATCCTAATAATGCCGAGTGGCTGGCTAGAAAGCGACAAGTATACATTTTTAAGTCATTGGTTTGACTCGACCAGGGTTCGAACCAACGATCCCATTGTCTACCAACACGTGAGACGGAAGCTCTAACTCATTCGGCCATCCCGACTGGTCTAATAATTAATAAGAATATAATGAGCGGTATATAAAATGTGTATTTGTTTGTCGATACCATATAGATTTATTAATATGTTTATTCGTATATATATATATATATATATATATATATATATATATATATACAGATATACACATACAGTAAAATCTCACTAAATCGACTGACCATGGGACCGACTATAAATGGTCCATTTAGGGAGGTGGTCGATTTAGAGAGTTAGAATATGGTTACAATGGTATTGTTGGGACCGAAATAAAGCGATCGATGTAGGGGAGTGGTCGATCTGTGGAGGTGGTCGGTTAGTGAGGTTTTACTGTATATGGAACTCGAAGGTGGCGCCTTGTGAGAGAGTAGGGAACTAGCACTAACAGTAGAATGTGTCCGAGGAAGGTAATAACACTTAATCAAGTTGGTTGGTTGTTGGAGTTTTATATGCTGGCAACATCTAAGGTAATATCAGGTCGGGTACTGCCTTGTGCCCGTGTGCACTCATGGCGACTTTATAGTGCTGCCCCACTGAGAACTCAGGCCACCAGCACCATGCCCCGACCCCAGTAACCCACCTCTTGGTTGGGGTTTGCTAGGAACGATGATGTCACATTTGTGCTGGTACCATCCTGCAGGATAATAGCTACCAGGACCAGTCCTACATGTTTTTTTTTTGGTAATAACACAGATTAATGAAATTGAAATATAACTAAACTATGCAATCATAAAATACTTTAAATCCTATTTTGCTGTAGTTATATCGGTTATTAAAAAAGTTGTTTTTGTGGATTAAGCCACCATTTTTTTCACCCCGAGCATGGAGAAGCATATTCGATTACTCAACCCGAGTCTGTAGGATGTGCGCATGCACCAAAAAGTGGCTCGGGTGACCCGAGTTGATTAATCGATTGCACCCAATGAGAGCAAGGAGTACATATTCAGTACAGGTGACCTGAGGGTCATGTTCCTTTTTGCACAGACCAGGGCCGCGTTCAGGGTACACCTCCGAGTCGACTCCAAGACGGCTCCACGACGTCTTTTTAGCCTATTTGCATTCAGGGTGCGTCTCAGAGTCAACTCCGAGACATTGCACTTTTCAGATAGGAGGCAAATAGTGCCTCGAAAATGGTCACCGGGTTCAGTGGTTTCAGCCAATCAGAGCTGTTCTTTTCAATTGCAAATGGCTGCAACCTATGGGGGCTGCCATTTTCGAGGCACCAGACAACTCAAGTCGTTCCGACTGGTCGTAATCGATTAATCAACACGGGTCACCCGAGCCACTTTTTGGCGCATGCGCACATCCTTCAGACTAGGGTCGAATAATCAAATACGCTTCTCCACCCTCGGGTGGAAAGAATGATAAATTTTTTTAATAACCAATAAACCTACAGCAAAATAGGATTTATAGTATTTTATGATGGCCTAGTTTAGCTATATTTCCACTTCATTAAGCTAAGTTATTCTTTAAAAAAAAGATGTATGACTGGTACTGGTAGCTGTTATCCTGCAGGATGGTACCAGTGCAAATGTGACGTCATCACTCGTAGCCAACCCCAGCTACGAGGTGGGTTACTTGGGTCGGATCGTTTTGCACACGGCACTTGTATTTGTCAACTCTACTCACAGTATTCGATTTGAAATTCTGACGACTCGGGAGACCTGAGTCGCCCGGGTTGTGTTAATCGATTACGGCCACTAGCGCAACGTCCAGAATTTCTCTGAGATGCCTCCGAGGAGGCCCAGTAGATGGGTTCCTGGAGTTGACTATTGAAGTTATTCACAGGGGCTATTGGGTGGGTGAGTGTGTGTGTGTGTTTGTGTGTGTGTGTGTGGGGGGGGGGGGGTAATGGTTCAGTATTGTTAGGTTCTGATGTTGGCAGTATATGGGTATTGCTGTAACACCATGCACAGTAAGCATTGTAGTATACTTAAGTCCTGGCATCTATTCATTAAGGCACAATTGTTAAATGCACTGAATTACAAAGGCACTGCATTATTAACACCGAACCCTGGTCGAGTCAAATCAACAAGTTAAAAATTCATACTAGTCGCTAACTAGAGTAGCGCTTGACATTATTAGGATTGGGCAAGGAGTGGTGGAATGAGGAAGACCAGGGCCCATATGCATGAAGAATTATTTATCGGCTCCGGTGTTAAGGTCCGGGTTAGCTAACGTTGGTGTTGGAAATTCGGTCACGGGGTATGTATGGAGCCAAAGCGCGGAGGCATTAGCTAACCTAGCAGTTATTTATAGATTTGGGAAATCCCTCTGTGCCTGTAGCGGCAATTTGTTTTGTGTACATTCGTCGATTTGACAATATTAATATCGCCACCGTTGTATGGGTTCGATTTTAGGGTTAATTTAATCAAATTTCACGATTTGAGTATGTAATTCTGTTAGATATGATCGCATTCAATAGATTTGGGCCTAATACATTGCCACCGGTGCAGCGGCGGTGGTGGCGATGTTTTGTTGATATTCGACAGTATGGATAGCGATGTCGATGCGGCGGCGACGATTTGTTTAGTTTACATTCGGCGATTCGACAATATGAAGGCGGCGGCGTTAATATCGGTTCGAATTTAAGGTTAATTTGATAAAATTTCACTTATTGCGTATGTAATTCTGTTAAATATGATAGCATTGAATAGATTTGGGCCTAATACATTGCCGCTGATGCGGCGGCGGCGATGTTTTGTTGATTTCGACAGTATGGATATCGACGTCGATGCGGCAGCGCGATTTGTTTATTTTACATTCGTCGATTCGACAATATGCATAACACCGCTAATGCGGCAGCAGCATTAATAACGGTTTGATTTTAGGGTTAATTTGATTAAATTTCACTTATTGCGTGTGTAAATCTGTCAAATATGATTGCATTGAGTAGATTTGCACATAATAGGTCCCTAACACCGCCCTTATACCTGCTTCGGAGTGGGGTTAGCGTACCCGACTTTTAACTCACGGGGTTTCTATAACACTGCTCCATACATACCGACTTTTCGCCACTAACCCGGAGATCGCCGCTAACCACAGGTTTGGAGCGCTAGCACTGCTTCATGCATATGGCCCCTGGTGTCTGCAATTTAAATTTCTCCTGTTTACTCAACTAATGTACGGGGGGGGGGGGGCATTAAAAACCTTGAGAGGCGTCTTATAATTATTGCAAATAAATATGTTGTAGTCAGTTGCATTCACATCCCCAGCTGAAAGGGAGTGTGCCGTAGCTCAGGCAGTAGAGTCTCAAACTGTGAAGGTGTAGGTCACCCGATCTATCCTGCTCAGTGGACCCATTTGCAGTTTGGGCTATTTTCCATTCCAACTAGTAGTCCACAACTCGTTTATTTAAGGCTGTGGTATGTGCTGTCCGGTCTGTGGGAAAGTGCATATAAACAACCCTTTGCTGCTTATCCAAAAGAGTAGCCTATGTGGGGCAGCAGGTTTCCTGCAAAGAAATATGTCAGAATGACCATATGTTTGACGTCCAATAGCCGATGATTTAAAAAAAATCAACAACAAAAATCAATGCGCTCTAGAGCCTAGAGGTGTCATTAAATAAAACAAACTTCCCGCCCCCCCATGTGAAATCCCACATAGGCCTACACAGGTATGTGTAGTTAGGTTGTTTCCAAGAGTGGCCATAAGGAGGCTAATAATTAGGACACTTGTCCCGGAATGACATAAATGAGATGTTTCTGTTTACTTGCAACACCCCTCCCCCTCCCCCCTCCCCCCCCCCCCCCCCACACCACCACCCGCCCCATAACCCGAATTCAATACCCACGATTCGGTGCAGACTGCCACTGTGTGGCTGGTTGTTGGAGGTTTAAATCCTGGCAACATCTAAGGTCATATCAGGATGGGTACCGACTTGTGACAGTACACACTCATGGAGACTTTATAGTGCTGCCCTACGGGGAAATCATGCCGCCAGCACCATTATGACTAGATAAAGGATTCACCCGGTACTCGCAGTACACGGGTGAATACCAACCCTATATAAAAATGGTTGAAAAAGCGGGTTAATGAAATGAGAGCCTAATTTCACCATCTAAGAAGCAACATTTATCCTTTGTAGATGTCTTCATATTTACCCGCTACCCTTGAGTTGAAAAATAAAATAAAACATCTGGTTTAATAAGATTTAAAAGTGAAATCGACGGCATTCTGTGGCCGCCATCTTGTCTTTTTGCATTCTCTCCCATTTCACCAACTCTGTACCTATATATGTAGCCATTTGATCCTGGAACCACAGGTTCTAGTTCATGTCCCATACTAAAGCTATTTTCGCCCGTATTTAGACTACGTTGTCCTTCACCCGTGTACTACACAAGTACCGGGTGAATCGTTTATCTACATTATGACCTGATATCCACTCAGCCAGATTATCCTGATACTGAGCTAACCAGGTCTTGCCATATCCTAGTATTAGTAATGCTTAGCGCCAGGCTAGCTAGCAACAAGTATCAATTTTGTAAGTCGTTGGTTTGACTTGACCGGGATTTGAATTCCTGACTTCCGCACAGGAAGCCTGCGCTCTACCGATTTGGCCATCATGCTCAGTATATAACCATACGTATATGATTCGAAAGGGAAATAGTGTAGTGAGTTGCACTCACCTACCCATGTAAAATGCCACACACACAGGTAGGTGTCAGTGCATCAGCGCATCAGGGAGCCTAGGTAGCCTAATGGTTAGGATGCTTTCCCCAGAATGGCAGATATGTATATTTGTGCTCCATTCTAGGCATTCTAGGCACACCTCATGGCACTGTTATCTAGATTACCGAAATACTTAGAAACTCAGCTAGTCTTCTCTTAACATAACAAGGAGGCAATTATAAACAGTGTGCATGTTGCATTTAACATATATATATAGTATATATTAATATACATTAAATAGTATATTTATATTGCATATAAATTATAAACAGTGTGTACATTGCATTTAACATATATAGTATATATTAATATACATTAAATAGTATATTTATATTGCATATAAATTATATACAGTGTGTGTATTGCATTTAGCATATATATATAGTATATATTAATATACATTAAATAGTATATTTATATTGCATATAATTTATAACCAGTGTGCATATTGCATTTAACATATATATATATATATATATATATAGTGTATAGGATATATTAATATACATTAAATAGTATATTTATATTGCATATAAATTATAAACAGTGTGCATATTGCATTTAACATATATATATAGTATATATTAATATACATTAAATAGTATATTTATATTGCATATAAATATATAGTATATATTAATATACATTAAATAGTATATTTATATTGCTTATAAATTATGAACAGTGTGCAGATTTCATTTAATATATATACACGTATATAGGTGAAGTAATCATTGAGTTTCTGAAAACAGCTGGACAATATAGACTTCTATGATTTTTACCACAGGTTTTGTACAAAGAAGTGGGCCGTGGTGGGATTGGATTGTTTGGGAGTTTTGGTGGTTTAAAGTTATTTGTTTTTTTCAATATATAAACGGATGGTGTTGGGCCATTGCATCTCTTGGGTGGTTTAATCCCACTGCCATTTACTTCTTTGAGTGATATAGTCGAGATTTAAATAAATAAATAAATAAAATATGAAAAATATAAACATCTCGCCATGAATATGGCCATAGCTGCCGACATGGCGTAACACTCCTAAGTCACTCACTATATATATAGTATATAGTAATATACATTAAGTAGTCCATTTATATTGCATATAAATTATAAACAGTGTGCATATTGCATTTAACATATATATAGTATATATTAATATACATTAAATAGTATATTTATATTGCATATAAATTATAAACAGTGTGTGTATTGTGTATTAAAAATAATTTGTATGTTAGATATTACTTCTGGGCAATCTGACCTGTGTGTGTGTGGGATATTGATAATCCGGCTCATCTGTGTGGGCGTACCCCCCCCCCCCCCCCCCCCCCCCCCCCACACACACACACCTATGCCCGCCACTCCCAACACACATACCCCCTTTACCTAGCATAGGCGGTTATTCGCCCAGAACAAGCGGATACACCGGCTTGGATAATTGACTCACACCAAATAGGAAAGCTTGGGCCTCGTTCAGGGTTCGTCTCGGAGGGGCCTCGGATATGGCCCTGATGTCATGCTAGTCTGAATGGCAAAAGCAGTTTGTTCTCTCCGAGACACACCTTGAAACCAGCCCAAGTTCAGTTATGCTGTCTATTGTGACGTCACATCCGTATATTCTACTGTTGTATGGGGTTATGTGGGTCTCTATACTATTTAATGTTGGAATGCGGGATCAACTTGCTGTAGATGGGGGATGGGGGATGAGGGTGGGGGTGGGGGTGGAGGTTGACAGGTATGCATGCTGTTTAAACAGGTTGTTTTAGGCAATTTACATGGGGTGTTTCCTTCGGCATGTTGGTTGTTGGAGTTTTAAGTCCTGGTAATATCAGGACATATACCGACAATCATGGTGACTTTATAGTGCTTCCCCATTGGGAGAACAGACTGCCAGCACCATGACCTGATATCCCACTCAGTCACATTTATCCTGACACTGAGCCAACCAGTCCTTGCCCTATCATAATAATGCTGATTGCTTGGCTAGGAAGTGACAAGTATAAATTTGTAAGTCATTGGTTTGACTCCATCAGGGTTCGAACCCGTGGGTTCGAATCCCACAATTTAACAAAAAGGGAGGCAGACGCTCAACTCATTCAGCCATGCCGTCTGGTCCTCTTGTGCAGGTTTCTTTTGCAGGTTTCTTGGGAAGGTTGCTTGGGCAGGCTGCTTGGGCAGGTTGTTTGGGAAGGTTTCTATTAATATGTAATAGGAAACATGCAGGTATTACTGGAGATATATCAAGGAATGGGTGGGTCGAGGTATGTGTAATACAACCCACTCCCACCCCCACCACACACATGCACCCTCCCACCCCCCTCCCCCCATTTCCGCCCCCGCTCCAACCACCACACACACACACACACACACATACATGACTCCCTTTCTCCCACACCCATTCACCCACCCACCACCAACCAGAAACTCCGTGACCCAAGTGTTCACTGGAGCGTGTAGCGTCCTCCCCTACCCACTCACTCACCCCCCCCCCCTCCTCCCACCCCCTCCCTCTCTCGGAACATGGCAAGTAGGATCACCACCACCACCGTCATCGTCACCACACCACCACCATCAGCGCCACCACCGACCTGTTGCGCGGCAGACACGGAGAAAACCAGCACCCTACAGGCAACTCGGTAGGCGTCACCCCACCCCACCCCACCCCACCCCACTCCACTCCAGTGTGTGTGCTCCTATAGCCAGCGCGTTGCCAGCCACAGGAGGATTTAACTTCTCTCCAAGTAACGCACGTCCAGACCACTCGGTGAACGCGAGTTAGTAAGTAGCAGGATCTGCGCACCAACCAACCAATCAATCAACTGACTGACTGACCGACGCCCAGTACCAACAGAGAAGTGCGCAGAGAGGGCGCTGCGTGTTACATATACACACGCACCGGCTGGCTGTGCAAAGCTACAGGCCCCCACTGCCCACGGTGACAACCACAGTCCGGTCACACTTGGCACACACACTGACACAGTCCGCAGTCTAACAGACCTGCAGTATAACAGCTACAGCAACGTCCACAGCGCACACTACCACGGGAATAACAACGGAGACTATACCACTGGGCACTGGACGAGGGGACCTGCGTTTACTTACTTACTTACTTACTTACTTACTTGCTATTGGAGTATAATACGCCCAGCAACGCGTCGCCTCTTCTTATGTGTGTAGGAGAGATTCTTTTAGGGAAGTGACACACCCATAACCCATACCCATATCTACTTCTTCTAGGGAAGTTACGCATCCAAACACACACCACATCCACACCACTTCTTCCAGGGAAGTGACGCCTACACACACACGCACACACACACACATCACACCTACTTCTTCTAGGGAAGTGACGCACCCACTGCGCACTACGCACTACCCACATCCACACACCCTCAGCCCCCAGAGACCAGCCCCACCACCCACCCAGCCTTCCTTCCAGCACCAGCACCACCACCAGCATCACAATGTCTTCAACTTGCTTGAAGGGCTGCGACATCCTATGGAACATTCTCATGATTCTCAAATCGCTCCTCTGCCTCTTCATCAGCATCGTGCTCATCATGAGCATGATGAGCGTGACCGGGGTGCCGACGGTGATCAACTCGGTGATCAGCGAGATCCTGACCAGTGTTAACAACGGACTCGAGTTCCTGGGCGCCGATCCCTCCATGTTGGACATGCTGAAACTCTCCATCCCTTACGTGATCCTGGGCATGGGCGTCCTATCACTGTTCGTCGGAGTGTGGGGCATTGTGGCGGCATCGAAACAAAACAAATGCCTCCTATCAACAGCCGCTATTCTCCTGCTGCTTATCTTCGCCGTTGAGACTCTCTTCGCTGTCATGACCGGGCTCGGCTTGGCGAACGAGTACGGCATGGTCAACAAGGCAAACTTCATCGACGCCTTCAAAATGACTGCCCCCTTCGCTGGGAATGCCTCCTTCGCTGGGAATGCCTCCTTCGCTGGGAATGCCTCCTTCGATGGGAATGACTCGTCGATGCTCAATGCGACGCGCTTCAAGGTGACGCTGATGTCCTTGGAGAAGAAGGCCATGTGCTGCGGCATCGACGGGCCCGGCGACTACCCGAACCTGCAGCCGATGATGCCGGTGCCGGTGTCCTGCTGCCCGGCCGACAACGGCACGGCGGTGGCGGTGTGCGCGCTGAACGCGACGGAGTTGACGGGCTGCGGCGTGTTGGTCGGCAGGCCACTCCCCAAGGGTTGGCTCCCGATAGGGGTCATCATCGGACTCGGGTGTGTCACGCTGATAGCGTTCATCTTCACGCTCTGCGTCTGCTGTTCAGGGGAGAAGGATGATTATTAATATTAATATTAATCGACGACCCTGGGTGTGGGGGGAGGGGAGGGGGGAGCGGGGGGGGGGGGGGGAGTCAGGAACTACCGACCGACTATGTTTGGCATTTGGCTACCGGAAGAAGGGGGAAATCTATCTAAATGCTGGTTTTAGAATGGAGGGACAAACATTTTATTGTTATTGTTATTGATGTTGTTGTTGTTTTTGGTGTTGTTGATGTTGTGTGCAAATATGTGTGTACAACTCTAAGCTGATGGATGTGATCTTTATCTATTTGTATATATATATATCTATATATATATCTATATATATGTCTATATATATCTAAATGTATATATTTGTGGTTGTATATATAGGATATATATAAGTATATATATTGGATATGTGCATTGGATCCATATGCATGTATGTATACAACCATATATATCATACATAAAGGGGATCTTTTTCTTTGAATATATATCCTCATAGATGGATATGTATTTGTATATGTATATATTGATGTACTTATAGGATATATATGGATATACATGTATTGGATCCATGTGCCTGTATACAACCAAATATATCATCCACAAAGGGGCATATCTTTGAATATGTATATATATATATATATATAATATATCCATGTATGTGTATATATTTTGATATGTATATATTGATGTAGATGTATGATATATGTGGATATATGTATTTTGGAGATACATATAGTGGATATATAATTGCTGGATCCTTATGCATGGATACTCTCATATATATATAATCACTTAGATAAGGCTCTCATTCTCTGTTGCTATATATATATATATATATATATATATATATATATATATATATATATTATATGAGGCACACTAACCCACCCACATACCTCGGGATACACACATACGGTAAGCGCATGCGCGTAATGTTACCCGGATGTACGAGTGATGGTATACAGGGCCGGCCCCCTAAATGTCGTTTCTATATGACGCTTCCTTGATAATGCTAATCGTAGGAACTGGGCAAACAGGAATGCAATCCCCACTGTCCCTCCCTCCCTCCTCCCTCCCCCTCCCTCCCTCCTCCCTCCCCCCATCCCCCTCCCCATTCTGACCCCAATCCACCTTCGCCACCCCACTCCACACACACACTCCCACATGCACTGGAGCACCCACATCATTTAAATTTTTTTTTTTTTATTGAGGCTGTATTTATTCTGTCCATAGCATATAAGCTCGAATACTCAGGCTTATTTTCAATGCTAGCCAGCTGTAGTGGTGGTGTTATCTTATCACACAGTAGCAGCTGATGAGGTGCTTGGTTGCCTGCATTACAGTAGCAGGCAGACAGTTAGTAGACTATGTTAGTTTTTTTGGATTCTCTTGGTATATGATATATTTGATTATTTCTACTCTTATTACTAGACTAGCCTACTCTTATTTACATATCATAGGCTTGCACGCAGTTGGTAGGTATATTATCTGATTAATTTTGGCATGGTTACCTTCCATTGACTGTCCCACAATGGGCTGTGACATATCACATGCCCCCTTGCAGTGCGGCTTAGTGGGGGTTTCCTAGCCTTATTTTGCACAGATATTTTTTGTATGTTCTTAGGTCAGGAATTTGTCGTTCCTTTATCGTTTGGGTGTTCCATACCTTGGCAGCCATTTCCAGCGTGCTTCTTTCATGAGCTTTGATTTGGCTTCTGGTCTGCCTTAGTAGTGGTGCATTATTTGCTCTAGTGTTCCTTTGTGGTTTTGTTAGGAGTTTAATGTCTTGACTATAGCCATATGCTAATGTTTTCAGGTGAATTATTCTCCTATTTTCTAGTAATTTTACTTTAGTCCTTTTGTGGATGTCATAGGTGGGGGTGTAGTTTGTCTACTTTTAGGCAGATTTTTAGGGCTCTGTTCTGCAGTATTTGCAGGTTTTTTTAGTAGTTCTTTTTTCGCACCCATGTAGATTACATCACCATAGTAAAAATAAGGGAGCACCATGCCTTTGAAGATCTTTATTGACATTTCTGGTGTCATGTAGTCTCTTAGCTTTGCAAATAGCCATAGTTTGTGGTTTATTTTTTGGATTATTTCTTTTGTACATGGGTTGTAGCTTAGTTGGCTGTCCAACTCAAGACCTAGGTATTTATAAAGGTCTACATTTTCTAGTATTTGGTTTCCTAGCTTACCGTTTAGGTTTCTGTCTGGTGTTTGTTTATGCATGAAGAGTACTGTTTTTGATTTGCTTGCATTGATCGTTATTTTATTGGACTCACGCCATTCGTCCAGCTTTAGTAAGAGTTTGTTTAGCTCATTTATTACCTCCCCTTCTGTGGTGCCCTTTGCATATATGACCGTCATCCTCCACCTCCACACCCCAACTCCACACCCCTACCCATCCACCTTCTCACTACTCCACACCAGTCTCCCCCAGCCCAGCTCTAACCTCCACCTCCACACCCCCACCTTTCCAACTCCCCACCTCTCTCCACCCCCACTCCAACCCCACCTCCCCTCCACCTCCCCTCCACCTCCCCACCCCAGTCTTCACCAGCCCAGCTCCCTCTACCTCTACCTCTACCTTTCCATCTCCACATCCTCACTTCCACCCCCCCCCACCTCCACACCCCATCCTCGTCACACTCCCACCTCCACACCCCCACATCCACACCCACACCTCCAGCTCCACACCCCCACCTCCACACCCCCACCTCCACACCTCCAGTCTCCACCAATCTCCATCCAACCTCCACCTCTACACCCCCACCTTTCATTACCCAACCCACCCCTCCACACACGAATAACCCATCATTCCCCCACTCCACCCACTCCCTAACCCCTCCACCCCCACCCCCACCCCCTGCCCGCTTCCTTGCCCACAAACCCCACTCCCAGAGCCGATTATCTGTTGTGCACCACAAGCGGATCAAATTGTCGCCCTCTGATGTCCCCATGATGTATCTAAAACCTGGCGACCTTCCGGAAGAAGAAAATAAAGTAGTTCCGGCGTCTCCACCGACGCACTCCTTTTCCCAAATTCCCGCAGACCCTGAAATCCCTCCGCGGTCTGGGTTTCTGATCATTGCGACCCCAGTTACAATCACAACAACCCGCAGGGCGGGCGTTATCTCTTGATTCATTCTTATCTCTCATTAGCAACACGGACTGGTGATGGACAGTAATTGAGTAAATCACCAAACATGTCTTTCAATTTGCCTACTCCACCCGCTGCCACCAAAAAAAAAGATGGAACAAGGTGAAGCAAAAAAAAAAAAAAAGTACCTTTGCGGTAGGTGGAGAAGGAAGGTACTATGCGTTTTTCAATAGGTGTCTCCCAAATGGAGACCGTGTTGATATGACCTTAAATGTTGCCAGGATGTAAAACTCCAACAACCAACTTACCAAAACCCAAATGGAGTTTTAATTTAATATTCTGACGCGACTCTCAGTTTTGGAATGAACGCCTGGCGATTATGAATCTGATTTAAAGAAGAGACACTTTCACTGGATGCATTCTCCACAAATGAACCGCTGAGTTATAAAGGACATGAATAACTAATCCTACGCATTTCGCCTACAGTCACACCACGTTAGTTAAGAATACTAGTGAGAGAAAACATAATTTACGGTGGTCGGTGTAAGGAATTTATTATTGCCGCCAATTCTCGAATCGCTCATATGAATACTGGTATCAAGTTAAGTTTATTGGTTGATATTTCCAGTGCAATAAAATAAGCAGAAATATATGTGAATTTATAGGAGCGATATATCTGAATCCAACATACCCATGATTATTTGTATTTTTTAAAGGTATTTCAGGTGTACAGTTAATGTTGCATAGTCCGATAGTTTTGAGTTGATTTTTTCTGGAATAAATATATTAAAATTATAATCTATCTTCTGAAGTGTAAACCTGTCAAATTATTTTTGGCATGGCATGCCAAAGCTTTGATACCACGGTCTTCTATAGTAACCGATTCTGTTAAATTGATGCAGTATTCCCCAGTATGTGGCAACAGGTGCCTAATAAGTGCATCATCAGTGTCTAAATTGGATATGTAGAATGAAATCAAGATAATTGTTTTTGTTTTGAATATTTGATGCTTCATCGGACTATGCAGCTTTAAACTAGAGACAACAATTTATAAATACATGCTTATTATGCAAGTTATTGAGAGCAAAGCAAGTTATTTTTGTACAACGAGTTTATATTGTATTGAGGGGCATTGTCTCTTAATCTTATTGGAGATACTGTTTGAGGATGCTAATTTAACCAATTAGATATACAGCTAGTGAGCTGTGTATATAAATGTTATCCATTTTCAGAATCAATGTCGGCATAATTTACGGTGGTCGGTGTAAGGAATTTATTATTGCCGCCAATTCTCGAATCGCTCATATAAATACCGGTATAAAGTCAAGTTTATTGGTATTTCCAGTGCAATAAAATAAGAGGAAATATATGTGAATTCATAGGAGCGATATATCTGAATCCAAAATACCCATGATTATTTGTATTTTTTAGGTATTTCAGGTGTACAGTTAATGTTGCATAGTCCGATGGTTTTGATTAGATTTTTTCTGGAATAAATATATTAAAATTTATAATCTACCTTCCTTTTGTTTGAAGTAACTTAGATTTTAAATGACCAACTTTTGAGATATATGAAGTGTACACCTGTCAAATTATTTTTGGCATGGCATGCCAAAGCTTTGATACCACGGTCTTCTATAATAACCGATTCTGTTAAATTGATGCAGTATTCCCTAGTATGTGGCAACAGGTGCCTAATAAGTGCATCATCAGTGTCTAAATTGGATATGTAGAATGAAATCAAGATCATTGTTTTGGTTTTGAACATTTGATGCTTCATCGGACTATGCAGCTTTAAACTAGAGACAAAAATGTATAAATACATGCTTATTATGCAAGTTATTGAGAGCAAAGCAAGTTATTTTTGTACGACGAGTTTATATAATATTGAGGGGCGTTGTCTCTTAATCTTATTGGAGATACTGTTTGATGATGCTAATTTAACTCACTAGCTGTATATAAATGTTATCCATTTTCAGAATCAATGTCGGCATACCTTTCTAACTGATATGTATCCGAGATCCCTGATTGGATGCAAATGACACCAATTTTCCAATGCATACCTTTTTATTAAAAAAAAAAGAAGAATTATGGACATAATTTGCGACATGTTACAAATGTGTTATGTATCACAGTTCACATGCTATGTATGTAATATATATATATATGGATACTTGTAATCAAATGCAATTTAATATGAAATATTGTGGTTACCGGGAGTTTAAACCCTGCATTTTTAAATCATTACTTCTTTTTATTTACTCCCAACGTATATAAAGTACATGTTGTTGCCATCATCATTCACCCGGCATGAAACATGAATTTATTCATTGTATAAGGAAGCGGAGATTAATTCAAATTACATGATTTAAATATCTGCAAATTGAGTCTTGATTTAATTTGTTGTTACCATTGGTTCTCTTATGACTTAAATAACCAATAGTGGTAGAGGAATTTCATTTCCTCAAGTGGTAACGGTAATAATTTGATAATACTAAAGAAAACCCTGCTGATTCATATGTTTTCCTAATGTAATGATTATTGCTTCGGTGTTTCTGGTCTCTTTATTTGGTGTTAACACCCTCAAATCTCCCCCTCCCCCCACCACCCCGAACCCCGCTGTTGCAGTTTCCCAGGGACACCAGTTTCCCAGGGACACATCGCTTCTGCACACGCGTCAAACTCGAACAGCATCGTCACTAACCTTATAAATTTAATATAATGTTTTTGCTAAACATGTTTTCTATAAGTGTACCAAGCGATTTGTTTGTAGGTGGTGTCATTTTAGAGATATTTCACTTTTTCTGTATTGTCTGTATGAAGACTGCTCACGGCCATTGACAATGCCTTGAGTTTGACGGTACGCGCAGTGCAAAACGTCAGTTTTATTACAAATTAATAGAAATCCAGAACCCTAACCGTATCAATTTAATATAATCTTTTTGCTAAACATGTTTTCTATATGTGTTCCAAGGGGTTTCTGTCTAGGTGGTGTAATTTGAGAGATATTTGACTTCTTCTGTATGAAGATTTGCTCACAGCCGTTGACAATGCATTTGAATGGAAGTGTCCCTGGCAAACTGGTGTCCCTCGGAATCCGCATCACCGCCACCAACAAAATGAAAGCTCTAAGCAAGATTCCTTAAAGTTACCTAGTCCAATGGTTTCGAGATTTTGCCATATTTCTTTTCGATAAATATATTCGATTGACTGTGGATATCATTGGTTCTTCCTGTTTTGATCAATCTACTTCTAAAGGTGTGTATGTAATGATGGCCGGGCACATATCCTGTCGGTTTTGTACTGCCCGTCATTTTGGTACAGCGGCGGTCACTTCCGGTTTAGTCATCCGCCACCGGTTTCCGCTTCCGGCTACCGGATGTTGGCTATGCTTGTGCATACTCAATACTGCACTGGACTTAAGAATATCTAATTTCTAATGAGAACTAGCTACATCCTTTAGCAGAATCAGCCACAACAATTCACTACTCTATCGTCCTACTGGGCCTGAAGCCCTTCTTTAAAACATTTACAGATACTGTATTAATTATTTCAAAAAGTTGCCAAAAAACCCTGACAAACATTTAAGTAATCACATAGCACCCCGCATTTCTCCTCCTTCCCCCGCCCTGATAGGACCTTAGACGTTGCCAGGACATAAAACTCCAACAATCAATCAATCTTCCTCTTCTTCTTCCTCTTCTTCTCCTCATTCTTCTCTTCTTCGTCCTCTTCTTCTACTCATTTTTCTCTTTTCCCCTTTTCTTCTTCTTCACCTTTTTCTTATCCTCACCATTCTCCTTCTCAATAGGTCTATTCTGAAATACTATCCGTTGGTGTTCAAGAACGGACTGAAGCTGCGACCTGGCGCTTGTAGACACCGGAAGCATGGCGGAATGTCCTACTTTGAACCCAATAAACACATCGGTTCCTAATGACCAAACCTGGTAGTATTTCATTACCTAACATTCATCTATTTCCGGTGTGGATGGCAGCCAGGGCTGCATTCAGGCTCCGTCTCGGAGGCGCCTCAGTGACGGGTATGACGTCACGCCAGTCTGAACGACAACAGCAGTTGGTCGCCTCGAAAATGGACGCCCCCATAGCCAGCGGCCATTTGCAATGGACAAGCTTGGCGTAATTGGCTGAAAGCACTGAATGCGGCGGCCATTTTCGAGGCGCTTTTCATCTCCAGTCTGAAAAGAGAGGCATCTCCGAGACGTCGCCGAGACGCACTCTGAACGGTATTAGGCCAAAAAGCATTGCCGAGATGTCTCCGCGGCGCCTCCGAGACAGACCCTGAACGTGGCCCAAGGTCCTACAGGCAAATACTCTGCACTAGATGCAAATAATAACCAAATCATGTGTGCTTATTTGCCAGTGTGCAGCAGTAAGTACTACTGCGTCTTTGAACCACCTCACCCCAAGCGTGGCTTGTGGTCTGTCTGCCCAGTGGCTGGGTGATTACCCAACTTTGGTATTTCGGAAATGGCGTGTTTCTTAAGCTCCTGCATGTTCTGAGTGTGTAATTCTATAATAGGGCCATGTACTTATTTATTTGTGAACACAGCTGCTGAGTCCCGACTGCGACATGTCTAAACCTCATGATTCCGTCATGAGGAAAATGTCTGCAAACAAGAAGTATTCACTGCACATCAGCAGGTTGAATATAGTTTTGATAAAATTATACACGAATCACCCAGGTTTTTTTTCGTCGAGTCTACGCTGGTGCTCAGCGTTGTGCCTTATTTATTTATATATGTATGTCTAACAGTAGGATTAAATAATACAAGTGTGGCAGGTACTGATCTAGGTCAAAGGTCGAGTCCTGTTGAAGTAGTTTAATAAATTTATATATATATATGTGCATATATGAATATATGTATGGGTCAAGATCACGAAAAGAGGCCAATTGGTGGTCAATGTCGGCGTCGAGCTTGGATATCGGCGTCGATTGGTATAATTATAATTTAGAATTGACATAGGTGTTGGAAAGTCTTTAAATTTATCCTGAATGTAAAGGTCGAGAAAGTTCAACAACCTGATTTGTTTTTAGGATAATATAATATAAAACAAAGAAATGTACGAGTCTTTAAGAATTGCGACGCTGATATCTGTTAAAGTTGTCGGCATCGATCATTGGATGTCGGCGTCGATCAGGATAATTATGATTTAGCATTGACAGAGGTGTTGGAAAGTCTTTAAATTTATCCTGAATGTAAAGGTCGAGAAAATAAAACAACTTGATTTGTTTCGAGGATAATTTAATATGAAACAAAGAAATGCACTACACTTTTAAGAATTGCGATGCCGACATCTTCACTTGACCACCGATTGGCCCGTTTTCGTGAGGCTGACTCGTATATATACGTAATATATGTGTATATATGTATGTATATATATGTGTATGTATATATATATGTGTATATATATGTAATACTTTTTTGTACACCTGACAGGTTCAGTTATGTTTTTGTTGTATAGGTTGCATTCATATATATATTTGATCTATTTCTGTTATTTCCTATCATTACGCCACTAAATATGCTTTTGCACAGCCCTACTGCTAAATAATGACCAAGGGAATAGTGCCGTAAATCTAGATATGTTAATACCCTACAAGTACAATGACTCCTCTTTAAATTGTGAGTCTTCAAATATAAATGGATCAATTAAGAGGACAAAATAATCCATTTAATTCCAGTGTGTTTGTTGGTAAGGCATATTAACCAAGTCCATGAAATTGTGTATAATATCACTACTGAAATATAATTATTTAAAACTAAACTACCTGGAGGAGTCCGTCCTGATATAACCTTAGATGTTTCCAGGACGTAAAACTCCAACAACCAACCAACCCGAAGGAGTATGTCAGACCAGCTCAACGATCCTTGCAGAGTCACCTAGCGGTTGCTGAAGCAACCAATGATAATAAGACTCATTCCATAAATTAAAATATTAACTCCCAGGAATTGTTGATTAATCGTTAACTTTAAAGAAAGAAGAACAGTTCTCATGTTATAAGTGAACTTGTAATGTTGTTTACCCATGTTGTACATGGTCAGCTATAAGAAATGTTCATCAGCAGTTGAGAATTAAAATCACATTTTGAAGAAAACCTAAAAAAAGAAGTGTCATCTCTTTGTATCTTTATTCTTCTTGGGTGTTACATACTTCCATTTAAATGTCCACCGGGCGCTGTCGCCGAATCGGTAGAGTGTGGGAGGGGAGATTGGGGAGATCCTTTCCCGGTCGAGTCAAACCAATGACTTAAACAATTTATACTTGCCGTTTCCTAGCCTGGTGCTCTGCATTAATAGGATAGGGCAAGGACTGGGTAGCTCAGTGTCAGGATAATGTGACTGAGTGGGATATTGGGTCATGGTGCCAGTGGCCTGATTTCCCAGTGGGGCAGCACTATGAACTCCCGATGAGTGCACACTGTCACAAGTCGGTACCCGTCCTGATATGACCTTAGATGTTGCCAAGATGTAAAACTCCAAGAACCAACCATTTAAATATCTGGTGTGTCCTTGTAATCCGTACACACATCTTATTTAAATATTAAAGTTGCATAGTCCGATGGCTTTTTTCTTGAAGATTTATACTGCTTATAATGGATAAGTCTGAATAGACTTGTTTTCACCATAAGATAGTTTGTCGATAGAAAGCCTGAGCCTACACTTTTACCGACCTAAGGGATTATTAACCTCCCACATCACACAGGCATGGTATGAGAGCAATGGGCCTTTGATGACCCTGTAAGTTATACACAGCAGTGGAAATCCAAATGGGGAGAGGTGGGGGCACAGGGAATCGAACCATTGACCTTCAGATTAGGAGTCCGACCTAGAAAAAAGTCAGACACTCTAACGACTCCGCCACAGAGAACACGACCAAGTTTTAAGTTTCTGCCATATTTCTTTAGGTAATGTTTAACAGTTTTCCGCGATTTCTTTTGTATTTTGCGATTTGTATTATTTCTGAGAAACATGCCACTATATCTTGCATATATTAAAATATTACATGAATTTTCTCCGGTTATTTAAATATCACAAAATGCCAGGATTATTTGTAACATTCAACCATATCCCTTGTATGCGAAAACGCCAACAATCTCTTATAGACTTAGCATTGTCAGGGAATCATGGGGGAAAAATACCGGAAGTCAGGTTTCATCCAATACTGTCAGAATAGTATGCCAGCTGGGCCACGTTCAGGCTCCATCTCGGAGGCGCCTCGGCGACGGGCCTGACGTCACGCTAGTCTGAACGGATTTAGCTGTTGGCCGCCTCAAAAATGGCGGCCTCCATAGGCGGCGGCCATTTGCAATGGAAAACCTGCGCTCTGATTGGATGAAACCAATGAATAACAGCGGCCATTTTCGAGGCGCTTTTCAGTTCCAGACTGAAAAGGGAGACGTCGCCGAGACGCACCCTGAACGCAAATAGACCAAAAAGCATCGCCGAGACGTCTCCGCGGTGCCTCCGAGACGGACCCTGAAGGCGGCCCTTTTTTCCGCTGATCAGTCAGACTATCTTTGGAGAACATTCCACTGTCCTTCTGACCATAATTATCGCTCACCTCATCATCAATTTGTACTCCTCCCCCCCCCCCCCCCCCCTCCCCCTTTGTGATTACTTTCATTGGGCTATTTTCCTTTCCAATTAGTTGTCCACAACTGGTTCATTAAAGGCTGTGGTATCTGCTGTCCTGTCTGTGGGAAAGTGCACATAAAGCATCCCTTGCTGCTTATCGGAAAGGGTAGCCTATGTGGTGGCAGCAGGTTTCCTCCAAAGACAGAATGACCATATGGTTGATGTCCAATAGCCGATGATAAAAATCAATGCGCTCTAAAGGCGTCGTTAAATAAAACAAACTTTCTTCTTTCATTCCTGTTACTGGACGCCGTGGCCGAATTGGCAGAGGGCAGGTTTCCTGTGTGGAAGGTCGGGAGTTCGAATCCTAGCCGAGTCAAACCAATGGCTTATAAAATTGATACTTGTTGCTACCTCAGCCTGGCACTCAGCATTACTAGGATAGGACAAGGACTGGGTAGCACAGTGTCATGAAATGACGGTGTGGGATACTGGGTCATGCTGCTGGCAGCCAGGTCTCTCAGTGGGGCAGCACTATAAAGTCGCCATGAGTGCACACTGTCACAAGTCGGTGCTCGTCCTGATATGACCTTAGATGGTTGGTTGTTGGAGATTTACGTCCTGGCAACAACTAAGGTCATATCAGGACGGGATGTTTATGCTAAATTGTTCGATTTTATTTTTAAATAACATAATAGAGAAGTTCTGCAATGCACGTATCGGCAAACTCAATCAATGGCCGTGTGCATTTGTTTTTCCGTTTTCAGCGCATGTACGCTTCGAATTACAAACCTGTCTATAGCTGTTGAGTACACAATTTGCGGCATATAGCACAATGGAATTCTGATAGTTTACCCACAAGTTCATTGGCAATATGGCAAGCGTAGTTTCATATGACTACATCAATATTAATTGGATCGATGTGAGTATGTTCATGGTATTTAGAATGTAAGCAAACGTTATCTTCCGTATTCAGTTGATAAAGTTGTAATGAGTTTCAACGTAGGGTGTGGTCAGTTGGAGTAAGACAAGGTGTATGTAAATGTCAGTTCGATAGGAATGTTAGTACACTTGAGGCTAGTTGCACTAACACTGACTATCAACACCACTAGACGTGATGGCCGAATGAGTTGAGAGTCTGTCTCCTGTTTTGGGAGATCGGGTGATCCGAACCCATGCGTTCATGGGTTCGAACCCTAGTCGAGTCAAACCAATGACTTAAACATTTATGCTTGTTGCTCCCTAGCCATGCGCTCGGCATTATTAGAATAGGACAAGGACTGTTTGGCTCAGTGTCAAGATACTATGACTGAGTGGAATATCAGGTCATGCTGCTGGTGGTCTGGTCTCTCAGTGGGGCAGGACTATAACAAGTCATCATGAGTGCGCACTGTCACAAGTCGGTGCCCGTCCTGATATGACCTTAGATGTTGCTATGACGTAAAGCAACAACAAACAAACAAAACAAGACTATCAACACACATTGTGAGGAATAATACCAGTATTACCACACTGGCTTATTATGTAGGCGGTCGGGAGCACTGATGGCCGAATAAGTAGAGCGCAGGCTTCCTGTAAGGAGGGTCGGGAGTTCGAAACCCGGCTGAATCAAACCAATGACTTACCAATTTGATACTTGTCACTACCGAGCCTGGCACTCTACATTATGACGATACGGCAAGGACTGGTTACCTCTGTATCAGGATAATATGACTGAATAGGTAATCGGGTCATGGTGCCAGTAGCCTAGCTGGTATCCCATTGGGGAAACACTATACAGTCGCCATGAGTGCGCACTGTTGCAAGTCGGTGCCAATCCTGATATGACCTTAGATGTTGCCAGGATGTAAAGCCCCAACAAACACACTGCTAATGTGCTATGTAGACGACCATAGGACATGCATAGTTAAGCATACGAAACAAATTTAGAATTAAATACAAACAAGCATCAACTTTCCGACAGGATTTTACTCCTTTTTTTATCCAGTGGTAATTACTTAGGTATGGCTTATAAAATTGATACGTGTCGCTTCTTAGCCTGGCGCTTAACATTAATAGGATAGGGCAAGGACTCGTTCGCTCAGTGTCAGGATAATGTGACTGAGTGGGATATAGGGTCATGGTGCTGGCAGCCTGATTTCCCAGTGTGGCAGCACTATGAAGTCACCATGAGTGTGCACTGTCACAAGACGGTATCCATCCTGATATGACCTTAGATATTGCCAGGACATAAAACTCCAACAACCAACCTTACCGCATACAGTGTTCTCTGTGGCGGAGTGGTTAGAGTGTCTGACTTTTTTCTAGGTCGGAATCCTAATCTGAAGGTCGGCGGTTCGATTCCCCGTGCCCCCAGCTCTGCCAATTTGGATTTCCACCGCTGTGTATAACTTACAGCGTCATCAAAGGCCAGTTGCTCTCATACCATGGCTATGTGGTGTGGGAGATTAAAAATCCCTTGGGTCGGTAAAAGTGTAGGCCCGGGCTTTCTATCGACAAACTGTCTAATGGTGAAAACAAGCCTATTCAGGCTTATCCATGATAGGCAGTATAAATCTTCAACAACAACAACACCCCCCAACCCCACACGCCCACAAACACACATATATCGCGCCGAGACCCCCATCCCGGTAGTTATCTACCATTTATGAACCATGTGTGGGGAAATTCTCTGGCTGGATTGTTTTTTACTTCTGTGTATGGCGGCAAGTCGTGATGCGCTAAAACCCTTCGAGTTTTTTTTGGAGGGGGTTTGCAGTTGGTTGGTTGGTTGGTTGTTGGAACTTTACATCCTGGCAACATCGAAGGTTATATCAGGGCGGGTACCGACTTGTGACAGTGCGCACTCATGCTGACTTTATAGTGCTGCCCCACTGGGGCAATCAGGCCACCAGCACCATGAACCAATATCCCACTCAGTCACATTATCCTGACACTGAGCTAACTGGTCCTTGCCCTATCCTATTAATGCGGAGTGCCAGGCTAGGAAGCGACATGTATGAATTTTAAAGTCATTGGTTTGACTCGACCTGGAGCCGAACTACCGACCTTCTGCACGCGAGGCCTGCACTCTACTAATTCGGCCATCGCGTCCGGTGGGAGGGGAGGGGGCATAGAGAAAGAAAGAAAGAAAGAAAGAAAAGGATAGAAAGGAAGAAAGAAAGAAGAGAAAGGATGAAAGAAAAATGAATATTTAGTCATGGTGCTGACGGCCTGGTCTCCCAGTGGGGCAGCACTATAAAAGTCGCCATGTGTGCACACTGTCACAAGTCGCTACCCGTCCTGATATGACCTTCGATGTTGCTAGGATATAAAACAACAACAAAATCACTCCACCTGTCCGCCTGGCCTTTTACCCAATCAGTAGGCAAGGATTGGTTGGTGCAGTGTCAGGATAATGCAGCAGAATAGGATAACTTGTGCCATGCTGCTAGCGGAAGAGCATCCCAGAATATAAATTATGGATAATCGTTAAAGAGTTGTTAGGAAAAAAGCTTTTTAGAGGCTGAACAAAATTGGTACCTTTAAGTAATTACAAGACCCAGATCCTGTAGCGATGTCATGATCTGTAGTTACATAAGCGCTGCAAACCTGCATAGCAGTTAATGCGATGAAGGGGTTTTGTTTATTTGTTTGGGTATTTGACATCCTGGCAACATCTAAGGTCATACCAGGACAGGTGCCGACTTGTGACAGTGCACACTCAATGCAACTTTATAGTGCTGCCCGACTGGGATATAAGGCTGCTCGCACTATATCCCCCTCACTGACGTTATCCTAATACTGGACTAACCAGTCCTTGGCCTATCCTAGTAATGCCGAGTTCCAGGCTAGGTAGCAACAAGTATCAATTTAGTAAGTTATTGGTTTGACTCAGCCAGGTTTTCGAACGCCCGACCTTCTGCGTGGGTAATTTACACTTGTAGTGATCTGCACTGACATCTCAGGCAAGGAGCCACATAGACAGGTAGGCGTGGATATGGTGACGACATCAGGGAACCTAGGCGGTGTAATGATTAGCACACTAGCCCGGAATGCAAGAGATGTGGATTCGATTCCTGCTCTCGGCGCAATATTTCCTATTTTCATTTCCCCCACAACAGTGTTTGCCATGACGTGGATCCTACAAAAGCTGTGCACTGAATGGTTGTTGAACCTATACTGTGTATGTATTATGTAAGTGCATTGCCTGTTTATATTTATATGTAATTGTAAGCATTAAACAACTTATGGAAGGAAGCCATTTAAAAGACTGACAATTCCAAGGGGACGAATGTAGTGGTTTGCACTGACCTCCCAGGCAAGGAGCCACATAGACAGGTGGGCATGGATATAGTGATGGCATCAGGGATGCTGGGTGGTGTAATGGTTAGCCACGACACGCTCATAGAGACTCGGCCATCGTATCTAGTCAACTGATGAAGTGCATAACCCTAAAGGCCCAGTCACACCTTACCAGATTGGAGAAACGGCCAGAAACCGGACATTGTCTGGTGAAATACGGCAATGCATGGTTTATGTACAGTTGGCATCCGGCGTGTCCGTTATCTGTCCGGCGGTGTCCGGTACAAGTTTTGAACATGCACAAAACTTGTACCGGACACTGCTGGACTGACGTGTATGGTTGGTGTCCGGTTTAAGTCCGTTTAGTCCATTTTGTCCGGTTCATGTCCGTTACCCATCCATTACATCTCCAGTTTGCTTCCTGAATAGTCCATTGATGGTGTTGGGGGAATTCAGGCCGTCGTTTTTTTCAGCGCATCTGTGAACAGTCCGGTACGTGTCTGTTTGGTGTTCGGTCCATCCGTTTGACATTCGCTTGCTGTCCGGTCTCGTCTGGTTCTTGTCCATTTAGCATCCGTTTCATCTGGCGGCCGTTGCAACAGTTTGACACATTTGGATACATTTTGATACCGAACACCACCGGACTAGACAATTCTTTGTCCGGTGGTGTCCGGTACTCAGTCCGGTAAGGTGTGACTGGGGCTTTAATTCTGGCTACTTTGGTTTGATATAAACTATTCCTTTCTATATCCACCCAAAGCTGCTAACTCACAACAAGAAGAGTAAGGCCTGGTACACACCTACCGTATAGGATTCGCCCACTAAAACTCGTGACTCGACCCGACCCGACCCGCTTAAAACTGAAAATGGGCCGATTCATTTTTCGAATCGCGAATCGCAATCGTAATTGGCCGGTTTTAGCCCTAAAACTGAGGTTTTATGAGCGAATCGCAATCGCTAGGTGTGCGCGGGGAGCACACACCTAGCGATTTTTGTGTGCGAAACGGGCAGTTATAGACCGTATACGGTAGGTGGGTGCGCACAAACGGTAGGTGTGTACTAGGCATAATGGTATAGCGTGACAGCAGGGTGCATAAACTAGGTTTAACCGTGACACACCCATTCGCTTACCTTTTTAGAACAGCGCCTCCAGATGCACACACCTCTAGCAGTACAACACCGCCACACCCAAATAACCCAAGCAGACAAACTATCCAACTGTGTTGCATAATCACATCCCACATGGAAGGCCGTCGGATCGATCCCTGGCTGGGTCAAACTAAAGACGTGCACATTTTATACTTGTTGATATATATTGTCTGTTGTTCAGCATTGCTAGGATAGGGCAAGGATTGGTTGCTGCAGTGTTAGGATAATGCAGCAGAATAGGATAACTCGTGCCATGCTGCTAGCTGAAGAGCATCCCAGAGACGCCATTTTACAAGTCGATGTGCCTGTCATGGTATGACCTCAAATGTTGCTAGGAAGTAAGGTTCCAATCACTTACTCGTCTGTCTATGGGTTTTCCATTTTTGACGGGCGGACCTGTACTGATGGAAATTCCCACTTGTTTTATTTATATTATATATATATATATATATATGTATATATATATATATATATACATATATATATATATATATATATTATATGCGTAGTCGTACTTGACACGCAATAAAGAATGTGAGAGAGACATCAAATACAATGTTCACGAATTGGTAAGCATCAATAAAAATATATCAAAGTCTTTATTTGTTACATCCTAGCACCATTTAAAGCTGCATAGTCCGATGGAGCATCAAGTTTTCAAAATCAAAGCAATTATCTAAATTCGATTCTACATATCTAACTTAGATACTGATGCACTTATTAAGTATTTGTTGCCACATAGAAGGGAACACTGAGTCGATTTAATAGAACCCGTTACTGCAGAAGCCTATGGTATCAGAGTTTTGGCAAGCTTGCCAAAATTATTTTCACATGTTTGAATTTCAAATATCTCAAAAGGTAGCTATTTCAATTGAAAGCCACTTCAAATTAAAGTAAGGTAGATTATAATGATCTATTTAATATATTTATCTCAGAAAAATGTCAGAAACTCAGAACTATCGGACTATGCAACTTTAAGATCACATCAGGTTAGATATCGCCTTGTAACAGTGCATATTGTTGGTGGCTTTATAGCGCTGCCTCACAGGGAGACTGTGCTAATGGCACAAAGACGCCTACCATATTATCCTTGCACTGAACCAAACAGTCCATTTCCTATCCTTACAATGCCCTACACCAGGCAAGGTAGCAACAAGCATCAGTTTGGTAAGGAATCGATTTAACACTTTCAGCATTCGAACCCATGACCTTCCGTACGGGAAGCCATACTCATCCCACGTATGGTCAAATTAACTAACTAAATAATGTGGACTTAAAGCTGCATAGTCTGATGAAAACATCAAATTTTCAAAACAAAAACAATTATCTAGATTTGATTCTACATATCTACGTTAATTATTTATCTTCCGGACAAAGACAACGAACAGTGAATATAGTTGGATGAGAAACTTCTCTGGCTGGTAACCCCGAAAGGCCCCTCCGTTTAATAGCAATAGAGTAGTAAGTCAGTTAGAATAGTCAAGTACAGTAAAGTCAAATTTCCGATCGACTGGAGGCCGTATATCGGCTGAACCACCTGAAGTCGACTCCCCCGGGGCGCAAATCCCTCTGATTGGCTGATCGCCTGCGGCTTGGCAAGCCTAGCCGGGGGAGCAGAGGTGGAACAGCGCCCACCCACCATGCGGCAGGTGGGGAGGCAAGGCCCTGCAGCCTAAATAATATGAGCATAACAAGTCATACAATACGATACTGATGCACTTATTAAACATTTATCGGCACATAGAAGGGACGACTGAGTCAATTAATAGAACCTGTTACTGCAGAAGCCTATGGTGATAGACTTTTGGCAAGCTTGCCAACATTAATTTGGCATATTTCCATTTCAAATATCTCAAAAGTTTGCGATTTACAATAATTTTTACTTCAAACTAAAGTAGGGTAGATTATAATGAACAACCTAATATGTTTATCTCAGAAAATGAGAGAAACTCAAATCCGTCGGACTATGCAACTTTAATATAACGTCATTACTAGCAAAAACAACAATAGAAGCTACAAAAAAAACAAAAAAACTTGTCACATTGTACAATGGATCTATGAACTTTTCGAGACCAAATTTGCTGGATTTGATCCTACCTGTCCAACTTGAATGCTGGTGCATTCATAAAACTTGTATTATTGCATGGAAAGAAATTCTAAATTCACTTTAACACAACCCATCACTGTTGAAGCCTATATGTACACCATTTCGATTTGCGCATGCCTAAATTAATTTGGCATATTTTCATTTCAAATATAGATTTGCAAAGTTAACCCTTTAAAACATAGGTTACTTCAAACTAAAGCCCCAGTCACACCTTACCGGACACCGCCGGACAAAGAATTGTCTAGGCCGGTGGTGTTCAGTATCAATATGTACCGAAATGTACTGAAATGTACCGGACGAAACGAACGCTAAACGGACAAGGAACTTACATTAACGAATAGCCACCGGGCGATAACCCGATGATAACCGGATGACACCGGATAACCGATGGGCGAAAACCGAATGTCAAACGGATGGACCGGACACCAAACTGGACACCATCCGGACTGATCACGGACACTCTGAAAACATATAAAAAACTGACGAACCGAATTCCCGCAGCATCGTCAACAAACTCTTCAGGAAACAAACCGGAGACCTAACGGGTGGATACCGGACATGAACTGGACAAAACAGTCTAAACGGACTTAAACCGGACATCAACCATTCACTTCAGTCCGGTGGTGTCCGGTACAAGTTTTGTGCATGTTCAAAACTTGACACCGTACACATCGGACACCACCGGACAGAGAATGGACACGCCGGATGTGTACCATATATAAAACGGACATTGACTTATTTCACCAGACAGTGTCCGTTTTCTATATGGTACCCCTATCCGATAAGGTATGATGGAGCCTTAAGGTAATGTAGATTATAATGATCAACCTAATATATTTATTTAATGAAAAATGGTAAAAATTTACTAAAATCCCAAAGCTATTATGCAACTTTAATGAATTGAATAGATTCATATATATTATTTGCTATAGAAGGGAATCTTAACATGACCAAAACAACCTTACTCATTCACAATTATTATAATCAAGTATCACTAGTCATAATTTTGTACACCGGGTGCGGTGACCGAATCGGTAGAGTGCTGGCTTCCCGTGCGGAAGGTCGGAAGTTCGAATCCCAGCCGAGTCAAATCAATTACTTATCAAATTGACACTTGTCGCTACCTAGCCTAACACTCAGCATTTCTAGGATAGTACAAGGACTGGTTAGTACACTACCAGGATAATGTGACTGTGATATCGGGTCATGGTGCTGGTGACCTGATTTCCCAGTGGGACAGCATTGTAATGTCACCATGATTGTGCACTGCTATAAATCGGTACCTGTCGTGATATGTCCTTTGATATTGCAAGGACATAAAGCAACAACCAATAAACAAACATAGACGGATTTATTGTGGGTACTATATATTATCAGTTATGTGTAGATATTGAAATCCAGATTTATAAGGGATTATGTGTATCATCAGTTGCTTAGATGATTGATTGATTGGTGGTTGCTTTAAGATATATGCATAACCGAAAAAGGAAAGTTTTATTTATTTAATGACGCCTCTAGAGCACATTGTTTTTTTTCATCGGCTATTGGACGTCAAACATATGGTCATTCTGACATATTTCTTTGGAGGAAACCTTCTTCCGCCACATAGGCTACTCTTTCCGATAAGCAGCAGGGGGTCTTTTATATGCACTTTCCCACAGACAGGACAGCACATACCACAGCCTTTGATGAACCAGTTGTGGACCACTGGTTGGGCATAAACTGTACGTATTGGCTTTGCATATTATGCACTGAACCAGGCCGCTAGCACAATGACCCGATATCCCTCAGTCATATTATCCTGAAGCTAGGATTCCTTACACGCGGTATGCGGCATGCGGCATGCAGCATGCGGTATGCGAACGGTTTGGGTCCTTTCACCCACACCCACACACATAGTGTCAGGTTTCTCTAACACTGATGTCTATGGGCATTCGCATTCGCATGCCACACCGATTGCTACATGGACTGATTCAGTATTCGCATGGCGCATGCCACATGCCGCATACCGCGTGTAAGGAATCAACCCCATTGACTTAGATGCTTTTGGATTTTTTGCCGCATTCGCATTCGAATTCACATACCGCATACCACGTGTAAGGAATCCTAGCTTTATACTGTGCTATATCTAGTATCCATGCATAATTCACACACACACAAAATATATATATATATATATATATATATATATATATATATATATACATATATAAATACATATATAAATATGCGCGTGTTTGAGTACCAGGAAGTATTATATGCCGCAGTGATATATGTGCCTATACTTGTGATATATATATGTATATATACATATCATATATATAATTCCTTCACTGCGATTCCCACAGGTCTGACGCAATGGAGGGTGGGGGTGGTGTAGGTGGGTAGATGGTGGTAACACTGGTACAAATTGGTAAGTTGGTAGGATAGGTATATCACTTGCTATCCGGACCGCACTTCATCCACACCTCTCTCCAGCTCCTCTCCGCTGGCCATGCTCCGCCTTGATATTGTCTGAAAAGAGTTCCAGGAGGGGGAACCTGCCAGCATTTCACTTTCTACTCTTACTCTGTCCGTGTCTTTGGCTCGCTGGCTGGTCATCATGCTGTGCTACCGCCGGACCGGAGTGATTCTGGACCGCCCCAACGACTCGTTGTTTAATCGTTGTAAAGACATCCCCCAGCTTCTACAACTGCCCCACCAGAAGATCATTCTTCAACCAAGGATTGGGCCGATTTATCGATGCCTCTCTATAATGCTGCAGTTCTGCAGCCGGTAACCGTCGTAAGGTTACAAACACCCCAGAAGTCAGATAGGTATCACAGGTTCCCTTGCGTACATTTAGACTTGCATAATACGTTATACATCACACACATTTATCTTTACTAAGGTTGGTTGTTGGAGTTTTTCGTCCCGGCTACATCTAAGGTCATGTCAGCACAGGTGGCAACTTGTGACAGTGCACACTCATGGTGACTGTATAGTGCTGTCCCACTGGGAGACCAGGCTGCCAGCACCATGACTTGATATCCCACTCAGTCAAATTATCCTAACACTGAACCAAACAGTCCTTGCCCTGCTCTATTATTAACCAAACATCAGGCTAGGAAGTGACAAGTATCAATTTTGTAAGTCATTGGTTTGACTCGACCGGGAATTGAACTCTCGACCTTCCACACGAGCGGCCTGTGCCCATTTCATTCATCGTGTCAATTTTCTAAGTGATATCCTTTGGAAATGAGCGGGTTATATAAGTGTACAAATAAATACCGCTATGATTAGTATTGATCCCTCTTGCAATACGACAGATGTAGCATGTGCAGATTTACCAAAGGCTACTGCCAAACTTGCACAGTCTTGGTGGCTTTATAGTGCGAGCCCACTGGGATACCGTGTATTTATATACATATATATATGTAGATATATATCACAATGTATCCATGGAAATAACTAGCTATGATGCCAATATAAACTTTAAGCTGAACAGATGGCATATGTAAATAGCTGCGATCAACATTCAACATGCCATCGTGCTTTATCATACATAACCAGTGTCGGGCGAAGCAAACAACACCCACCACCAACCCCACCCAAAGTCATCTTCAGAAAAGAATGTACTCCTCCCCCACCCACCCATACACACACACCTTTTGCGCATTCCCTTAAAGGATCAGACGGGATGGCTGATTGAGTTAGAGCGCCCGTCTCCCGTGTTGGTAGACCGTGGGTTCGAACCCTGGTCGAGTCAAACCAATGACTTAAAAATTGATACTTGTCGCTTCCTAGCCAGGCACTCGGCATTATTAGGTTAGGGCAAGGACAGGTTGTCTCAGTGTCAGGATAATGTGACTGAGTGGGATATCAGGTCATGGTGCTAGCACTAGCAGCCTAGTGCTGCCCCACTGTAAAGATGCCATGAGTGCACTGTCACAAGTCGGTACCCGTCCTGATATGACCTTAGATGTTGCTAGGGCATAAAACAACAACAAACAAACCCTTAACCCCCCCTTCCCCCCCGCAAAAAACACCCAAAGTGATAGTGATGCGCATTATATTCTGACTTATATGTATATGTGTGTATATATATATATACATGTGTAAATCGATAGTTTTATATATCGTCATAGATCTCTATTTATCTATGTATCTGTAGGTATTTTGATATCGCCTATCCCTAGGCTGTCTCTAACTCTTTATATATGCAACATATATACATACATCTTTCACTGTTCAGGTCCTGGAAACACCTAGATTCATATCAGGACGGGTACCACCTTGTGACAGTGCACACTCATGGCAAACTTTACAGTGCTGTCACATTGGGAGACCAGGCCAACGGAACCATGAACTCATTTCCCACTCAGTCACATTATCCTGACATTGAGCTAATCAGTCCTTGTCCTATCCTAGTAATGCCAAGCACCAAGCTACATAGCGACAACTATCAATTTTGTAAGTCATTCGGTTTGACTTGGTTAGGATTCGAACTCCTGACCTTCCAAACGGGAAGCCTGCACTCTACCGATTCTGTACCGATTCTACCACCGCGTCCGGTAACAACTTTAAGCATGTCTAGGGTAATCTCTGCGTCCCCACCGCAACCACTCCAACCACCACACCCACTCCAATCAATCACTCTCTGCAAGGTATGTTTACAATAAACTGAGGTGATACAATAAATGTATACAAATTCCTTACAGACAGAACGGATCCCAGAAAAGCAACGCTCATCTAGCTGGTCTCCATGATGTGAATTAACAAGTGATGACAATAACAGATTGTAAAATATTCTGATTTAATGCATTGGTGGGGGAATGCAAATGTTCTATTATTGATCGGGTATACATGGCCAGGGGCCATATTCATGAGCTCGGGGTACGGTTAGCCGGAGGATAGGCTTAGCCGTTGGGTAGGTATCCCGCAGGTTAACGGCGGAGGTTAATTAGGTCAATTGGTATTCACCAAGGTTCTAGCCGGAGCGGATAGCTACCCGTTCGCTTTGTTTACATTCGTCGATTCGAAAACATTAATATCGCCGCCGTTACGGCGTCAGCGTTAATTTCGCTTCGGATTTAGGGTTAATTTGAGCAAATTTCACTTATTGGGTATTTAAATCTATCAAATATGATCGCATTGAATAGATTTGGGCGTAAGAAATTCACGCCGATTCGGCGGCGACGGCGGCGGCCATTTTTGCGCCGATTTGTGTACTTTACATTCGTCGATTCGAAAATATTAATATCGCCGCCGTTACGGCGTTAGTGTTAATTTTGCTTCGGATTTAGGGTTAATTTGAATAAATTTCACTTATTGCGTATTTAAATCTATCAAATATGATCGCATTGAATAGATTTGGGCGTAAGAAATTCACGCCGATTCGGCGGCGGCGGCGGCGGCGGCCATTTTTGCGCCGATTTGTGTACTTTACATTCGTCGATTCGAAAATATTAATATCGCCGCCGTTACGGCGTCAGTGTTAATTTTGCTTCGGATTTAGGGTTAATTTGAATAAATTTCACTTATTGCGTATTTAAATCTATCAAATATGATCGCATTGAATAGATTCAGAACCACACACACTCACTATCCCCTCGGGATAGTGGCTTACCCCTGGGTCGAAATTGGGGTAGCGTACCCTCCGGATAGAGCCCCAGGGTAGTGCTACCCCGAGCTCATGAATAAGGATTTTCCGCCGTTAGCCGGGGGGTAGCGTACCCCCCGGTTACAGCCTCAGGGTAGCGCTACCCCGAGCTCATGAATATGGCCCCTGGTGTATGTATGTGTATATGTAGGTGCTGGTGGTGCTTGATTGAGAGGTAAATAGACATAGTGGTGCTGGCAGGACTATGTGTAAGGCTCACTCAGAGCCTACCCCCTCCCCCCTCTGTGTTATGTATGTACTAAGTCAGGACACGCTGGGAGACAGCGGGCTGCTAGTCAGGATCACCACACTCAGGTTCAAGGCAGGTGGTGGCCAGGGGAGCCACACAGCTTTGGGGTGGTGGGCAGATCACTGGTAAACATGGGGACCAGGAATTCTGGATCCCTATTGGTAGAGCTAAGAATGCTTGTTTCTCATTGGGAGAATAGGATGGGGTGATACTCTACACTGAATCCATGTACCATATAAATAATAAACCAGAGGGCTTGACTCTCTCTCTTCTTTCACACTTTATACTCTTCCTTTCTCTTTGCCTGTATTGATTTCACTATAGCCTGCCTACACAACCACATATTCGAGCAGTAGACTTTACAAGATGATTAAACTTAAGCTACATTTTTACCTAATGATTATGATGAGATACTGATGCGTCTCTTCACAGTTAATAAAAAAACAATGATAGAAATATTATATGTATATTGTGTCATGGATTCATGTACTTACATGCAGTATCAGTAGTTATTTTGCATTTATGTTAATACGGGTAAATTTTGTGTTCTTTGCCATAGCCACTTGATATTTTAAATTATGCAACTAGTTAATGACAACTATGTCCTATTATTATCATTATTATTTTTTAATTATTCTTTTTATTGAGGCTGTATTTATACTGTCCATAGCATGTAAGCCCGGGTACCCAGGCTTGTTTTCAATGCTGGCCAGCTGTAGTGTTGGTGTTGTCTTACCAAACAGTAGCTGCTGATAAGTTATTTGATTGCCTGCATTTCAGTAGTTTACCTTTACTGATAATTGATTTAGTATGCATTGAGATAGCTTATCTTTAGTTTTTTTACAGAAGTTTTTCATAGTTTTAAGTTTTCTAATTTCTACTGGTATTGAGTTCCAGATATTGGTTCCTTGGTTTTTATGTTATTTTGCCATATTTGTTTCTAGTGTGTTTGTGATGAATGTTATTTATCTGTTGTGTGTTATGGGAATGGACCTGATTGTTTTCTTTGAAGAGATTATCAAATATTTCAAGGAGGAGGCCACTCTTTTGCTTGTAAAAAGTTTTGCAATGT
Organism: Branchipolynoe longqiensis; assembly: GCA_030323885.1. Taxonomy (NCBI): domain Eukaryota; kingdom Metazoa; phylum Annelida; class Polychaeta; order Phyllodocida; family Polynoidae; genus Branchipolynoe; species Branchipolynoe longqiensis. The sequence continues at coordinate 78,870,614 of CM059190.1, read as the reverse complement.
ATATTTTACAAATGTCAGTTACCATAGGTAAGTCCAGGTCTTAATGAATTGATTTAGTTGGGGTGAGATAGTCTTTGCTATAGAGTATTTTCAAGGCTCTGTTTTGTTGTGTCTGTACCTTTTTTAGGGTTGATAACTTGGCTCTCCCATACACCTCTATACCATACTGAAATTTGGAGTAAACATTGTTCTTTATAGTAGCATTCCTCTGCTGATCGTAGACAAGTGATTAGTATATTCCTATATTTTGTGTATTTTATTCGGTTTTCAGCTGTTGGGTTGAGGTTGTATGTTTTGAAGTATCTATCTTTTACTGCTGTACAAGTTTTGAGGCTTGATGTGATCCATCTTTTATCTTTTGTTCTTTGTCTTGATAGTTTTTTTAGTGGGAAGGCTGCATTAAATGCTGTGTTATAAATCTGGTAGAAGATGGTGAGGGCTTTGTTTACTTCAGTTGCTTTGTAGTATTCTTTCCAGTCTGAGATTTCAATAAGGTCTTTGAATTTAGCCATGTTTCACACCCACCCACCAAATATTCTGATAATTGGTATATCCTGTTCTTTAATGGGGTTGTGAGATTGAATTGTTATAAAGTTGGGTAGATGGTCAGTGATATCACAGGAAATATTTCCTCTGGATATATTGTGATTACTTTTTATTACATTGGCAAATCCCGTTTTTCCGGTACACACTATTCCGTCTCCTGTCCTCCCCCCTCCTCTACCCCGTACAAACTCTTGCCACGTGTCATTTATGCCGGGAGAGCTCCGTCTGTTCTACATGTGCAGCGACAGTTCAACTGTAAAGCTAAGATTCCTTACACGCGGCATGCGGTATGCGAATGCGAATGTGGAAAAAAATCGAAACGCCTTGAAGTCAATGGGCTACAACCCTTACACGCGGTATGCAAATGCGAATGCGAATGCGACAACTCGATCGGTCCCTGTAGCGATCGGTGCGGCATGCGGTATGCAAATAAAAACGTCAGTCGCACTTGCCCATTAGTTTTAGACGAGGAGAGGCAACTGAGCATTATGGAACGGTCACACACCAGGGTGCAGAGGGGAAACATATGGTAGTGGTGGTGGTGGGGTTACGGGTTCGCATACCGCATAGAAGGAATCCTCCCATTCGCATACCGCATACCGCATGCCGCATACCGCATACCGCATACCGCATACCGCATACCGCGTGTAAGGAATCTTAGCTTTACGCTTAAGGGGTTAGCGGTGGGTGGGGAGGACGGAGAGGGGGGAGGGAGGGAGAGATGAAGGGGGATGGGGAAGGGGGGAGGGGGGAGGAGTGAGAATGTGGAGAGGGAGAGGAAGGGGGGAGAGGAAGGGGTGAGGGGAGGGGGATGTGGAGGCGAAGGAGGGGTGAAAGGGGAGGTGAAGGGAAGCGGGGGAGGAAAGGGGAAGGGAGGGGATGAGAGGAACAGGGAAGGGTGAGGGGCAGGGGGATCGGTAAATGTGGAAGGGGGATGTGGAGGGGAGGGGGACAGGAAGGGGCGAGGGGATGGGGGGAGGGGAACGTGGAGGGGGAGGGAGAGGGGGGATGTGGAGGGGCAGGGAGGAGGGGGATGTGGAAGTAGGGGGAGAGTGGAGGGGAGAGGGAAGGGGGAGGGAGGGCGAGGGTGGAGGGAGGGGGGGGGTTAAGGTGGCGGGGAGAGAGGAGCGGGGGAAGCGAGGGTGGAGGGTGGAGGGGACGGTGTAAAGGGCGGATTCCTTACACGCAGTATGCGGTATGCAGCATGCGGTATGCGAATGGCATGATTCCTTACACGCGGCATGCAGCAAGCGGCATGCGCACATGACTGGCTATATTTAAAAAATAAAAATAAACAAGTATACTCAATACTGCACTGTATATGACCTAATATTGCATTTATATCTATGTACCTCGGAGTACGTCACATGGGGGTTCCTACCTTTATAATTACCAAATTATAGATAAGTATTCATATTTTTGTGGCTCTGGTAGCATTTTTACCAACCCGAACCCCCACCACCACCACTACCATATGTTTCCACTCAGCACCCTTGTGTGTGACCGTTCCGTAATGCTCAGTCGGCTCTCCTCATCTAAAACTAATGGACAAGTGCGACTGATGTTTCTATTCACACACCGCATGCCACATACCGCATGCCACACCGATCGCTACAGGGACCGATCAAGTTGCCGCATGCCGCATGCTGCATGCCGCATACCGCGTGTAAGGAATGTAGCCCACAGGCTTCAAGGCGTTTCGATTTTTTGTCGCATTCGCATTTGCATTCGCATACCGCATACCGCGTGTAAGGAATGCGCCCTTAAGGTGGAGTGGAGGGGGAGGGGAGGGAGCAGGGGGAATGTGGAGGGGGAGGGGTTGGTTTCTGTCAGGTTGGTATCCTTCAGCTGGATAGATCACTGAGTGGTACTGGAGTGGACGGACTTATTTATTAAATCGGCTAAATGTCACGTATACCACACCCGAGGTTTGCGTCAGAGATCAGTCTTGTATCATAGCGTCAAATTACAAGGCTCCATACTTACCGCTCCAAATAAGGGCATGCTTCACATTGTCTTTTTATTCCTTTTCCTGCCGTGGTTTTCTTACCTCGCTGTAAGAAGGGCGTGGACTCGGTTCGGTCGCTTGTATGACACAGACAGCTATTTGTGTACGCCTTAATCACAGCCAGAATACAATGTGATCAGTTGTAGCAAATCCGATCACATTCAGCTTAAAAGCTATTGATACATAACCAACAATATATGTATAATATATATATATATATATATATATATATAAACATATCCCATGCACCTTACGTTATTGATATATAAGAAATAATATATGTATATATAATCATAATAATAAAGACACTATATATGTATATATTCCATTAACCTGAAACCATTGCTATACAATCAACAATATATTTACATATGTATTCATAATAATAAAGACAATATATATATCCTATGTGCCTTAATATTGATATATAAGCAATAATATATGTATACATACTCATAATAATAAAGACTATATATATGTATATGTGTATATTTTCCATTCACCTTAAATTATTTATACACAATCAATAATATTTTTACAAATACGTTCATAATAATATGGACACAATTTATCCCATAATAATAAAGACACAATATATGTGTATATATATAGATGTATATGTGGATATATTCCATTCACCTTAATCTATTGATACACAATCAATGACATATTTACATATACATTCATAACAATAAAGTCACAAGGTATATATATATGTAATTCCTCCAGTGTGTGTGGCGCGAGGGGGGGGGGGCCCTGCCCATCAATTATCCCGACAGCTGGGGGGGGGGGGGGCACCACCAATGCGCCAAGGAGGAATAGATATAAACAGTATATGTTCCCCTTGCATTTATACTCGCATAATGCATTATACATCACATATCCCATGCGCCTTAATGTATCGATGTATATAAGCAATAATATATGTATACATACTCATAATACTAAAGACACCATATATATATGTATATATTCCATTCATCTCAAACTACTGATACACAATCAACAATATATTTACATTTACATTCATAATAATAAAGACACATTTATATCTCATGTACTTTAAACTATTGATACATAAGCAACTATATATGTATATATACTCATAATAATAAAGACACTATATATGTATATATATTCTATTCACCTCAAACCATTGCTACACAAGCAACAATATATGTATATATACATTCATAATAATATGTGTATACTGGTTTTGCTCAGCATCAGAATGGTGATTGAGTGGAATATGAGGTCATGGTATAACAATAGTGGTTTAGTTTCACAGTACGGCAGCACTATAAATGTGCCATGAGTGTGCACTGTCACAAGTCGATTCCCGTCCTGATATGACTATACATTTTCCAAGATCGTGAAAACCCAACAAACAAAACATCAATATTTATACAAAAATTACGATAGTATTACTTGGTCTCAAGTCACTCACTCCCTCCCGCCTCGGTCGATGTAATAAAATTATGTCAAGCAAGAATAATTCCCAAGTTATGTAGATTCCGATTCTTATGAATATACACAATTGCCATGATATTGTCAAAGGGCAGCTGTGACTGGATTGGTCGTAATGCGAAGCATTACGTTTGATGCGAGGAGAGGAAGAGACCCTCCCCCCGCCCCACGCTGTCGCGCTGCTTTCTCACCTCGGCAGACGGCGCGGCGCGCCGCCCCCTCCCCCCCCGCCCTCCGCGTCGCGCGGCGCTCACGCCTCGCCCGACACCGCTGCTCGCCACCTGTCGCCCTCCCCCGGGCCGGCAGCTTTCACACTCACCTGCTGTCGCCCCTCCCTCTCCCCTTATAAGGCCGCCCCCTGGCCTCCCTCAGGCACTCGCCCTCCTGCCGCCTCCCAGATCTCTCCTTTCTTCATTTGGCTCTCCACCTCGGACCTCTGCCCCACCACAGCTGCAGCATGCCTCAAGGGAAAGGACGTGGACGAAAGGGCTCCCGGGCCGCCCCCCGCACCCCGGGGCCCTCTCCAACTCCCAGGAGGGACGAGTCGCCGGCCTCCGCCTCGGCATCTCCCACGGCGACCTCGGGCCCAGCCTCGGGCTCCGAGATCTCCCTAGTCCTGGAGGCTCTCCAGCGCATCCAGCTGGAGCATCGCCAAGCCACCGCCGACATCCACGCCCGGATTGACTCCCTGGGCTCCGGGGAGGCCCCGACACCTCGGGCGCCTGCCACCACCACGGCCCGGCCCCGGCCGCCACCTCAGGCGACCCCACCGGGGGCCGCGCACCCAGAATACGAGAGGTACCGCCACCTCTCCCAAGCCCCCCCATCACATCGCCGCCCCACCAGGAGGAGCGGACCCGATACAGCCCCGCCTCCGCGGCCGATGCCGTCCGGGACATCCTGGCATCCGCCGAGGCGCGGCACTGCACCAGGCGCCAAGGGATCCCGGCCAGCTACATCTTCCCCTCCGACCTGGTGAAGCGAGGGCCCGAGAGGAAGCCGGTCAAGAGGGGGGAGGCGACGAAGGACGAATATACCCTCGCCCTCCTCACCCTCATCGACCACCCCGACTTCCCCGCCCACTCCGCCCACTTTTTTGCTGGGAGGTACGTTAGCCATACGTTGGTCATACCCTATGTATATGGTCTGCCGGGATAACCTGATTTACCCCTGGGCAACCGTCCGCCGGTACTCCGAGACCGTGTTTACAGCGATCGCGGACGGAACCCTCCCCCAGGGGTGGCATGACCCGGTGGCCCTCAACCTCATGAGGCTAGACTGCCTGGCCATGCCCGAGGAGCAAGCCACCTCCGCCCCTGCCCGCCTACCCGACCCTCTCCACCGAGGCGCCCACCTCCCCCGACCTCACGCTGACGCCCGCGCCACCTACGACAGGGAGACCCATGGCGCCCCCTGCCCGGCCTGGAACCGTGCCCCCGCCTCGTGCGATCGGGCCCGCCTCGGGGAGGCCCACGGTGAGGCGGGGGACACGCGCCGTCACGACTGCGCATACTGCGCCAATGTGAGGCGCCTCCTCACCATGCACAGCGAGGCCGACTGCATCACGAAACAAACCCGTGAGCGCCAGACCCCCCCCACCACCTCGGCGGATTTTTGATCCGCCGGCCTCCCCCCGGCCGGCCCGGGGGGACCCCTCCGGCGCCTCACCCTCACCACTGCCGACAGCCCCGCAAGCCCCGCCGACAACCTCCCAGTGACCATCGAACGCAGCGCCGCCAAGTCCCAGCCGAGGATCATCACCTCGGGCATCACACCTCGGACCGCATCCCAGCCCAGCCTCAGGAGGAACCCTCTGCCACCGATCCTCACGACACCGCCTTCAACACCGCCGCCCACACCCCGACCACCACCCCATCCAGCCCCGAGGACTTCGCTGCCCCCCTGCTCGACCCTCATCGGACCTCCTCACCGGATCCCGCCAAGGAGCGGGCCTCCCCCTTTTTGGCCGCCCGCTCCCTGTCGACGCAGGCCCGGGACACTCCCCGCCCCGAGAGGGAGCCTGACCCCCGACACGGCCCACCTCTCGGCCGGCCCGCCCCACCTGCTCCGCCTCGGGCGCGCCGCCAGCCCTCTCCGCCCAGACCTTCACCTCCGGACCCCGCCTCGGGCTCCCCGGCCCCCCGCCTCGGGCGCGCCTCGAGCCCTCCCCTACTTTTGGTGGAGGGCTCCTCGGCACCCCCTCACTCCACTGACATTTGAACTCTGTTCCTATATTTACTCCGCTCTTCATTTATTTTATCCTTCATTATTTACTTCTTTCCTCGTTTACCCTGTTTACCCTGTTTACCCTGTATGCCCTGTATGCTTTCTGAGGCGAAAATAAAAACCTTTTATTTCCACCCCCGCCTCCTCTCTTCCTTTTCGCGCATCGGTCGTAATGCGAAGCATTACGTTTGATGCGAGGAGAGGAAGAGACCCTCCCCCCACCCCGCGCTGTCGCGCTGCTTTCTCACCTCGGCAGACGGCGCGGCGCGCCGCCCCCTCCCCCGCCCTCCGCGTCGCGCGGCGCTCACGCCTCGCCCGACGCCGCTGCTCGCCACCTGTCGCCCTCCCCCGGGCCGGCAGCTTTCACACTCACCTGCTGTCGCCCCTCCCTCTCCCCTTATAAGGCCGCCCCCTGGCCTCCCTCAGGCACTCACCCTCCTGCCGCCTCCCAGATCTCTCCTTTCTTCACCACCCACCCACCCTACACTCCTCCTACTTTCTCTTCCTCCGGTGGAGGGCTCCTCGGCACCCCCTCACTCCACTGACATTTGAACTCTGTTCCTATATTTACTCCGCTCTTCATTTATTTTATCCTTCATTATTTACTTCTTTCCTCGTTTACCCTGTTTACCCTGTTTACCCTGTATGCCCTGTATGCTTTCTGAGGCGAAAATAAAAACCTTTTATTTCCACCCCCGCCTCCTCTCTTCCTTTTCGCGCATCAGTCATGAACACATTCAATGACTAATGTGCTTAATGACGAAAATGACTCCAAGTGTCGTGTCACCCGACGCACCCCCCCCCCCCGCGCACCAACACAGCACCCACTCTCACCCCCCCACCTTCCCACACCACTCACCCTCCTAGTTTCCTGCTTGACCTAGTAGTTCTACTGAGACTAGCCCCTGTCACACCTCGCCGGATTGAGGAAACGGAAAGAAACCGACACATTTTAATACATTTTGATACTTATCACGCCCAAACACCACTGGACTAGACAATTCTGTCCATTGCTCAATCCGGCGAGGCGTTACAGCCGCTTTAAGGGGCTGTCACATTATGACACATCGCGCCAACGTATGCAGACATATGTGATTTGGCGTCGCACGTCAGGGGGTTGGCAAAGTTTTGTGCATGCAAAAAACTTTCGATGTAAGACAACATTTGACAAAGTGTGGATTTTACCTCCCCCATACATTATGTATGCGTTAGGTGTATGTCGATGTATGTTAGACATACGTTAGACAAATGTTGTTCACTTCATTGCACTACATTGACCTATGTTAAAGGCAGTGGGAACGTACAGTCCGCATTCTGACAACGTATGGATAATGTATGCCCAACGTACCTCTAATGTATGTTTAGTATTTCTCCAGCGTGTCTTGACGTATGTAACATATTAGGCGTAGTTCTGGCGATTGAATAACGTATATAACGTTCACTGGCGTTCTGTGAACGTATGGTGAGCGTAATTTGAGCATTTTTTGCTGGGAGGTACGTTAGCCATACGTTGGTCATACCCTATGTATATGGTATGTATATGTCCAACTTTGCCCCCCATGACGAAAAGTTTGACGCTTCTCGATGCAAAAAAGTGATTTTACGCGTTGGCACCGCGCTTGCTAGATGCGTCGTAATGTTACAGGGCCTTTAGCTTCTACCTGTCTTTTATTTCTTCATGACACTTGTGTCTCCACTCTCCCTCCCTCCCACCCACTCACTCACACACACTATCAGTGGATTCCCGGTACAGCAACCCCCCCCCCCTCCCGCCCCACACACCGTGACGCTATGACTGTTGACACACAGAAACATACGCTGTATAACTAGATGTTTGTCTGTTAGGGTTTTGCATCCTAACAACATCTGAGGTCATATCAGGATGGGTACCGACTTGTGACAGTGTACACTGCTGGCGACTTTACAGTGCTGCCCTACAGGGAGACCTGTACCTAGATAAAAGATTCACCCCATACTTCCAGTACAGGGGTGAAAATCAGCCTTATATAAAAACGGTCGAAAATAGCGTCCACATCTTTCTCTATCTCCTATCCGCTGGCCTTGTAGCAGGTAAACATGAAGATATATACAAAGAATAAATGTTGGTTCTTAGATTGTGAAATTAGGCTCTCATAAACACTCAGTTCATTAGCCCGATTTTTCGACCGTTTTGATATAAGGCTGGTTTTCACCCGTGTACTACAAGTACCGGGTGAATCTTTTATCTAACCTGTACCATACACCATGACCCAATTTCCCATTCAGTTACATTATCCTGATATTGAGCTACCCAGTCATTGCCCCTATCCTAGTAATGCCGAGCCTCAGGCTAGGTAGCGACAAATATAAATTTAGTAAGTTATTGGTTTGACTCGGCTGGAATACAAACTCCTGACCTTCCCGCATGAGAAACTAGCGTTCCTACCGATTCGACCACCGCGTCTGGTTTATAACTACACATCCGGTTGATGTGTTCCAAGTACCTGCTTACACCATGACCGAATTAAGCCTATGAAAAACATGGGGGAGGTAGGAAGGTGGGGGGGGGGGGCAGGAGAGCGGGGGGAGTGGTGGGAGTGGGAGGGGAGTCATAGTATGTATTAGTCAGCTAAGTTGTATAAACATTACAGGTGTTGTGAAAATTGGACAGCATCACATAAGTGAGCTATCATCAAAAGTGCGGCCATTGTTTGTTTACTTAAGTAGGTCACAAACGATCCAAAGACGGGATAGCCAAATGAGATAGAGTGTCCATCTCCCATGTTGGTAGATCGTGGGTTCGAATCCAGGGCGAGTCAAACCAATGACTTAAAAATTGATACTTGTCGCTTCCTAGCCAGGTGCTCGGCATTATTAGGATAGGGCAAGGAGCAGTGGAATGAGGAAGACCAGTCATCTGCGACTGAAATTTCCCCTGCTTAAACAACTAATGTTCCAACAACAAAAAAGGATCCGAAGAACTGAGGCGTAGTGGTGGTGCTGATGGGGTGGCGCCAGCATGAGGGCAAGGGGTGTGGGTTGTGGTGGAGTGTGGGTAGGGTGGAGGTGGTGGGGCTGGGGTGGAGGTGGGGTGTTATGGAGGTGCAGGGGGGGGGGGGGAATATGCGCCTATGTGAGAGAGGGGGGGGGGGTGTTGGGGAGTTTGAGGCCACTTGTTCTTGGATCCAAACCACAGACATGCGCGTAGGCACTATCTGCCCAAGTTTGTTTGTTGTTTCACGTCCTAGCAACATCTAGCATCATATCAAGACTGGTACTGACTTGTGACAGTGCGCGCTCATCACAACTTTCTAGTGCTGCTCCACTGGCAGACCAGGCTGCCAACACCATGACCTGATACCCCTCACACAGTCACATTATCCTGACACTGAGCCAACCAGTCCTTGCCCTATCCTAATAATGCCGAGCGCCTGGATAGGAATCGACTAGTATACATTTTTAAGTCATTGGTTTGACTCGGCCAGGGTTCGAATCCATTATCTGCTTTAAGTACTGCTGTAGTTGAAAGGCGCAAAGCTATTGCGCCGCGTGTATTTGGGCACACACAGACGATGGGATGTCGGTGTATTTCAGAAGAGCAATTTTGATTTGTTTTTGTTGGTGTTATTGTGATGGTGTATTTATGCTGTGCATAACAGTTAAGTCTCATGACTTATTTTCGCTGCTAGACAGTATTAGTCTTGTGGTTTCCCCTTTCAGTTGTTGTGTAGTTTTCTACTGCATGCATTCTTTTGTAAGCATTCTCCCACGTCTCCATATCGTCTGTGAGTTTGTTAGTTCTACAATTGGGGAGTCAGCAATTTGACAGAGTGGGCTGTACGTTTTCATGGCGAGGTGGGTAAATTCCAGTTTGACGAAAGGTAGCTCCAACCTGGCTCCAGCGTGCGCATGCACGCATAAGGCCTGGTCACATACATGTTAGTGGACGTAGTTGAACGTAGTGCAGGCTAACCTAGTTGAACGTAGTTGAACGTACCGGCATCCATACTTCTCCGTCATGCTAACTTTGGTAATAACGTGGGTGGGCAGTGAGTTCCGATTTAATCTTTGGACATGTTCAAAAGAGCGTTACGTTCGTGGCTGAATTTGCATCCATGATGCTAACGTACTCTAGCATACTCTAGCATACTCTAGCATACTCTGGCATACTTTAGCATGCTCTAGCATACTCTAGCATATGTGGACGAAGCCATGGTCAGATAGCTGTTAGTGGACGTAGGTGAACTTAGTGTAGGCTAACCGAGTTGAACGTAGTTGAACGTACCGGCGTCCATACCGTAATGTAATTATCCATACCATAACGTATTTATCCGTAAAGTAATGTATTTATCCGTACCAAAACCTGCCGTACCTTAACATATTTCAAAGTAGTTTAACATACTTACACCACATTTGACCCACGTTAGCCTCCACTACGTTCACCTAAATTCAACTACGTTCACTAACGTGTATGTGACCGGAGCAATACATTATACACATAGATCAGGCCTGCTTGCGGCACTTGGTACTTAGACCGTGTCGGGGTGTGTGTGAGTGGGGGCGGGGTGGGGGTGGCAGGGAGTCTGGTTGGTGGGTGCACATACCACAGCGTTAAGTCGTACTAGAAACAGTCATTCCAATGAGATAGGGATCTTCCTATAATGCGATTTTGAAGATCCAGATTGACCAAATTTACCTATTCACAACGGCAATTTTCCCAGCATGAACAGTGACAAAATCCTCCGGTGCGACTGACACTGGTAAACATCCGGGGGAGGTGAGGTGGGTTGAGATGGCGCCACCGGTAAAGTGTTGTATCTTACGGAGGATAATAATAATAAATAATATTCCCTTATGTATTTTTATACTCGCATAATGCGTTATACATCACATATATATATATATATATGTACATATGAATTTATAGATATATATTTCTATGTGGGCTAGTTAGTTCAAAGTTACTTTTGTCCAACTGGACCTCACCAAACTCTCCATTAAAACCCACTTATTCAAATTGCTGTACTTGGAATACACACACACTTATTTATATACAAAAAAAGGGCGGCAAGGAATCTCAGTGAGGCAGCACTATAAAATCGATATGTGTGGCCACTGTCGCAAGTCTAATATGACCTTACAGTTGCATAGTCTTATGGTTTTTTGAATGTTGACTATACAGTCAAACTTCTCTAAATCGACCGACCTTGGGATCGACATGAAGTGGTCCATTTAGGGAGGTGGTCGGTTGAAGGAGTTAGAATATGGTTAGAATGGTATTGTTGTGACCCAAATAAAGCGATCGATATAGGGGCGTGGTTGATCTGTGGAGGTGGTCAGTTAGAGAGGTGTTACTGTATTTCTAAGATAAATATACCAGGTTAACCATTACAGCCTACTCTTCATTAGTCTGGAACCAGACAGGATGGCCGAATGAGATACTTGTAGCTATCTAGCCAGGCGCTCATCATTATTAGGACAGGGCAAGGACTGGTTAGCTCAGTGTCAGGATAATGTGACTGAGTGGGGTCATGGTGCTGGCAGCCTGGTCTCCCAGTGGGCAGCACTATAAAGTTGCCATGAGTGTGCACTGTCACAAGTCGGTACCTGTCCTGGTATGACCTTAGATGTTGCTAGGATGTAAAACAACAACAAACAAACAAACTTTGTCCGTATTGTTTTCCTCATAGCCTACATACACAGCCACAGATCCGAGCATTATGCTTGGTTTGTGCCCTTTGTAGGTAGTGTTTTTTTCTTCTATTTTTTTTTACTTTGTGGGGGTTTGAAATTCTTCGGAATTCAGGTTGTCGACGATTTTTCCGTCAATACCGCTATTTTGGAAGGTCCGCTAGACTTTATTGATGGTATGTTTGTAATGTGCCGTCATTGAAGCCTCGCGTCGCTGCTGAAATATTTTTTTTATACAGGACTACTTTTGGCTTTTCTTTAACCTTATCACAGAGGGGGGAGCGTAGTAATATACTACGTCATTTTTTAAACAATTTCTTCTTCTTTACAGACATTTCTATACTTGGATTCTATTCTGCTAAATCTTTTCTACCACTGCATACAGCAGCAGCTTGAAGATGCCGCTCACACGCTCAAGGGAGGAATTTTTGTGTGGCAAGTTTCACAATGGTTCCAAGGTCAGTGTACACTGGGCAATTATTCGTCTGAAACGGGAGCGGTAGAAGCATCGTCTAAGTTTATGGCACTTAGGTTAGATATTCTTAAAGAAGAGCAGGAGGGGCATTTGTAAAAAATAAGGGATGGGACAGAAATACGTGAAGAAAGAGAACTTTTACAGGTTGAGTGTCTGCACATTACCCCCCTGCCAGCAAGGGGGTAATGGAAATTGTCCACCCGTTGTGCAGATGCAGACATTACCTATTGGTACGTCTCACATGTATCCGCAGTTGCGGAAAAGCAACACTTTAGGCAAAGAAAGCATAGTTCAGTGCCAAAGCATACAATATCTTGATGAAATAAAATTACTTTCGGATAACGTTAACATGGGTGGTACTACACCGTCGGGAAACTAGAAAGTGCACTTGATGTACGCCCTTTGATTAAAATTGAATTTGACGGGTTTAATTTATCTGGTCTTGTAGACTCAGGTGCGGCTAAGAGTTTGATACATTTGCCTGTTTTCCAATCTTTGATTGACATCGGTGTATCATATGGGCAATTGTATCCAGGTAGTAGATTGAGATCTCCATCAGGACATCTAAGTCCTACTGTAGGTATAGCATATATTTCTCTATACGATACGTTATGTCCTTTCTTTGTAGTAAATTCACTGAACTTTGGTATGCTCATAGGTACAGATGTAATGGAAATTTGTGCAGCTGAAATTAGTTTTAAAGATAAATTTGTTTCCTTGTGTGATATTCTACATCTGTGGATAGATTTAGAGACTATAAATAGAGGAATTGCAGGTACATTTCTAGAATTAGACTATTGGAAGATACAATTGCCTTCTTTATTTCCTGAGTCTGATGTTAAACTCAGAGCTACTAAGGTTGTAGAAATGCATATCGATATGGGTAATGCATATCCTGTTAATCAGAGACCTTATAGGATACCTTTAAGTAAGCGACATCTTTTGGAAAAAGAGTTAAATAGAATGCTTGCAGATGATATCATAGAGGCAAGTTGTAGTCTTTGGGCTTCACCATGTAAAAATATACGGATTTTCGGTTCGGAATTATATATTGGCAGAGAACATTAACATTCTTGGGCAACAGAGTGGGGACAATGTTATGTAAACTAAAAGTAATAATATCCCACTCCCATGATGACATGATATAAACTGTGTGAAATTTATGTTCATATATTATGCCTGAGATTAATGAAGAAATGTTCCTATATGAGATTCAGTACATGATTGTTGAAATGTTTCTCTATGCATCCATAAAGAGTGCAATTGGAGAAAAGACCATTTTAACAGAGATCTATTGTAACTGTATGCAGCTACCTGTCCCTACATGACCACTGGGTGGGCACACCAGCCTAATTTGCATATACACACAGGGCACCACCTGCAGCTGGGTTGAGTGACAGCCACCTCTACTGGGGGGTGGGGGTGCCACCCACCCAGAGTGTGGAGGTGCCTGAGTGGCTGGCTGTGGACTGCCCAGTCACCTGCACCCTATTGGCCCTCTGACCACACTAGCCTCAAACCTGAGATCATTATTCTAGACTCTGCTTCAGACACACTGGAGAGAGATCACTCTACTCCTGGCTCTTGAGTGAGACACACATACTCTTGAGCAGGAACCCCAGACACTCTGTCTGATGCTATCAAAATTCATATATTCCAATTGAGTGTGTACACAGCTGTAGGACTCCTGTCCCATGGACTGTAGGCACTGCTTCTATACAGGCTAAAGTAGTAATGAGATTTTGTGTGGCTAGAAGGCAAGGGGTGTGGATGATAGGTCACTGGTAGGTGGACAGGAGTTGGTGTTATTAAAGCACAACTTCTCCACTGTTTATCTGTGTGACTTGTCTTCATTCTTCCTTGGCATTGGTTAATGAGTTGATAGATAAGTGATATGAAGGGGAGAGTTTCTGTAGTATTATCTGGTGTCCCAAATGTCGCCGGGCATTCAGTAATATTATAACCAGTCACTATAGTGCCAAAAAAGGATGGTACCATTCGTCTTTGTGGGGACTATCATAAACTAAATGCAGTGACAACTAAAGATGCTTATCCTCTTCCCAGGATGCAGGATAATTTTGATCAACTTCATGGAGCTAAAATTGTTCCCACTATAGACCTAAACTCTGGTTGTTGGCAGGTAATGGTAGAGGAGGAAAATAGACCTAATACAGCTATTAACACTCATATTGGACTGTTTCAATTTAAACGCATGCAATTTGGATTAACTAATGCACCAGCTGTTTTCCAAAGAATGATGAATGTTATTTTCTCAGAGTTTTGGGGAAAATTTTGTTTGATTTATTTAGATGATATCATAATTTATTCACCTGACGAGGAAAGTCATCAACACGATGTAGCTAGCATTTTGATCATCTTGCAGGATAATTGTATGACATTAAAGAATTTAAATATGAATTTGGAGTGTCTGAAGTAAAACTCTTGGGTTACATTGTATGTGAAGCAGGTTTGAAAACGGATCCTGAAAAGATTACTGCAATTAGGGACATGGCTTCTCTGACTAGTAAAAAAGGAAGTAAGACATTTGCTAGGATCTGCAGGATATAATCAACAATTAATTCCTAATTATGCTGATGTCATAGCACCTACTACTTATTTAACTAGTAATAAATGTAGCTTTGTTTTGACAGTAGAATGTGAAAACGCTTGGAATGAGTTAAAAAGTCTATTATTAGAATGTGTCCTTCTAAAATTTCCTGATCCTTCTAAGCCTTATAAATTGTATACAGATGCTTCTGAATACAGTTTGGGTGCTGTCCTGGTGCAGGAAGACGAAAAAGGGATAGATAGGTCTGTACATTTAATAAGTACTAGATTTTCTTCTGCTCAGCGTAATTATTCTACGATAGAAAAAGAAGCATTTGCTATAATTTATTCATTGATTAAACTAAGACCATACTTATATGGTGCTGAATTTACTATTCACACAGACCATGCTCCACTAAAATGTTTTTTCACTAAGGAAATCTGTAATACATGTATTCAACGTTGGGCAGTATTTTCAGCACCACTTGTCTATATGAAGGGAGTATATACTGGACTAAGTGCGCCAATGTCTAAGTTAGATATGTAGAATAAAATCTAGATAATTGTTTTGGTTTTGAAAATTTGGTGTTTTGATCAGATTATGCAGCTACTAAGACCTGAACCCTGCCTACTTGTCTCTCTCGCATCTAGGTCAGGGCTTGTTTTCTTTCTCATTATACGAGCTAATTGGGCTATATTTTTGTAGAGTGTAACATGTTACGCAAATATTATTAAAAGCTGAGGCTAGTCTATTCCTTGGTGAAACGGTCCGGTGGGACGTTGAAGCCGCCGTGTTTGGGCAGCACTGAGCTGCTTTGATGTTTTGTCCAGCCTGGTGCTGCTTTGATGCTCCTGGGCAGCGCCTAACCGGCACCGGCAGCGCAACGCGGGCCTTGTGCGTCTGCGCGACTTTGCATTTGCATTCATTCGGCAGGAAAATTTGCTTCATGAATAAACGGAGGGGCCTTTAGAGGTACCAGCCAGAGGTATAACTCATCCAACTGTATATATGTATAATGTCTTGTTCCTTTCTTACTACGGCGCATATTAATAATAGCATACAAAAAGCACAATTTCCCAGAGAAGTTATACCTTTCCTTTAAATATAAAGGACCATACGGTAGTACCTGAATTGAAAGGACAACTCTGTATCCAGAGCAATGTTGTCCTTAAATAGCAAATGTTCTTTCCTGATCAGAGAGATTGCTTAAGACAGGTACTAATACTATAGTGGTTGGTATCATGACCATCGTCATCACCGTTGCCACTGCCATCAACATCACCATCAGCACCAACATCACCATCACCACCACCATCACTATCACCATTTCGACTGCCACCATCACCACCACTATCATCACTATCACCATCACCATCACAATAACCATCACCATCATCAACACCACTGCCACTGCCATCACCACAACCATCATCGCCACGACCACTGCCACTGCCAATACCATGACCACCGCCACCATGACAACCATGACCACCACCGCCACCGCCAATACCATGACCACCATCACCATCGCCACCATCACCACCATGACTGCCATCATCACAATCACCGTCACCAACACCATCACCACTATCACCATTACCACAACCTCCATCAGTACCATCATCATCGTTGGTGTAATTGTAAGTAGGACATTCATAGGATTAAGTATTTCATTAACCACTGATGCATTGTGCCTTAGGTATTTACAGGTAATTTATCTAAATTTGTTATTGACTAAATTGAGAATGAAGTGAGAGAAGAGAAGATGAGATAGAGGAGAGGATGGTGGGAAGTAGTTGACTTGCTAGAGGTGGCGAGAAGGGAATGGGTTGGTGGTTACTTTTTAACCAGTTAGAGAATTAATTTGTTTGTGAGGGAGTAAAGTCTTGTTATTACTTCTTTGTTTCTCACAGGGACTGAAGTCTTGTTATCGCTTATGTAATTCTCCATTTCTTTCCACTTAAAAAGGAAGTTGTTTGGTTCGTTTCAACTTCTCTCATATTTTTCCTTTCAAAGTTTGGAATGTCATCGTAGGGGTCATCCAACGTTTACAGCATTTTCACCGTAGTGCAAACAGTACTACTTTCCCACACCCGCCATCTCCGGCAAAGTAGTACATGTCAACATTTGTTTACTGCCGAACATTTTCGTTTGTTTGATGGTACATTAGTTGTTTATGGAGCAGTCACACTACGACGTGTTGCACCAACTTTGGACAACGCGTGGGAACGTGTTGGTTTTTTGGGCGAAACGTCGGAACGCGTCGAAACGCGTTACTGGCGTGTTACAAACACGTTACTAGCGCGTCGGTACACGTCGGTACATGTAGATTTTGAAACAATACGTTGGCGCGCGTCGGCGCGCATCGGCGCGCATCCGGCAGCGCCGAAAGTTTTGCACAAAACTTTCGGCGCTGGCCGATGCGCGCCGACGGTTTGGGTAGCGCGTTACGGGCACGTTAGCAGGACGTCGACACGCGTTACCAGCGCGTAGCCGGCCCGCTCGTAACGCGTCAAGAAACGTTGAGCAACGTCGTGGAATTTTCCCACACTTGCGACGGGCCAGGCAATGTGTAACGCACGGGGAACCCGCCGATAACACGGCGATAAGACGTTGATAACACGCGTCCAACCCGCCAACGGCGTATGACGCGCCGGCGACACGCCGATAACACGCCGATAACACGTCGATAACACGTCGATAACACGCTAATCAACCGTCGGAACGCGGCGCAACTTTTTAGAAATTGGGGTTTCTTTGTTTTCCACCCGCGCAACATCCTGGCGGCGCGCCAATAACAATCGAGCAACGCGCTGCCAACACGCTGCACTGTGTCGAGTTTTCGCAAAACACGCCGAAAAGTTTGACGTTTCTCGATGGGTTGAATATATTTAAGCGCGTTGGCAGCACGCCGGAATACATGTCGTAGTGTGACTGCTCCATTAAGCAGGGGAAATTTCAGTCGCAGACGACTGGTATTCCTCATTCCACTGCTCCTTGCCCTATCCTAGTAATGCCGAGCGTCTGGCTGGGAAGCAACAATTCCAAATTTGTAAGTCATTGGTTTGACTCGACCAGGATTCGAACCCACGATCCCACAATCTACCAACACACGGCATTGGATTAAGGCTATCATATCTTTAGGAAACTATAAACGCCATAGATGACTGACAACCCCCTCCTTCCCCCCTCTTCCGCACTCAGTCATGCACTTTCTACAATCGTGAAAATGTTGAGAACACTTTGGATGGACCCTAAATCTAGAACATAATAGTCCTGCTGTTGCTGACTGACAGTGAGGTGGTGGATATTAAGGTTGGTTCATTTTTGGAGTTTTACGTCCTGGCAACATCTAAGGTCATATCAGGATGGGTACCGACTTGTGACAGTGCGCATTCATGGCGACTTCATAGTGCTGCCCCACTGTGAAATTAGGCCATCAATAACATGACCCGATATTCCACTCAGTCACATTATTCTGACACTGAGCTAGCCAGTCCTTGCCTTAGGCTATTAATGCCAAGCACCATGCTAGTACTAGTAGGAGGCGACAAGTATCAATTTTATACGTCATTGGTTTGACTCGACCGGGGGAGGAGCGGGACGTAGTGTCCACATGTGAAGGTGTGGGTCATCCGATCGATCCTGCTCAGTGGACCCATTTGCAGTTTGGGCTATTTTCCATTCCAACCAGTGGTCCACAACCGGTTTGTCAAAGGTTGTGGTATGTGCTGTCCTATCTGTGGGAAAGTGCATATAAAAGACCCCTTGCTACTTATCGGAAAGAGTAGCCTATCTGGCGGCAGCAGGTTTACTCTAAAGAAATATGCTAGAGTGATCATATGTTTGACGTCCAATAGCCAATGATAGAAATCAATATGATCTAGAGGCGTCGTTAAATAAAACAAACTTTTTGACTGGACCAGGAACGGAACTCCCGATCTCCCGCACGCGAGGTCCGCGCTCTACCGACTCGGTCACTGCACCCGGTCCCTGTGCATAGAACATATAATAATCCTGCTGTTGTTGACTGACAGTGAAGAAAAAAAAAGTTTAAAAAAAGTGGTGGTGGATATTAGGGAGGTGCATCTGGCGGGGATAATAACAATATTTATTTTATTCACCGAAGATCAGGTTGACCGGTCGATTGACCGAGAAACGCCACATGCCTGCTGGGGTTGCCGAACATATCTTGACCTATATAATTCGACACGCTACGATGACTTCCTCCGTGCACGCTACATGCAATTGAAAAAAGTGCCCTGTTTATTCAAGGAAGGAGATGAGTTTGAAAAGTTCACTCAGAATACTCCAAAATATCCCTCTCTCTCTCTCTCTCTCTCTCTCTCCCTCGCTCTTTCTCTCTCTCCCTCGCTCGCTCTCTCTCCCTCGCTCGCTCTCTCTCTCCCTCGCTCGCTCTCTCTCTCTCCCCTATCTCTCTATATATATATATATAGTTTTGAAAGTGAGCAGAGTGACAGTTGGCTCATGGTGTAGAGGAGGCGGGGAGGAGAGAATGCCTGCTCCACAATGATTAAAGCTGCATAGTCCGATAGAATATGAAATTTTCATAACCAAGACAATTATTTAAATTTGATCCTACATCATCATCATCATCATCATCATCATCATGCTGTCGGTCGCAATGTGACAAAGACTGCTTTCATTACTTGACTGCCGCTCTCCATTTAGCTCTCTACTGTGAGAGTGATGTCAATGAGTCAGTCTTAATGTCTCTCAGCTTCAGGTTTCTCTTGATGGTATCCTTGAACCGGAGACGAGGGCGCCCTCTCTTTCTGTAACCAGAAGACAGTTGAGAGTAGAGGATTTGCTTTGGTAGCCTGTCTGATGACATCCTCATGAGGTGACCAGTCCACCGGAGATTCTTTTTGATCAGAAGATCTTCCATAGAGGGCAGCCCTGTCCGTTCGAGAATTTCCTTATTTGTCACTTTGTCCTTCCAGGTTAGCATCATGATCGAACGCAGATGTCGCATCATGAAGGCATGCAGCTTTTTCACCCTTCATCTGTACACTGTCCAGGCCTCGGCTCCGTATAGTAGGGTGGATAGCACGATTGCACAGTAGATCTTGCCTTTGACCCGTATGGACACATGGTAGTTTTTCCAGAGTCTCTGGCATAGTCGGCCGAAAGATGCGCTAGCCTTGACCATCTTCCTCTGTATTTCAGCATCAATGCATCCATCACTTGATATTGGGCTTCCGAGGTAGGTAAATTCCGGAATAGAGTTCAGCTTGTTTCCGTCAACCATGACATCCTCCTCTCGGGTTCTTGTAGAGTTGGGTTGGTACAGCACCTCTGTCTTCTTGATGTTAATCTTCAGGCCGAATTTCTTTGATGCATCGGAGAAGGCGTCCACTATTTTCTGGATCTCATCAGCAGAGTGGGCAACCAGTGCACTGTCATCTGCGAATAGCAGCTCTCTCACCAGTATCTGAGTATTCTTGGTCTTCGCTCTGAAGTGTGCCACATTGAATAGGTCAGCGCTCTGTCTGGACTATATATAGACGCCATCCCCCATGCCTAGGAAAGCCTCATCGAGCATTGCTGATAGGAAGATGGAGAAGAGCATGGGGGCCATTACACAACCTTGCTTGACCCCATGGTAACCCCAAACGATTCCGAGACTTCCCCTCCAACACTAACATTCGCCATCATTCCCATATGTAGAGCCTCGATCATAGTTATGAACTTCTCTGGGCATCCATACTTCCTCAGTAGCTGCCATAACCCAGTCCTGCCGACTGTATCAAACGCCTTAGCGAAATCGACAAATACCATGTACAGTGGTCGGTCCTGCTCAATGCACTTTTCTTGTAGCTGTCAGAGACAAAATATCATATCGGTTACCTCTGAAGCCATACTGTGTCTCCGGAACTACATCAGGTGTTATGTGAATAGATAGTCTGTTGAGGAGGATCCTGCTGAGGATCTTGCCTGCTATGGAAAGAAGAGAGCTTCCTCTATAGTTCCCACAGTCTGTTCGATCACCTTTCTTGTAGATGGTTACAATGCTGGCATCCTTCCATGCTTGGGGTACAGAACCCTCCTCCTCTTAGATGCTGATGCCCTATATCGATCGCTTTATTTGGGTCCCAACAATACCATTGTAACCATATTCTATCTCCCTAAGCCGACCACCTCCCCAAATCGTCCACTTTAAGTCGGTCCCAAGGTCGGTCGAATTAGAGAGGTGTTACTGTATTTCGTGGCGGTAACCCGTGAGGGGCTCTAAGCACTATATATGTATAAATAAATAAGTAAATGAATAATTTAAAGAGCCAATATCTCACCCGATCAACAAAGTAAATTAATATTGCGGTGGCTAAATCGGTACATCGCTGGCGTCCTGTGCTGAAGGTCGCGTGTTCGAATCCCAGATGAATCAAACCAATGACTTATAGAATTTATACTTGTTGCTACCTAGCCTTGTGCTCGGCAATAATAGGATAGGACAAGGACTGGTTAGCTCAGTGTCAGGATAATGTGACTGAGTGGGATATGTGGGCATGGTGACAGCGACCTGGTTTCCCAGTGGGACAGCACTATAAAGTCACCATGAGTGCACACTGTCACAAGTCGGTATCCATCCTGATATGACCTTAAATATAGCTAGGATGTAAAACAACAAGTAAACAAATAAACAAAATCACTAGTCGAGTAGAGAATTTTAGTTTCTACTTAAAATTCACTTTCTGTATTGGGGTGTTGCGTCATAGCAACATCTAAGGTCATATCAAGAGGGTTACTAACTTATGATAGCAAGCACTCATGACGACCGATTTCTTCCCGGGCTGCTGACACCATGACCTGATTGATATCCCTCTCAGTCGCATTATCATAATGCTGAGCAAACCAGTCTTTGCCCTATCCCATTAATGCTAAAGCACCATGCGAAGTGGCGACATGTATACATTTTGGAAGCCAATCGGGTTGACTCGACCAAGGTTCGAACCTACACTGTCCTCGTGCATAGGAAACCAGCCAGAGTTCTTACCGATTCGGAAACAATACCGGGGAAATAAATGTCCCAATGCAAAATAGAGCCGTACGCCATATAGTTACAAATCATGCCACAGGGGGCGATACTGCATTCACAGTTCTGCCCCGTCTATTTAGTACTATTATGTTGATGTTAGTGCCCCCACATTACTGCTATTTAGTGTATTTATTAGTATTTACGGTTGATGCCTTCATGGTGCTGTTGCTTAGTGTATTTATTAGTATATATGTTGATGTTCGAGAGGTCATGGTGCTGTTGCTTAGTTTATTTGTTAGTATTTATGTTGATGTTGACACTGTCTTTTTGCTATTGCTTAGTGTATTTATTAGTATCTATGTTCATGTTTGAGGGTCATGGTTCTGTTGCTTAGTTTATTTGTTAGTATTTATGTTGATGTTGACACTGTCTTTTTGCTATTGCTTAGTCTATTTATTAGTATCTATTTTGATGTTCGAAAGGTCATGGTCCTGTTCCTTAGTTTATTTGTTAGTATTTATGTTAAACTGCAAAAGTGTGTTGGGGGGGGGGGCGCAAAAACCAGTAAACAAGCTGGTAACCTCAATAACTGCCTACCGGAATGGAATAGCATTACGGATAATTTAACTATCCTTAAGGGCGCATTCCATATACGCGCAATGCGTAATGTGAATGCGAATGCGAATGCGACAAAAAATCGAAACGCCTTGAAACTATGAGCTACATTCCATACACGCGTAATGCGTAATGCGAATGCAAATGCAAATGCAAATAAAATCCATTATCCCGATCGCTCCATGTAGCGATCGGTGCATAATGCGTAATGGGTAGAGGTGGTGTGAATAGAAAAGCATCAGTCGCATTTGTCCATTGATATAAGGCTGGAGGAGGCGACTGATAATTACGGACAGCCGGGACAAGGTGGAGCGCGGACCTGTTAGGAAGCTGTCTCCAAGGCTGCTGAGTGGAAACATATGGTAGTGGTGGTGGTGGGGGTTCGGGTTGCTAAAAATGCTACCAGAGCCACAAAAATGTGAATACTTATCTATAATTTGCTTATAATAAAGGTAGGAACCCCCGTGTGAGGTACAAAAAGGTACATATATATAAATGCAATATTTGGTCATATACAGAGCAGTATGGAGAATAATTGTTTATTTTTATTTTTTAAATATAGCCAGTCGTGTGCCGCATAACGCATTATGCATTACGCATGTATGGAATGATGGCATTCGCATAACGCATAACGCATAATGCATTACGCATTACGCGTATATGGAATGCACCCTTTAGTCTAGCTGAAGGGGTAAGAATCCCCTTGATAGAAGAAACTATTCAAAATAGCATACCTTTCCCTCACTGATTTCAAGGTTCAGAAGGCGAAGCGTTAGACAATCAAGTCCTTAAATTTTGTGACAAAGGCATTATAGAACCAGCACTACATGTGGCTGGGGAATTCATATCTAATATTTTCTTGCGACCCAAACCAACTGGAGATGTAAGACTAATTTTAGATCTAATATTTAACAAATTCATAGAATACAAACATTTCAAAATGTTTTCATTTTTTTAAATAATTTTTTTTTTTATTGATACAGTATTTATTCTGCCCATAGCGTGCATCCTCCCGTGAGGGTGCTTGTTTTCAATGCTGGGCAGCTGTGAGGAATGCTATGGTGTATGCCTCGGTTCCAGTCCCGGGTTGGTATCTGGGACATCTACCAGTATTTATTTAAGTAGTTATTATCTATGTTAGTTTTTTCGGGTTTGTTTTTGATACAGCAAGAGACTTAGTAATCAAAAGCTCCTGGCTAGCCAGTGTGGATCTTAAAGATGCGTACTCTACAGTACCTATCTATAAACTTGATCGGAAATATCTCAGATTTTGTTGGAACGGCAAACTTTATGAGGTCACGTGCATGCTAAATGGACTGGCTTGCTGTCCAAGCATTTTCACAAGGTTACTTAAACCAGCTGGCTAGGGAAGGACATTATATTTCCTTATATTGATGATTCATTTATTGTTGCACAAACACAACAACGATGCCAGACAGCAGTAGACAAATTATGTGAAACATTTACAAAATTAGGGTTCTACAGACATGAAGCTAAATCAGTACTAACACCAACAAACAAGTTAAAGTTTCTGGGATTATTTATTGACACCACAGAAATGACCATTTCATTAACAGAACAAAAAGTTGATTAACCAACTTTGGTTTAACCGATCGTTTGGTTTAACCAAGCTTGGTTTAAGGGGGTTGTACTATAGTTCGCCATTCCGGGTCGAGCACTCTAACCTCAAAACTATGTAATGCAATCCCTTACATAATCAGGCCTTCTTGTGTAGGTTGCAATCTATTTGGGGAGGGGAGTGCCACTTGCTACACCTACATAACCTTAAACATATTATTTGGGCCTAAAAAATATTGACCCATCTCGGTCAATAACTGCTTAATGTGACTGGTCGAGACACACCCTCATTTGTTTAATAAATAAATCATTTCTTTGTCAAGGAGTTTCAATGCGTCGGGCACATCTTAATGCACCCCAGCCTAAAGAGTGACATAGATTTGTGTCATCTGGTATGGGACACACCCTTGTTGGGCCTCTGAGTGCACACGTATATATCTACGTTTGTTTGTTTGTTGGAGTTTTAGGTCCTGGCAACATCTAAGGTGATATCAATATGGATGCCGGTTTGTGGCAGTGTACACTCATGGGAGTCTAGGTCGCTGACATCATGACCCAATATCTTAAACAGTCACATTATCTTGACACTGAGCCAACTGGTCCGTGTCCTACCATACTAATGCCGAGCGCCTGGCTAGGATCAACAAGTATCAATTTTAAAGTCATCGGTTATACTCGAGCTGCGTTCAAATCCCACAATCTACCAACACGGGAGACAGATGCTCAACTCATTTGGCCATCCCGTCTGATTTGATAATTCATTTATTTGACTCGACCGGGAATCGAACTCCTAATCTTCCGCACCGGAAGCCTGCGCTCTACCGATTCGACCACCGCGTCCTGTATAGATGTACATAACCTGGCACTTCGTGGTAGAGACACACACACACACACCAGCACACATACACCAGCACACACACACACATACACACACCAGCACATATACCCCCACTGAGGGTATAGACTACATCACCATTCCAGCTGTGCGGTGCATTGTGGGATGGGTCAGAGCAAAACAAACCCATGAGAAGCACATGGCACATGCTAATACACTGGGTGCAGCTATGAAATGTGCTAGTTTCAGCTCATCTCAGCTCTTGTTAGAAGCATAGAATACCAACTAAAAAAATAGATATATAATAAATTAAGATATTAATCTTTTATCCAGCATTGCATTTACATCAATATAATAGGCACATCTTATGCCATGTGCATTTAGATTTAGACAAATCTGGGCACTCAGACTAGTGTTAGAGCCATAGCCAAAGTCAGTTTTACTTATTTTATGTTTTTATTTATATCCTATGGTTATTGACATATGTAAAACTAGACAATTAGTAGGGTTAATCAGATATTGGTTATATATTTCTCTGAAACAAGTGTATGTTGACACATTTGGCATTTTAATATTTAAAACAAGAATTAATAATGGTGATGTGGATATCACTGATTGTTCTGTGTGGAATTGTATGTTTCTTAGCTCAAAATGTTTAACTATGGCTAGTTTTGTCTTAGCTATATTCATCAGATCATTATATTGTATGTGTGCATACATGTTTATGCCAACTTGTTATGTATTTCTATTCATTTTGAATAAAATCGAAGTTTTTCTCTATGCTTATCGACAAACTCAATGGTCATTCGCATTTGCTTTGCGGCCAACACCATTTTCAGCGCATGTGCAGTCGGAACCGTGATCTCGTCTATTGGTTTGCCTGACCTGGGGCCGCATGCAGGAGTCAGTGTTAGCGGGTTTTGGTGTTAGAGCCTGTTACCGTTTAGCTATCACCGAAATCGGGAACTGTGTCAAGTCGTATGCAGGAGCGCGTAACACTTTCATTATAGCTAAACGTGAATTTATTTATAGATTTGGGAAATCCCTCTGCGTCTTTAGCGATATATTAGGCTTAAATATATTAAATGCGATCATATTTAACAGAATTAAATACGTAATAAGTGAAATTTGAGGAAATTAACCCTAAATTCGAAGCAATATTAACGCTGCCGCCGTAAAAGCGGCGATATTAATATTTATATGTTCGAATCGACGAACGTAAAGTAAACAAATCGCCGCAGCCGCCTCATCGACGTCGCTTTCCATACTGGCGGCGGCGGCGGTTTGTTTACTTTACGTTCGTCGATTCGAACATATAAATATTAATATCGCCGCCAATACGGCTGTAGCCTTAATAATGCTTCGAATTTAGGGTTAATTTCCTCAAATTTCACTTATTACGTATTTAATTCTGCTAAATATGATCGCATTGAATAGATTTGGGCCTAATAAACTCGCTAAACCTGATATTTTTTAGGGGTAAGGTAACACCGGTTAAGCCTTTGGTGTTAGGCCTAACACTGACTCGTGCATACCATTTTTTCGCCGCTAAACCGGAATTCCCGCCAAACACCGTTTTGCTTCGCTAACACTGACTCCTGCATACAGCCCCAGGTAGTGTTACAGTGGTAGAGGTCTGCGTACACACACACTCGGACCCATCCAAGCGTTTCGACCTCAGCTGACAGACAACACACACATCTGGGCCTGGACATGGCCAAACAACCCCATCCGCTACATAATTATATACACACACACATATATATGTATGTATATAATTATATATATGTATGTATATAATGATATATCTATGTATAATTATATATATATATATGTATATAATTATGTATATTTATAATTATATATGTATATATATGTATGTGACATCTACATTCAATCATGAGGCTAACCTGGAAGGACAAAGTGACAAATAAGGAAATACTCGAACAGACGGGGCTGCCCTCTATGGAAGATCTTCTGATCAAAAAGAATCTCCGGTGGACTGGACACCTCATGGGGATGTCATCAGACAGGCTACCAAAGCAGATCCTCTATTCTCAACTGTCTTCTGGCTACAGAAAGAGAGGGTGCCCTCGTCTCCGGTTCAAGGATACCATCAAGAGAAACCTGAAGCTGAGAGACATTAAGACCGACTCATGGACGCAACTCTCACAGCAGAGAGCTAAATGGAGAGCGGGAGTCAAGTAATGAAAGCAGTCTTTGTCGCATCGCGACCGACAGCATGATGATGATGATGATTTATATATATATATGTATTTTTATATATCAGTGATAGAAATAAGCACAAACATTCATTTGTCCTCCGGACCAAGTCTCGTGTCATTTTCATTTGTCCGTCTGAACTGATACTTGTCCACAGTACTTATCTTATATACATATATGTACAGTAAAACCTCTTTAAGTCTAACCCACCGCCCCCACAGATTGACCACTCCCCTATATCGATACCTTTATTTCGGTCCCAAACGATCGCCCATACAATACCAGTCTTCATACAAAAAGAAAACCCTCTCTGAGTCGACCACCTCCCGAAATGGACCACTTAAGTTAAAGTCGGTCCGATGGTTGGTGGATTTAGAGAGGTTTTACAATATATATATATATATATATATATATATATATATATATATATATATATATACCACTGATACTGTGATAGAAATAAGCAGAATTGTTCACTTGTCAACGGGACAAGTCTGGTATGATTTTAACTTGTCAACCTAAATTTTCACTTGTCCCGGACAAGCGGACAAGCTCTAATTTCGAACGCTGTGTGTGTATATAAGTATGTCTATATATAATATATATATATACATATATATCCATGGGCATACAATAAAACCTCTCTAAATCGACCGACCTTGGACCGAATTTAAGTGGTCCATTTTAGGAAGGTGGTCGGCTTCGGGAGTTAGAATATGGTTACAGTGTTATTGTTGGGATCCAAATAAAACGATCGATATATGGGAGTAGTCGAGTAGTGGAGGTGGTCGGTTAGAGAGGTTGTACTGTATATATATACATATGCATACCTCCTGATATGACCTTATATGTTGCCAGGATGTACAACTCTAACAACCAACCAACCATAGATCTATGCATCCCAGACTAAACAACAAATAGCCGGAACACTGTGTACTTGCAGCTGTAGTTCATCCATCCAATACATGACCATGTGGCATCAGCAAATCATGTAGCTCTGGTGGTAGCGTGTCCACCTGTGAATGTGTGGGTATTCCTATAGATCCTGCTCAGTGGACCCATTTGCAGTTTGGGCTATTTTCCATTCCAACCAGTGGTCCACAACTGGTTCATCAAAGGTTGTGGTATGTGCTGTCCTATCTGTGGGAAAGTGCATATAAAAGACCCCTTGCTGGTTATCGGAAAGAGTAGCCTATGTGGCAGCAGCGGGGTTCCTCCAAAGAAATATGTCAGAGTGACCATATGTTTGATGTCCAGTAGCCGATGATTAAAATCAATGCGCTCTAGAGGTGTCGTTAAATAAGACAAACAACATAATTTTTCAGCAAATCATTAGCAAATTTTACACAGTAGTGTTCACTTGTTTACAAACACATACCTAATAGCATTCTGTTGTATTTATATACATATCTACATATATATATATATATTATGTGTTTATATATATCTAAGAATTTCTAAATATCTATATCTATATATCTCTAGATACAGATATATAGATCGGTATATATATATATATATAAATAATAGTTCTATTTAGATACATAAATATATATGTCTGTACATATCCACATGTATCTATATATCATTCCGTTGTCTTTGTTTTGTTTGTGCTTTACACCCTAGCAACATCTAAGGTCATATCAGGATCGGGTACCGACTTATGACTGTGCGCACTTATGGCAACTTTAATATGCTGCCCCAATGGGAAACCAGGCCGCCGGCACCATGAGGCGATAACCCACTCAGTCACATTATCATGATACGGGACACACCAGTCCATGCCCTATCCTAGTAATTCCAAGCGCCAGGCTAGGTAGCGACAAGTATAAATTTTGTAAGTCATTGGTTTGACTCGGCTCGGATTGGATTCGAACGCCCAACCTTCTGGATGGGAAGCCAGCACTCTTATTGTTTTGGCCACCGCATCCAGTCATGCAGTTGTCATTAAGCGTATATGTATCCTATGTACCTTTAATTAAGTGATTTTTGAGGCGATGAACTGGTGCATGACCAGCCATCACCCACCGGGTAAGAGTCTAGACACTCACTTAATTACCAGAGAAGGCATGCTTTCCACACTCACCTTAAGCCCCCACCTCCGAGCATCCCCACCCTACCCCACCTCACCACCCTCCTTACCAAATCAACACTCACCGTCACCCTCACCCTCACCCACACCCTCACCCACACCCTCACCTTCACACTCACACTCACTCTCAGTCTCACCCTCAACTTAAACCTCACCCTCACCTTCTCCCTAAC
Organism: Branchipolynoe longqiensis; assembly: GCA_030323885.1. NCBI lineage: Eukaryota > Metazoa > Annelida > Polychaeta > Phyllodocida > Polynoidae > Branchipolynoe > Branchipolynoe longqiensis. The sequence goes on along the minus strand of CM059190.1, from coordinate 78,841,158 downwards.
CCTCCCCCTCATCCTCACTCTCACCCTCAACCTCATTATCCCCCTGACTCTCACCCTCACCTCACCCTCACTATCATCATCTCCCCCACCGTTAACCTCACCCGCACTCTCACCCACACCCTCACCTCAGCTTTACCCTCACTCTCACCCACACCCTTACCTCACCCTCACCCACACCCACACCCTCACCTTCACCCTCACCCTTACTCTCACCCTCACTCTCGGAGACATTTCAAGGGATTGTCGAGCAGAGGTATGATCTTTATTCGTGGGACGTGCTCTCGGTGGTGGATGGTGGTAGCAGGATTTGCAATCAGATAGCTGATTCCCAGGGCCGTGACATGGATGCTCCTGCTGTGACCTCCAACCACACTCAGGTCATCCGCCCTAGCGCTATGCTACTCAGCTGCAGAGTATGCATGTCCCGTGTGGGAACGCTCTACCCATGCAAAGAAACTGAACGTGACACTGAATGAAACCTGCCGACTGATCACAGGCTGTCTGAAGCCAACCAACATCAATAGCCTTCCCATACTCGCCGGAATTGCCCACCTGACATCAGGAGAGCGGTGGCGAGCCACACAGAACCGATGCGGCAAGCCACAGACCAAGGGCATCCACTCCATGGACATCTCGCAGTGGTGCCATGCCTGAAGTCACGTCGGAGCTTCATCAGAAACACCAAGCCCATCAACACAACAGCCACAGCGACCCGTGTGGAGATGTGGAGGGAGCGACTCGAAGCCCTAGATGCCAGCGTACACCTCAACATCCATGCTGAAGAACACCTCCCCGCTGGCGCAGAGAACCCCTAGGCTCTGAACCAGTTGCGAACACAGGTTGGCCGGTCCAGAGTGAACATGCTGAAGTGGGGGTACTCTGACTCATCGGAAACCTGTGACTGCGGCATCAGGCAGACGATGCAACACCTACTGGTCTGCCCCATGATGGCCACTGCCTGCTCTGCTGCAGACCTAACACTGGCCAACAGCTGCTCTAAACATTGGGAGAGCAGCATCTGAAATAGACAACTGGTGGAAGGACACGATGAAGAAGAAACCGTCACTCTCACCCTTACTCTCACCCTCACCCTCACCTTCACCTTCGCACTCACCCTCATCCTCACTCCTACCCTCACCCTCGCCTTCACCTTCACCCTCACCTTCACTCTCACCCCAACCATCACGCTCACCTTTAAATGGTCCATTTAAGGAGGTGCTAGATTTATGGATTTGTTATATCATTACAATAGTATTGTGCGGGTGATCATTTGGGACCCAAATAAAGCGATCGATATAGCTGAGTGGTCGATCTATGGAGGTGGTTGGTCAGAGAGGTTTTACTTATCAGTATGAAATTAGTAAGAATGCAAGCTTCCCATGTGGAAGGCCAGGGGTTTGAAGCCCAGCTGAATCAAACCAATGGCTTACAAAATTGATATTTGTCACTAACTCGCCTGGTTCTTAGCATTACTAGGATAGGGTAGTGACTGGTTGGCTCAGTATCAGGATAATGATTACTGAGTGGGGAATTGGATCACGGTGCCAGTGGCTTGAACTCCCAGTGGGACAGCTAAACTATAAAGTCACAATGAATGTGTGCTGTCACAAATCGGTATGACCTTAGATGTTGCCAGGATGTAAAGCTGTAACAAACAAAATATATATGTGCTCTATAATCTATTATGTGAATATAAATGACGATACTGCCACCATCTGTTTTTCATCTCCTTATAACCACATTGTGTATTATACTTATTTTATATATATAATATATATGAGCTGAGGTTGTATCAGTAGATGACCTACTAGATAGAGGTAACCAGCCGATGACTTACTGGCTGGAGAGTTGATGGGATCTTCCGGCTTATTATACTTGTATAATGGCTTATACCTCATATATATATATATATAAATATAAATACAGTACAACCTCTCTAAGTCGATCGACCTTGGGACCGACTTTAAGTGGTCAATTTAGGGAGGTGGTCGGTTTAGGGAGTTAGAATATGGTGATGATGATATTGTTTGGACCCAAATAAAGTGATCGATACAGGGGAGCAGTCGATCTGTCGCTCCCCTATATCAATCACTTTATTTGGGTCCCAAACACCTGCCCATGCAATACCATTGTAATGATAAAAAAAACTCCCTAAGCCGACCACCTCCCTAAATGGACCATTTAAAGTCGATTTTGAGAGGTTTTACTGTATATATGAAGTGGTCTGCATGCATGCCAACATTTGATCTGCAAACTTTCCATGTTGGGAGGTACCTCTCGCACTTCCGGGACAAATGTGCGGTGACCCACTTCAGGAACTCCCACAATCATTATCACCACACCAGACCTCGTTCTGGACCTCTCCTGCACCGGATGTTGTGGCTGAATCAGTAAGAGCGATTGTTGGTTTCTTGTGTGGGAGGTGGTGGGTACGATATTCTAATTTTCTTTTTATTTAACAATGCCTCTAGAGTGCATTGATTTTTATCATCGTCTATTAGATGACAAGCATATGGTCACTCTGACATATTTATTTGGAGGAAACCCACTGCCACCACATAGGCTACTCTTTCCGATAAGCAGCAAGGTTTTCTTTTATATGCACTTTCCCACAGATAGGACAGCACATACCACAACCTTTGATGAACCAGTTGTGGACCACTGGTTGGAATGGAAAATAGCCCAAACTGCAAATGGGTCCACTGAGCAGGATCGATCGGATGACCGATACCTTCACAGATGGACACTGGTGGGTAGAAACCCCAGCAGAGTCAAACCAATGACATACAAAATGTATCCTTGTCACTCGCTAGCCTGGTGCTTGGCATTACTAGGATAGTACTGGTTAGTTCATTATCATGATAATATAACTGATTTACATATTGGGTCATAATACCTGTGGCCTGGTCTCCCAGTGGGGCAGCACTATAAAGTGGCCATATGTTTACACTGTCATAAGCAGGTCCCGTCTTGATATTACCTTGGATGTTACTAGGACATGAAGCCCCAACAAACAAATAACACCATCTCCGCTAGTTCAATGCATTTCCGTTAAAGCCTTGACCCAGGCGTCCATGTAAACATGTCTGGCCTTGACCTTTGCGGGACGCATTCCCAGCACTACTACTACTACTGAAGTGCAATTTCTTTGTTTGATCTCTCCAGATTTGTTTGATCTTCAGAGGGGAGGGATTCGTCCCGCCTCACACCTGACTCACTTCCACAAATGTCCCATAAAGGGCTGGCTCCAGCCAATGCCGTACTGTTACTTATGGGTAACCCGGGGTCCAGACCCCCAAACACCTTAAACCTAACCTCATCTTAAACTTTATTACAGGTGAGTGTTATTATTTAATTGGGTAAGGTAGGTAGGACCAAAGAGACCACCAGGCTCTATGTGCATTACTGACGCCATATCACTATAAATGTAGCAATGTAAGTAACACCTTTTTAAAACCTTTTTAAAACATAATTTACTTGTTCTCTTGGGAAAAATCTATGTTTGAGGGATTGTTTATTTGTGGCCAGTAGTATATAGTGTTTGCTTGACTGATTGATTGATTGGTGGTTTCTTTACGCCGTGTCGGCAGCACTGGCCATATTCACAATGAGAAGCGTTTTTACAAATTAACTGATTGATTGATTGGTGGTTTCTTTATGCTGTGTCGGCAGCACTGTCCATATTCACAATGAGAAGCGTTTTTACAAATTAACTGATTGATTGATTGGTGGTTTCTTTACGCCGTGTCGGCAGCACTGGCAATATTCACAATGAGAAGCGTTTTTACAAATTAACTGATTGATTGATAGGTGGTTTCTTTACGCCGTGTCGGGAGCACTGGCCATATTCACAATGCGAAGTGTTTTATTTATATATTTTTTCAACTATCGTTTTTACACAAAATGTAAAAGCATGCAATGGTTTAGGATTAATCCTACATATCTATATTAGATACTGGTGCCCTCATTCTGAGTGCTTGAGGATTTTTGTCCCCTAAACATGTCCAAATTTGATAGTATTGCAATGCAGGGATGTGTCTTAGCTAAATATGGTTTTCAGTCACTTCCATATTAATATATATATATATATATATATATATATAAATAGTGTTGGTACACAAAAGGAACAAGAAAGATAATTAGAGGTGGGTAAGTAGAAACAGATTCCTCCTGAGTGTTGGACGAAGGTGGGGGGGGGGGGGGGCACCCGGCTACAAATCGCGGTCCTGGGGAGGGGGAGGGAACTCCACTAATGCATCAGTCAGGAGGAAGTCCGAAACATGTATTTCCATCCGAGGATTAATACTTGCATAATGCGTTATACATCACACATATCAGGTTGATTATTATGATTTACCTTTCTTTGGTCATCACTCTCACAGCAGAGAGCTAAATGGAGAGCGGCAGTCAAGTAATGTAAGCAGTCTTTGTCGCATCGCGACCGACAGAATGATGATGATGACCTTTCTTTACTTTGAAGTAACTTTAATTAATTATAAATGGTTAATTTGATAAATATTTGATGTACAAACATGATAAATTAACTTCATTAGGCCTATGGTTGTCAACATTCTGGACATCATGTTCCTTCAGTAGTAATAGTTCTATTAATTTTCCTTCTAGGCAATGGCATTTGTTTACTAAGTCCACTAAGGTCTAAGGTGGTTATGTGAGATCGAATCTAGGTTGACGTTTTTGTGTTTGTTTTGGGGGACGGTTTCAGTCGTGTTGGCTTGCAGAAGGCTGCAAATCTGCAGCACTACATGGGCACCACGACAGACAGTCTTATGCCGTTTATCCGCACCCACCTACCGTTTATGATCTAAAACTGCCCGTTTCGCACACAAAAATCGCTAGGTGTGTGCTCCCCGCGCACACCTAGCGATTGCGATTCGCGACTAAAACTCAGTTTTAGTGCTAAAACAGGCCGATTACGATTGCGATTCGCGATTCGAAAAATGAATCGGCCCGTTTTCAGTTTTAAGCGCATCGGGTCGAGTCGCGAGTTTTAGTGTGCGAATCATATATGGTAGGTGTGTACTTGGCATTATGCGGCGGGGAGTTGGCTTCCGGTGGGAAGTGGTTGGAGACATCAAAGGGGGGGAGCAAGAGGGCGGGTGGGAAGGCAGGCGGGGCAGCGCGAGGGGGTGGAGATGAAAAGGTAATCTAGGAGGCCAACTCGGGGCCTCTAAGAGGGCTGACGGAGGTGGGTTGGTTGCTGTAGTTTTACGCCCCAGTAAGCCCCTAGGCCATACTAGGGCAGGTACCGACTAGTGACAATGCACATTCATGGGAACTTTATAATGTTGCCTCACTTGGAGATCATGCTGCTGGAGATCATGCTGCTGATATCCCACTCAGTCACATTATCGTGACACTGTGCGATTTTGTGTGGAATGTTCTATGCTTTCATCTGACTATGCGGCTTTAATGCCGCAGTGGCATATATAACATTTTGCTTCAACACATTTGTCCTCACAGAATTCCTTTGCATTCTTTGCATTTAAAATACCTCGAAAGGTAGCGAATTAATATAAAGCTTACACTGAAATGCAGAAGAGTATGTTATAGGAATCAAGCTGATGAACTTACCTCCAACATATAGCAAAGATTGTAATCAAATTGATTATCATAAAGGTTATATTGAAATACAGAAGCGTATGTTACAGTAATTAAAGTTGCATAGTCCGATGAAAACATCAAATTTTCAAAACCAAAACACTTATCTAGATTTGATTCTACATATTCAACTTAGACTCTGGTGCACTTATTAAGCATTTGTTACTGCATAGAAGGGCATAAGTCAATTAATAGAAACCGTTACTACTGAAGTCTATGGTGTCAGAGTTTTGGCATGATTGCCAAAATTATTTTGGCATGTTTTGCATCAAATATCTCCAAACTTAGCCATTTAAAATTTAAGTTACTTCAAACTAAAGTAAAGTAGATTATAATGATTAGTATAATATATTTATCTCAGTAAATAGCAAAAACTCAAAAGCATCGGACTAAACTTAAACTGATAAATTAACTCCAAAATATAGCAAAGCTTGCAATCAAATTGATTTTTATAAGGGTTATACTGAAATACAGAAGAGTATGTTTTTGTTTCACTACTCAAGCTGATTAATTGACGTCCAAATATAACAAAGATCATACTCAAATTGATTATCATGAAGGTTATACTGAAATACAGAAGAACATTGTATTGTTACAGTAATCAAGCTGATGACTTTACCTCCAAAATATACCAAGAATTGTACTCAAATTGGTTATCATAAAGCTTATACTGAAATACAGAAGAGTAAGTTATTGTTACAGTAATAAAGCTGATCATTTTACATCGAAAATATAGCAAAGATTGTAATCAAATTGATTATCATAAGGGTTATAATAAAATACAGAAGAGTATGTTACAGTAATAAAGCTAATGAATTTACCTCCAGAATATAGCAAATATTATGATAAAATTGATTATCAAAAAGGTTATACTGAAATACAGAAGACCATGTTACAGTAATTAAACTGGTAAATTTTCCTCAAAATTATAGCGAAGATTGTACTAAAATTGATTATCATAAAGCTTATACTGCAATACAGTATCTTACAGTAAGTAAGCTGATCAATTTACCTCCGAAATATAGCAAATATTGTACTAAAATTGATTACCATAAAGGTTGTACTGAAATACAGAAGAGTGACTAGTGCTGTACATTATACAGCAGGAGCCACTCCCTTAATTCTACAGGATCGGTGCTGTGACTAATACGGCACTGATCAAACTTTGATTGTTTAGACTGTCAATTCCAATAGTAAGATGGCTGGAAGATTAGTGCTCTGGCACTGACAAATGTCATATTCAGATGAATAAATACTTTACCAAAAAAAAAAAAAAAAAGAATGTTATGGTAATCAAGCTGCTAAATTTACCTCCGAAATATAGCAAAGATTGTACTAAAATTGACATAATCCTTACTCACATCCAGGTAAGCGTTATTTAGTACGCTGAATAAGCCATTAAGAAAATCATCTTGTCACCATTTTGGCAGGTCTGGTTTCGTATTCATATGAGAAATATTGAAGCAATCTTTTACAGGTGTAGAATTCAGGTGATTGTTAAATATGGGCGTAAATTAATAATTATCTCCAATTCGATAAATTTAATTATCAATTATTTAATTATCAAAACACTCATATATATTTGAACCTGTATGTCGCTGTATATAAATACTGTAGAGACCTTTTCACTATTTAGTTTTTGTTCCTCAAAATACAGTGTTGAGGATTTATTAGTAATGCAATCGTCTTCCTCCATGATCTACCAACTATGAAGTGCTGTCACTCTGTGGCTGGACGCATGCACCTCGTGGTTCAAATTACCCTAATTAATGGCTTTGCAACATGGTGAAAGTTGGTTGGATGGTTGTTGGAGTTTTAGTTCCTGGCAATAACTAAGGTTATCCTGAAACTGAGCCAACCAGTCATTGCCCTATCCTAATAATGCCGAGCGCCAGGCAAGAAACCGACAAGTATAACTTTTTAAGTCATTGTTTTTTCTCGGCCAGGGTTCGAACCTGGGGGTTGGAATCCCACGATCTACCAGAATGGGAGGCATACACTGTTATGTGCTCAACTACCACTGGACCAAAGAGATTCGGGGCCGCCCCAATGCTTCGCCATTACAATGTTGTAAAGATGTCCCCAGCTTCTACAACCGTCCCTACTGAAGATTAATCTTCAACCAAAGATTGGGCCGATTTATCGGAGCCTCTCTATAATGTTGCAGTTCTGCAACCAGTAACCGTCGTAAGGTTACAAACAACCCCACAAGCAACATCTAAGGTCATATCAGGATGGGTATCGACTTGTGACAGTGCGCACTCATGGCGACTTTATAGTGCTGCCCCACTGGGAAATCCGACCGCTGGCACCATGAACTGATATCCCTCTCACTCTCTCAGTCACATTATCTTGACACTGAGCTAAGCCAGTCCTTTCCCTATCCTATTAGTGCGGAGCACAAGACTAGGAAGCGACAAGTATCTGTTTGATAAGTTATAGCTTTGACTCAACCGGTGTCGCAGTTTCCGCCGTCCATCAGTTTCCATGGTATACCTACATTCAAATGCATTGTCAATGGTCGCGTGCAATCTTCATACAGAAAAAGTGAAATATCTCTAAAACCACACCACCTAGAAACAAATCGCCTGGTACACATATAGAAAACATCTTTACCAAAAAGATTGTATTAAATTGTTAAGGTTAGGGTTCTTGATTTCTATTAATTTTGAATAAAACTAATGTTTTGCACTGTGAGTACCATCAAACTCAAGGCATTGTCAATGGTCGTGAGCAATCTTCATACAGAAAATACAGAATAAGTGAAATATCTCTAAAACTACACCACCTAGAAACAAATCGCTTGGTACACATATAGAAAACATCTTTACCAAAAACATGATATTAAATTTATAAGGTTAGTGACGATGCTGTTCGATTTTGATGCATGCGCAGAAGCGATGTGTACCGCGGAAAGTGGCGGACGGCGGAAACTGCGACACCAGGAACCGAACCCCAGATCTCCCGCATGGGAGGCCCGCGCTATGGCGATTAGGGAGGACCGCGCTATGGCGATAAGTGTAAAAACACACTAAAAGTGGCGTGGTCACATTACTAAAAAGGGACCAGACGGGATGGCCGAATGAGTTAGAGCATCCGTCTCCCATGCTGGTAGATCGTGGGGTCGTGGGTTCGAACCCTGGTCGAGTCAAACCAATTATAGAAAGACGGATGCTCGGCCGCTGTGAGCACCCCATGAGACTACAAAACTCTCCCCTTCATATCACCTGTGATGCAATTAGCCTAATCAAACCAACTCATGAATCAGTACTGAAAAGAGGAAGGAAAACTAGTCACACAAATGAACAGTGAATAAGTTGTGCTTTATTGCGCAGCAACTCTTGTCCATTCCCCTACATGTGACCTAGCACCCTCACTCCTCACCTTCTGTCCACACTAGTTCTCATTACCACTTAGCCTGTATACTGAAAGCAGTGCCCACAGCCCATGGGACAGGAGTCCTATGGCTGTGGATACACTCAATTTGAATAGGTGAATTTAGGTAGCATCAGACAGAGTGTCTGGGGTTCCTGCTCAAAAGTATGTGTGCTTCACTCAAGAGCCAGGACTAGAGTGCCGGTGTCCAGGATGCCTGGAGCATCGATCCTTCATTTATATAAATGCGGTGCATCTCCCATATTTAGTGTGGTCAGTTAGTCAAGGCAGTGTAGGTGACTGAGCAGTCCCACCGTCAGCCACTCAGGTGACCCCACAGCTGGGGTGGGAGCCAACCCCCCCAGTGGAGGTAGCTACCACCCTACTCAGCTGCAGGTGCCACCCTGAGTGTATATGCAAATGAGGCTGAGGTTGGGCCTCCCTTATGGACACAGGGGTGAACCAGCAGTTGTATACAGTTATATTCATATATATATATCCATATATATAGACCAAGAACGTCCCTCCTTGGTGATGGTACATGCCTAGAACTACACATAGGAAATTTCCACCCCTTGGGCAGCTTCCCCTAGAACACCCTGAACTGGTTCTTATATAACACAGCTCCTCCCTAATCCTAGGCAGCATGCAGGACATATCTTTCCCTATTCTATATCATGTCATACTATGAGTATGGCATCCTTGCTTTTTAGTTTACATAACATTGTCCCCACACTGTCATTCAATAATAAAGATGCTCCCTGCTAATATATAATTCTTAAACCGAAAATCCGTATATTTTTACACAATGACTTAACAATTTATACTTGTCGCTTCCTAGCTAGGTGCTCGGCATTATTGGGACAGGGCAAGGACTGGTGTGCTCAGTGTCAGGATAATGTGACTGAGTGGGATAAGGTCATGGTGCTGATGGCCTGGTTTCCCAGTGGGACAGCACTATAAAGTCACCATGAGCACGCACTGTCACAAGTCGGTACCCATCCTGATATGACCTTAGATGTTGCTAGGACGTAAAACAACAACAAACAAATACTAAAAAGGTGGGGTGGCCACATTGTCCGAGAGTCAAACACCAATGGTATGGGGCTTGTGTATAGACACATTTCTTGTGTGATTGGCTCCTTCACTTATCTACACCCTCCCCAGCATCCGGAAAGTGTGCGTGGGTGTCGGTGTGTGTGTGGGGGGGGGGGGGGGGGGGGGGGCTTCTCGGAATTCGCCGGCTGGGACTTACCTTCACGGATCACCACACTCGACTTGCTCTGAAATGTTATGGATACACATATCCATCTTCATGGACATATGTATGCATGTACATATATACATATGCATCTACAAACAAATATATATTATATATATCGCTATGAGTGTGCACTGTCACAAGTCGGTACCCGTCCTGATATGACATGTATATGTATATGTATATGTAAGGCATGTATATATATATATATGTTATTAGTTATTGCACAAGAGAAGACATATGTAACTGGATTGAGTAGACACTCTGGCTGGCCCAAAAGACCCACCTGTTTATTCACAAAAGAAAATTAAAGCTAGAGTTTGGAATCAAATGCGCCCAATGCAGGGGATTACTGTTGGATGCTGGAGAAAGCGTGCCAAACCCCTACCTCAGAGCAGGCTGGCTGCGCACCAGGCTGCTGTAACTGCCACAACAACACCCACGCACTGATATGAAGGGTGCGGGTTCGAACCCTAACTGCATCATGCAAACTAGTAAACTGGTTACATCCTAATAATATTTGTATAAATGCTTATACTACCAGTACACACACATATATATATATATATATATATATATATATATATATATATATATATATATATAAGCTGACTACAGTACAAATAAGAAACAAACAATAGAGGTGGGTTGAGATAAAGATAAATATATTCACTGGCATAGGGAATATAGATGCCCTATACCCTATATTATATATATGCAAGCATATAGTATATACTCATATAATATATACGCATATAATATATAAGCAAATATAATCTCTGGTACAAGTGAACATGTGAGTGCTCCCGTTAGGGACAAAAGAGGCTGGTGGCGGCGCCACCAGTCATGATTGGGTGGTAGGATGAACAATATCGCCAGCAAAAATATCAATAATAATAACAATAGAATTCCCTTCTGCGCCTTTATACTCACATAATACTTATATATCACACATACATATATATGTTTGTTTATTTAGTCATTGGTGCTTTACGTCATATGAACATCTAAGATCGTTATGACAGTCCATTCCCATGGTGACTTTGTAGTGCTGCCCCATGAAAGATCGAACCGCTGGCACCATGACCTGATCTCCCACTCACTCTCATTATCCTGATACTGAACAAACCAGTCGTTGGCCTATCCGGTGGAGGTGAGGTGGGCCGAAGGTGGCACCATCTGTACAGTGTTGGGTATTATGGAGTATAACAATATACATGTAATAATAATTCTCATCCATATCTTTATACTCGCATAATACGTTTTGCATTGCATATATATATATATATGTATATATATATATATATATCGGACATGGGTTCGATCCCCCCCCCACACCCACCCACCCACCATGGAGAATGGGGGGGGGGCGGAGGGAGAAGGACACTAGATAGCTTATTGCATGCGATAAAGGATCGATGCCTATCCATACATATGAATATATATATGTAATGGCCCACGGCCCTCCGACTCTCTCACTTGCACGCAGTCACACGGAAGAACACCAAGATTCAATTCAGTGTACGCTTCACCCTTGGTTTATTGAACCATCTTCTCTCTGCGGCGTCAGTAGTTGTCTGACCCGCCCCCTGACTCACCAGATCCCACATCGACTCTATAGGTGTGTGTGGGGGGGTGGGTCAACCACACGCAGTAGAGGTCAGCCCAGTTAGGGTCTGACCGGTGGCTACTCGTGCCGCCACCTAGCGCAGTGTAATGGTACTGCGCTGATGGCGTCGTAGTCTCCGCTGCTACCGCGTGATAGTAGAGCTCATGTTCAGACTACTACATATATATGTATCTGCGCCAAGAAGTGATAGTAATAATAATAATAAAACACAATAAGGACAATAGTCATATATGTAAATATACACACCTACACGTGTATATATAAAGGGATATCGACTCTGGTTAAGCATTCATGAAAGTCTTCTGTTGAATTTATGTCGAACATATAGGCACAGATGGTGACGAAAGCCGACATCCGTTTCCATCATTTTACATTTGTGATTTCAGCTGCACGGAGGCTGGGTCGATGGATGTGTACATGATGAAAATCGGTTGTTTGTTTGTTGGGGTTTTGCGTCCTGGCAACATCTAAGCTCATATCAGGACGGGTACCGACTTGTGACAGTATGCACTCATGACATCTTTGTAGTGCTGCCCCACTGGGATACCATTACCACGCTGACAGCACCATGACCTGATATTCCACTCAGTCAAATTATCGTGACACTGGGCCTACCAGTCCTTACCCTATCCTAATAATGCTGAGTACCAGGCTAGGAAGCAACAACTATCAATTTTGTAAGTCATTGGTTTGATTCGACCGAGAATCAACTCCCGCACTCGAGGCTTGCGCTCTACGGATTCGGCCACGGCGCCCTATGAGTTTGTTTGTTTGTTGTTGATTTATTTCCTAGCAACATCTAAGGTCATATCAGGATGGGTACCGACTTGTGACATTGCACACTCATGGCAACTTTATAGTGCTGCCCCACTGGAAGACCAGGCCGCCAGCACCATGACCTGATATCCCACTCAGTCACATTATCCTGACACTGAGCCAACCATTCATTGCCCTATCCTATTAATGCCAAGCGCCAGGCTAGGAAGCGACAAGTATCAATTTTTAAGTCATTGGTTTGACTCGACCAGGCTTCGATCTACCAACACGAGAGATGAAGGCAACCTATGAGAATCGGTATTCACCTGGCATTAAGCCTAACATTTCTGGACCTTAGAAGAAATCAACACAGCAGCAGACAGATGTATATATTTATATATCTATATGAAGGTTTGAGCTACAAAAACCGAAAAATGTCATCCGGGCCAAAACTAAATCAGTAACAGCGCAGGATTCCCGCCCGGAAGATCGAGAGTTCGAATGCAAGCTGATTCAAACCAATGACTCACATAATTGATATGTGCAGCTACATAGCTTGGCGCTCAGCATTATTAGGATGGGGCAAGGACTGGTTAGCTCAAGTGTCAAGGATAATGCGACTGAGTAGGATATCAGCTCAGGGCGACGGCAGCCAGGTATCCCGGTGGGACAGCACTATAAAGTCGCCAGGAATGCGCACTCTCACAATTCGGTAACCGTCCTGCTATGAGCTTAGATGTTTCCTGGACATAAAACCCCAACAAGCAAACAAAGCTATCTTTGTTGCCACTACCAATATGGATGCGCAGAAACGCCGGTGCTGCCACCTAGTGACAAAACTGAAATAAGCGCTTATTCAATGCTGTGCTATGCAGATCGCCTGAAACTGTTTTCCCACAGCAATGAACGCGTTCTTTTTGTGTGGATCTAATGTACACACTACAAGACTCTAAATTAGACAGCTTATTGATGAGCATGTTTGTAAATAAAATCCATTGGGAGAAAAGAAAACAATGACTCATCCACTCCTGATTAAAGCGGCCGTCACACCTCGCTGGATTAAGCAACCGACAAAATTGACTAGTCCGGTGGTGCTCGGGCGTGTAAACTATCAAAATGTATTAAAATGTTGCACTATCGGGTCAATGGCCGCTGGACGAACGGACATGAAACAGACATGAAACGGACATGAACGGATAGCCAACGGATGAAACAAACTCAAGCCGGACAAGAACCGTTGACGTCAATCCAGTGGCATCCGTTCCTAGTTTTGTGCATGTTCAAAACTTGTACGGACACAAACCGTACTTTGTTCGGTTTCTTTCCGGTTCCCCCAATCCAGTGATGTGTGACAGGGCCTTTAGTAGGCGATGGTCCTGTATCAGGATGTTTACTGCATCATAATATAAATAGGTGAAGCTCCTGGTTTTAAAACACACAGTGTTTATTAATATTGAAGCAAAAACTAAAACCTATTGGAAACACCATAAACAAGTTTACAGAAATCATAGCTTAAAGGAAATCAATCCATATAGATTATTAATTAATAGCGGGGCTAACATGTCCAAGGCCTATTAAGCTGTATCCTATTGATTGATTGATTGATTATGACCACTACTGCACATTGGCGAAAACAAGTACATGTACTTAACCGTTATGAGCATAATAAACAAACCAAGACACCAAAAAAAAAAATCTAAAGAACAAGAAATCCTAGGCGGACACCCATCTATGTAGACCAGACGTGGTTGGCCGAATCGGTAGAGCGCAGACCTCCCATGCGGGAGATCGTGAGTTCTTTTCCCGGTCGAGTCAAATCAACGACTGACGTGTCCATACAAGTGTATTTACAAATTGCGTTCCTCACGTCTTTCCAGTGAGTGCTGAGCAGATTTGTTGTTGTTGGAGTTTTACATCCTGGCAACATCTAAGGTCATATCAGGATACACAGGCGTGAGATTGGCTATATGGTTTGATTGGATTGCTGCACTGGCCAGCCTGTGAGTAACCATGGAGTGATAGGAAGTAATCATTGACTTGTCGCCTCCGCCTGCCATCCAATCCTTCACTTCTTTCAGCGAAATCAGAAGAGCGTTACTCCCACAGCGACACCATACTCGAAGTCATAATCATATCACACCAGCTTTGTCAGAAATTGTATTGGCTGCCAATAAAACAACGCATTGAGTTAAAGATGTCACGACTATTGGTTAAGGCACTAGACTATCTGTGCAGTCGTCTATCCTTCAGACCACCATTCCACACTTTCCGACCATCCAGTCATGGCCCTGTCACATAATGGCGCATCGCGCAAGTGCATGGCCAATGGCTAAAATCACTTTCAAATGTTGAGATGTGCCAACATATGGCCAACATATGGCTAACATACCTCCCGGTGAAAAACGGTACGCTCGCAGAACGCCGGTGAATGTTATATACGTAATTCAATTGCCACGTACGTATGTTACACATATGTGGAGGAACGCAAACCATATGTTATACGTATGTTAGACGTACGTTGTCAATATGCGGACTGTACATTTCCACTGGCTCTCTGTCCAACTGACGTAGGTCAACGTAGTGCTACGTAGTGAACAACATTAATTTTGTCTAATGTACGTCTACCATACATTGACATATCTAAGTCACCTATACATAACGTATGCCCAACATAAAAGCCGCACATTGTCAAACTTTCATGACCCCTTAACGAGCGATGCCGTATATCGACGTACATCAACATACATCAACGTTCAGCAATGTACATCGACGTACACATAATGAACGCGTAACGAACACCTACGTCGGCGCACGCTTGCACGAGGCGTCGTAGTGTGACAGGGCTATCAGATATTATTACATGTTCCAGTGTTTTGACTCAAAATCATGCGGTTGGTTGTTGGTTGTTGGACTTTTACATCCTGGCAACATCTAAGGTCATATCAGGACGGGTACCTACTTGTGAGAGTATGCACTCATGGCGATTTTATAGTGCTGCCCCACTGGGAGACCAGGCTGCCAGTACCATGACTTGATATCTCACACAGTCACATTATCCAGACACCCAGCCAACCAGTTTTTGCCCTCTTCCAATAATTCTGAGCGCCTGGCTAGGAAGCAACAAGTATCAATTTAGTAAGTTATTGGTTTGACTCAACCTGGAATTGAACCCCCGACCTTCCGCACGGAAGACCTGCGCTCTAACGATTCGGCCAACTTTGTGCAGAAGGCCAAGAGTTCAAATCCCAGCCGAGTCAAATCAATAACTTACTAAATTGATTCTTGTCACTTCCTAGCCTGGCGCTTAGCATTGTTAGGATAGGGCGAGGACTGGTTAGCTTAGTGCCGGGATAATCTGACTGAGTGTGATATCAGGTCCATGGTGCCAGTGGTCTGATTTTCCACTGGAGCAGCACTATACAGTCAACATGAGTGTGCACTGCCACAAGTCAGTACCCATCCTGATATTACCCTAGATGTTGCCAGGACATAAAACTCAAACAAACAAACAAATTCACACAATCGTTAATCTGACAACTGGTGCAAGTTGAACCATTAGACGGTAGGCAGTTTGGTTAGTGTTAGATCGATCCACCAGGTGGCAGCAGCTGACAGGGCCGGACTGACTTCATTAACGGGGCGTGGACAAAGTAAATCACGTTCAGGTTGGTTGTTGGAGTTTTACGTCCTGGCAACATTTAAGGTTATATCAGGGTGGGTGCCGACTTGTGACGGTGCACACTCATGGTGACTTTATAGTGCTGCCCCATTGGGAGATCAGGCCACTAGAACCATGACCTGATATCCCACACAGTCACATTATCCTGATTCTGGACTAACCAATCCTTATCCTATCCTTTTAATCTCAAGCATCGGGCTGTGTAGCAACAAGTATACATTTTGTAAGTCATTTGTTTGACTCGGGTGGAATTAAAACTTCCGACCTAACGCACGGGAAGCCTGCACTCTGCCGACTCGGCTTGCTTGCTTATGGGTGGGGGGGTTCTAGATAAAAGATTCACTCCGTACTTATGGTACAGGGGTGAACGACAACATAGTCTAAATACGGGCGAAAATAGCTTTAGTATGGAACAGGAAGTAGAATGCCTGGCACCAGTGTCAAATGGTTACTTATATCAACACAGAGTTGGTGAAATGGGAGAGAATGCAAAAAGACAAGATGATGGCCAGAGAATGCTGTCGATTTCAATTTAAAATTGCATTAAAGTATATGTTTTATTATATTTTCCAACTCAAAAGTAGCGGGTAAATATGAAGACGTACATAAAGAATATATTGTGCTTCTTAAATTAAGAATTTACCAGCTCAGTTAATTAACCCAGCATGTTGAAATTCTTCGCCAGCTTTTCTAATGGGTTGGTTTTCACCCCTGTACTGGAAATCCGGGGTGAATCTTTTATCTAGGGGGGTTCATGACCTAGCGGTCACTGGCTGCAGGACTGCAGCATTGTTTAAACGGCGCATTCCAGCAGGGATATTCCATTAGAATACCACACAATACGGCTGAATGAAGTCCCTGTCATTGAACAATCATTTCCATTTCCACAGCCCCCCAAACAATAAAATTACAAGCTATATTTCTACGAAACAAAACAAACATATAAACATTCAACAACGAAATCCAAGACAACAAAAATCACAGCGGAGGAACACACATACATCCTAATCCATCTAGGAATTAAACCCGATTCAACGAAAGCCGCTTAGGAGTGATTCTCCAGCGTAGAGAAGGAGATTCAGGGTCTTAGGCAGGGTGATCCGATATGACCGAGACTCAGCCGGCTCTGAGTAGGGCTCAGACGACGGATACCGACCCCAGCATAGCATGACAGACGGCTGGATCCAAGCCGGCATTTTACTACTTATAATATACGTATGTACATAGGGCACACACATGTAATCTAAATCGATATATTATTTGCGTGATGTATAACACATTATACAAGTATAAATGCTAAGGGAACATATATACTTTGCGACTTCCTCCATTGGCGCATTGGGGGAGTGCCCCCCCCCCCTCGCTGTTGGGAGATGTGTATGGGTAGCCCCCCTCGTGCCACACACACTGGAGGAATTTTATATATGCATTTGTATATATAAACCAATGTATATATATGTGCTCTATAATATATTATGGGAATATAAACAAGGACACTATCTATCTTCAGTTCCCTATGTAATAGTATATTCACTATATCCTATCTAACTAGCCCTGTGTAGTACAGTAGTAGCCACACTGGCGCCACCTGTGAGGGGCTCTAAGCACTATATGGCAGCTGCGTCTGGTCATTATCGCCTATATGTATGCTATATATAAAAGCGTATGAAGAGTTCAGGTGCAAAACCCTGTAAAGGCCAATCCAAGAAATGAATTTAAACTGAGTTATCCAGCTAAAGAGGCATTTAGTATTAACAAAGACCCTATAATACTAATGGCCCTGTCACATTACGATGCTTCTCACCGGTGTGTCGCCAGCGCGCAAAATAATTTCTACGCGTCAAGACACGTCCAACTTTTCGGCGGTTTGGGAAAAGGTTTGACATCAGTGCAGCGTGTCAGTAGCGCGCGGCCAACATTGTGGTCACGTATATCGGCATGTGAGAAAAAAAAAAGAAGAAAGTTTGGCGCACCATCCTGATATGACCTAAGATATAACTAGGATGTAAAACAACAAAGCAACATTTTGGCACAACGTGTGGGCACGACCCTAACGCGCGCACGACATGTGCTTGGCGTTCGCATAACGTTATTCCAGCGCGTCCAGCGGATCTTAACGTGCACCTAACGTCCCCGTAACGGTCGCACCCACACGTTGTGCTTGCACAAAACTTTCGATGTGTGCCGACATGCGCGGCGTTCCTCGCCGACCGTCACTGTCACTCAAAGTGTACCGACGTGTACCCATGTGATTTCTTGTATTTCTTGCCACAAATTTGTGAAGGAAAGTCAACGTTCCATTTGTTTGCTATGGCAAATGGGGCAGCATTCACATTCACACTGATTGATCCATGGGTCGATCCACTTGCCGCATTCCCATTCGCTTTCCCATTTGTAATTGATTGCCTTCGGACATTTGGAAACACTACTGTGCATTTACATGCTTTTCCATTTTTGCCACATACTGGATACTGCATACCGCATATATGGAATCTTAGCTTAAAGCTGCATAGTCTGATGAAATGTCACATTTTCAAAACCAACCCAATTATCTAGATTTGATCTTACATATCTAACTTAGATACTGATGCACTTATTAAGTATTTGTTTCTGTGTAGAAGGCAATACTGAGTCAATTTAACAGAACCTGTTACTGCAGAAGTCTATGGTCCAAACCTAATTTTCCATGTTTGCACTCAAAATATCTCAAAAGTTTACCACTTAAAATAAAAGTAACTTTGAACTAATGTATAGTAGATACTAGTGATCGATCTAATATATTGTAGTGGTCTGCACTGACCTCTCAGGCAAGGAGCCGCATAGACAGGTAGGCCTGGGTAGTGTGTTTATATCAGGGAACCTAGATGGTGTAATGGTTAGCACACTGGCCCAGAATGCTAAGAGATGAGGGTTCGAGGCCCGCTCTAGGCGCAATATTTCCCAATTTCATCACCCCCACGACACTGGATGCTGTGACCATGATCGTGTACAAGCTATGCACTGTATAGTTGTTGATCCTACCCTGTGTATGTATGTGTAAGTGCATTGCCTGTATGTATGTAATTGTCAGCATTAAAAGACTTACAATTCCAGGGGGACGAGTGTAGTAGTCTGCACTGACCTCTCAGGCAAGGACCCGCATAGACAGGTAGGCGTGGGTAGTGTATTGATATCAGGGAGCCTAGGTGGTGTAATGGTTAGCACACTGGCCCGGAATGCAAAGAGATGTGGGTTCGAGTCCCGCTCTAGGCGCAATATTTTCCATTTTCATCACCCCCACGACAATATTTATCTTAGACAAAATTAAGAAATTCTAAACCATCGGACTATGCAACTTTAACTATTAAGACCATATCGTCCTATAAAAGCATCAACATTTTGAAACCAAAACACTAACGGGGTCGTCCAAAGTTATCAACATTTTCATGGTCATACAATGTGTAACCAATGTGTGTGTGGGGGTGGGGGGGGGGGGAGGTTGTTAGTAAAGTATTAGTTTTAGCATTTAATAAAATGATCATATTTTTTCGGCGATTTTTTTGCACTGTGGTAGACTGCACTGGCTTGTGGCCAGGAGCCACTAGGGCCGTAATCGATTAACACGACCCGAGTCGTCAGAATTTCAAATAGAACATCGCGAGTGGAGTCGACAAATACACATGCCATGTCCAAAGCAACCCGACCCCAGTAACCCACCTCCTGGCTGGGGTGGCGAGGAGCGATGATGTCATATTTGCGCTGGTACCGTCCTGGAGGATAACAGCCACCGGTACCAGTCATACATATTTTTTGTTGGTAATAACATAGATTAATGAAATGGAAATATCAATAAACTATGCCATCATAAAACAATTTAAATCCTATTTTGCTGTAATTATATCGGCTATTAAAAAAAAAAAAAAAAAGGCCCACCATTTTTTTCACCCCGAGCTTGGAGAAGCGTATTCGATTATTCGACCCAAGTCTGCAGGATCTGCGCATGCACCAAAAAGTGGCTCGGGTGACCCGAGTCGATTAATCGATTACGCCAATGGAGACGTATGTGTGGATAGGGTGATTGCATCAGGGTATCTAGGTAGTGTAATTCTAATAGTTAGCACACTAGCCCTGGAATAGCAAGGCGTGCGGGTTTGAATCGTGCGCTAGGCATACTATTCCCCATTTTCATCACCCCCATGATAGTACACTACTGTAGGCAGTGACACAGGTAAATTTTCAGGTTATTGGTTTGACTCAACCACATTTCAAACCTGGGGGTTCGAATCCCATGACCTCCCAAAACGGTACCCTCATTTGGCTACCCCATGTGGGTCTCTAGTAAAATGTTGATGTGTCCTACTTTGGGGAGGAGGGTCGGGGGGGGGGGGGGTCTGGACAAGTAGTACTCTCCATACTACCGTGAGAATATTGACAACTTTGGACGCCCCCTCCCCCAACAAAATCTAAATTTGATTCTACATATCTAACTTAGATACTGGTACAATTCTCAAATGTGTGTTGCTACATAGAGAAGGGACTACTATTAAAGTACTAAGTGAATTTAATCGAAGCTGGCGACCTAAATTGCCTGAATTTTCTAAGTTGACCTGAGTTGTCTGAATTGCATGCCCCAATTTGCTTTGAACTGCCTGACTTGCCTGAGTTTGCCATGAACAAGTTAGTATTGCTCCGCCCTGATATTACCTTAAATGTTACCAGGACGTAACACCCCAACAACCAAACAACCAGTTAGTATTGCAGCTAGTAGTACTAGTAGTACATCAGACCGCTGCTAGTTGCGCTGGTGAGCCATCACGCTGGAGTGGCCTTGTTTTGGTAGCGCCCGATGGTGGCGCCACTGGTGGTGCCGGTGGTGGCGCCGGTGGCTGCGGCGGTGGTGGACGGAAGTGGAAGGCCTTCCTCCCGCTGTGCCAGGAGGAGACTGCCAACACGGGAGGAACAAGCAGGCACGGCCAGGAGCCCCGGGACTTGAGGCTGTGTGACCGACAAGAAGGCAACCCGTCCCCGCCCCCGCCCTCCCCCGCTCGTCCGCCCTCTGCAAGGCACCGCCCGGACACGCCTCACTCCGGGCCCGGCGACTTTCAGCAGCACTCTCCACAGTATCGTCGGCCCTAGAAGCCTGGGGCAGTGGGGTAGTAGCCCGGTGTTCAGCGATTGGATATCCACTCGTCGAGGTGTCCGGTGGTTTTTGGTGTCCTCTGGTAAAGTGTCCGGTGATCGGTTTATTAATTGGGCAGTGGTGAGGTGTTTAGTGATCGAGTGTTTGGTAGTTGAGTGTCCAGTGATCAATTAATTGTTCAGTGGTGAGGTGTTTAGTGATCGAGTGTCCACTTGTTGAGTGTCCGGTGATCAATTAATTTGTCAGTGGTCAGGTGTTTAGTGATCAAGTGTCCAATGGTTGAGTGTCCGATGATCAATTAATTGTTCAGTGCCCAGGTGTTTATTGTTCAAGTGTCCGGTGTTTGAGTGTCCAGTGATCAAATAATTGTTCAGTGGTGAGGCGTTTAGTGATCGAGTGTCCACAGGTTGAGTGTCCGGTGATCAATTAATTATTCAGTGGTCAGGTGTTTAGTGATTGAGTGTCCAGTGGTCGAGTGTCAGGTGATAAGTTAATTGATTATTTAGTGGTCAGGTGTTTAGTGATCAAGTGTCCACAGGTTGAGTGTGTGGTGATCAATTAATTGTTCAGTGGTCAGGTGTTTAGTGATTGAGTGTCCAGTGGTTGAGTGTCCGGTGATCAGTTAATTGTTCAGTGGTGAGACGTTTAATGATCGCGTGTTCGTTTGTCGAGTGTCAGGTTGGTTTTTGTGTTCAGTCGTTTAATTGTTTGGTATCCAATGGTTTGAGTGTCGTACGATAACGTGTCCTGTGTTTGAATATTAAGTGGTTGAGTGTCAAAAGGTCAAGTGTTCAGTGGTTGAGTGCTATGTGGTCGAATCTGCAGTGGTTGAGTGCTAAGTGGTCGAGTATTCAGTAATCAAGCACCAGTGGTCGTATATTCAGTAGTCGAGTGTCGAATTGTCGAGTATTCAGTAGTCAAGTGTTAAGTGGTCAACTATTCAGTAATGAAGTGTCCAGTAGTCTTGTGTTAAGTAGTCGAGTGTACAGTGGTTGAGTATTCATTCATCAAATGTCGAGTAGTCAAGTATTCAGTATTCGAGAGTCGAATAGTCAAGTATTCAGTAATGAATTGTCCAGTGGTCCTGTATTCAATAGTCGAGTGTTAAGTGGCCCTATATTCAGTAATCGAGTGTTAGGTTGTCGCATATTTTGTAGTTCACTGCTAAATGGAAGTATTCAGTAGTCGACTGTCGAGTAGTTGCACATTCAGTAGTCAAGTGTGAAATGGTCCCGTATTCAGTATTCAAGTGTCCAGTTGTCGAGTATTTAGTAGACGCATATTCAGTGGCCCCCCCTCAATACTCGAGAGTCAAGTAGTCAAGCATTCAATAGTCAAGTGTACAGTGGTCGAGTGTCTAGTGGTCCTGTATTCTGTAGTTGAGTGTTAAGTGGTCGAGTGTTCAGTAGTCGAGTGTTAAGTGGTCCTGTATTCAATAGTCGAATATACAGTGGTCACATATCCAATGGTCACGTGTTCAACTACACTGCGACGATGACTCAAGAAGGGACATCGCTGAGTTCGACACCAGGTGGTGTGTGACTTAAAAGCCTGCCACCAGGCGACCAGTGACTTTCCTAGCACTCTAAGACAAATCCCACAAGCAGTCCCCAACACTGCTGGCTTCAACTCAGGGCTGTTCAGTAGTAAGCTACTTGGCAGTAGTGACTTTCCTAACACTAGATACAAACCCAAGTAGGGACACTAAGCTGATAAACGACCCCCAGGCCACTGATTACGTCACCACTCTGTGCTGGTGGCGTGGTGCACAAACTCACAAGCCTTTGTTTCGCGACTTATCAAAAACAAGCTCAAACCCAAACAAGTTTCTGCGTGTAAAATATATAGTATAACGCTGACAACACCAGTTCTCATCTGATCACGTGCAAGTCACGCAACGCTGAGCCTCATCGGTACTCGCATGGACGACCGCTAAGGGATACACTAAGCACGACTGCAAGGTGCTGCAGACATCCTGATACAGACTTATTTGATCTATGATTTTATTATTATTATACGTCTGCTAAATCAGTCAGTGGATAAGTCATATTCATCACTTTATTTCTGGTATTGTACATGGGATCAGGATCGGCGAGCATGTCCTAAGCGCGATACGCATGAATGGATACTGGAGCCCTACACGTATCCAACCCCATGAGTGACATCATAGGACAGATAAGGATCGCCGATTGAGTCTTAATACATACATTTATATACTGTATAAGAATTATACGAGTATAATAACACGGAATATTATACTATCCTAGCACCCACACAACAGTGATCGGGTGCTTGAACCTCCCCTGCTCATCTACTGCATATCCAGTGTCACAAATTTCAATCAGAAACAATGGCCGATAAACTGACAGAAGAGGAGATTGCCGGTAAGATCAATCAATACATTACAATTTTAAAGTTGCACAGTTTTCCTTGGCCACAATTTTGTTAAATTTCTTTTTATAATTGTGATCTTGTAACTTCGACCAGAGGGGTGGCCGAATGAGTTAGAGCATCCGTCTCCTGTGTTGGTAGATCGTGGGGTCGTGGGTTCGAACCTGGGTTGAGTCAAACCAATGACTTAAAAATTGATACTTGTCGCTTCATAGCCTGGCATTCGGCATTATTAGGATAGGGCAAGGACTGGTTGGCTCAGTGTCAGGATAATGTGACTGAGTGGGATATCAGGTCATGGTGCTGGTGGCCTGGTCTTCCAGTGGGGCAGCACTATAAAGTTGTCATGAGTGCGCACTGTCACAAGTCGGTACCCGTCCTGATATGACCATAAATGTTGCTAGGACGTAAAACAACAACAAACAAAACAAATCTTTTAACTTCATAAGTGTCATTTGACACATAATTGATAGCATGCTTTTAGATTCTGTGTAAAAGCTTCACCTTCCTGTATGTTAGCTGAAACTACAACATGGCATACTGGGTCACAGCTTACGTCGTCATTACTTGTTTGTTTGTTGGATTTTTACGTCCTGGCAACATCTAAGGTAATATCAGGATGGGCACCGACTTGTGACAGTGCACACTCATGATGACTGTATAGTGCTGCCTCACTGGGAGACCAGGCTGCCAGCACCATGCCCTGATGTCCCACTTACACACATTATCCTGACACTGACCGAACCAGTCCTTGCTGTATCCTAGTAATACCGAGCATCAGACTAGAAAGCGACAAGTGTCAATGTTGTAAGTCATTGGTTTGACTCGACCAGGAATCGAACTCCCGACCTTCCGCCCGGGAAGCCTGCGCTCTACCGAATCGACCACCGCATTCAGTTCTGTTATTACTCAGAAACCAGCGAATTTCGGAATATCCGTAATAGTCCTCCTCATTGCACTAGCCCTTGCCATATCCTACTAACACAGTGCACAAGTATTCACACTATTCACGCCGCGGCCATGTTGAAACCAGACCGAGACCACATACGCGTCTGTCAGGTGCCACTGTATGAAAAGTCATGCGAATACTTTTTCGGTGACCAAAACCTCTCGAAATCACTCAAATTTGAAGGTTTTCACTTTTTAAACTACCATAGTCATCTTTGTATACCTGTTTTCTATCTATTGGCCAATTTTCACGAAGATTGGGTGAACCTTGCATGGTGATTTTCCCATTCTTTAACTACAATGTGACTGTCAACTTCAAGTCTGCATAGTTATGGTGGTATCATGTACCATGCAGCACTGTGAGCGTAGTTATCTGTGTAACACAGTTAAACAACTAGTCTTAGTAATTACACATTAATAAAAGCTTTAAAAGGGTTAAAATATATTTTCTAAATATATGTATATTAAGAAAGTTATGCAATTTTGAATTCAAGAAAAGATTGGCAGCCAAGGTGAGCGACTTTGTTGACATTGCCTACTGAAATGCATCTGATCATCACTCAATCTTCATGATAATTGACCAATAAATAGAAAAAAGGTATGCAAAAATGAATATGACAGTTTCAAAGGTTAATATCTTCAAATTTTACTCCTTTAATTTATGTAGTAGTTCATACACATCGGCACACAGTAGTGTCTTATGGCAATTTCCAATACCCGACGCGTACTCAGCCTAGTTCTGATGCTGAATTAGGTCACGGATGAATAGTGTGAATAGGCAACAACAAATGTACACATCCTAGGTCCTTGGTTTAACTCGGCCGGGGATGGAACCTGCAAATCCTCATAACGAGTATCATACCCGCCCGGTGGATGATGACATGAGGCAGGAGCAAAGTCTGACGATAATAATAACAGTAATTAATATGGGGGCCGTCCAAAGTTTTCAATATGTTAATGGTAGTACAGAGAGTACTACTTTTCCAGACGCCACCCCCCCCCTCTCTCTCCAAAGCAGTACACATCAACACTTTACTACAGACCCAGGTGGGGTGGTTACTGAATGACTTAAGTGCCCACCTCCCATTTTCAGAGGTCATGGGATTCAAATCCCAGCGCTTGAAAGGTAGTTGAGTCACACCAATAACTTAAAAGTTGACATGTCTTGCTAGCTAGCCTGGTGTATTATCACGGGGGTGATGAGAAAATGGGAAATATTGTGCCTAGCACAGGTTTCGAACCCACATGTCTTGCTATTCCAGGGCTAGTGTGCTAACTGTTACACTACCTAGGCACCATGATGCAATGCCCTATCCACACCTACTTCTCTATATGGCTCCTTGTCAGAAGCCAGGGCAGTCTACTACAGCCTACTAGTACTACAGTACAACAAATAAATCGCTAAAAAATATCATCATTTTATTAAACGCTAAAAGTCACACTTTACTGACAACCCCCTCCCCATATGCTTTGTAAGACCGTGAAAATGGTGACAACTTTGGATGGCCCCTAATAATATTGAAGGTGATAATTTTGGATGCAACGTGACAAGTTCCAGGGGACAGTCGGTTGCTACGCAACAGTACTCACCTCGATTTCTGCTTACATGCAACACCCTCATCCCGAGGAGGTCCCTAGTGAGGCTGGAGTTGATGCTGATGGATAGATGTGTGTATTAATATAAATGGGAAGGCATATATATATACATATATATATATATATATATATATATATATATATATATATATATATATGTGCCTTCCCACTTATATTAATACACACACATATATATATATATATATATATGTATATAAAGACCAGCTACAGTACAAAAGAGACAAAACAATGAAGGGTGGGTTGCGAGATAATATATTTCTCTGGCGTAGGGGAATATGTGCCCTAGCCTAATAAGAACAATTCCAAGGTCAAGTGAGAGTGGTAACGCCGGAAGTTAACGTCGGGGCCGGTGGTGGCACCACCAGTCCCCGTATGAGTAAGGAGCAAATACACGAAGAGTGCCAATTGGCTAATAATATAATATAATAATAATAATATAATAATAATATAATATAACAATATAATGGAATAATCCCTTCTGTGACTTTATACTCGCATAGTGCTTATACATCACATATATACAGTTGGCTCCAGGTAAACAGAATAACAAGACTGACATGGTTGAGAAAGAGTATATTATTTGGCAGGAATATATTAATTGCTCACCTAAAGTTATAATTTGACCACCCGAGCGGGTCTGGAGGCGAAAGCGACCAGACACAGCCAGTATCCAAGTGGCAAGAAACCCTCGCAGGTAAAGCCGGTGTTGCCAAATCTATAACTACGCACTGTGTTAGTACTAGATATCATATAATAGTGCAACGCTGAATATTAGTGCAATGGTGAATATATATAACGCAGAAGGAACTAAGGTGTGATAGTCTCATTGTTTATATTCCCAGAATAGAATATAGAACAAAAATTTCCGAGCGAGAGGAGTGCCCCGCCCCGCACAGGAGGTGGGGTGGGGGCGAGGTGCATGCTGGTACCTGCCCCCCCCCCCCCTCCCCAGCTGGACGAGGGGGGCACTACAGAGCTTATTACACACGATAGAGTGTTTATCACTATCCATATATATTATATGTAAGGTATAAAGAAGCATCATGTGGATATTATTAAATATGTATTGGTTCCACATGTTTCGCCTTGAATATTCGACGCTGTCCTATCTGAGTTGGAGCAACCTGGAGATCGGTTGTCCACTGTATTCAATTACCTAAGCACACCGCCTCCAGCATCTGCTCCCCGCACTACGCTCACTAAGTTAATTCACACATGGAATTTTTCTTTAAGTAAATTGTTGGTAGGTCCGTTGTGACCAGCCAGAGTGCATGACTCTCTTAACCTACCTGTTGACTTCTCCTAATGTAATAGGTAATAATTATATATGAGCCTGTCTCAAAAGGTGCTAACTCTTCGTTTTTTTGTCCATTGTAACGATTGACACAAAACAGCACAGAAACGGTTACACTGAAAACACAAGGATATTTGCTTCAAATCAATATGTATTCTATTGGGATTATGAAGCACCATGTAAAAAACAAATCAGTTTATCCTAAGCAAATGCATAAATAGATAGTATGTTGATTGTTACAATGGACAACGTTTTGTCCCATATTGCTTAGCACCTTTTGAGACAGCCTCATATATGTGATGAATAGCGCATTATACGAGTATAAATTGTAGGGGAACATGTACTGTTTTATTATTCCTCCATAGGCGCTGTTGTGGAGTGCCCCCCCCCCCCCTCCCATCTGTCGGGGTAAGGTATTTGGGTGGCCCCTCCCGTGCCTCACAGACAGGAGTTTTTCTTTTCTATAAACAAATGTACATACATACATATACGAAGAGTTCAAGCGAAAAAACCTGGAGACGCAAATCCAAAAATTGAATTAAAATAACAGATTTTTACCAGAGGATAATTTTTATTCTCACGTATTCTATTTTTATTGTGATGAAATGGTAATGAAATAATGAACAAGCAAACATGAATGCAAAACAAACTAAAACCTTTGAAGGTTCGACTCCAATGTTTATCTCAATTTGTGGATCGGTGTTTAGAGGGTTTTCTGCCTGAACTCACCATATATATATATATAAACATATCTCCAGTACAAATTAAGGAGAAACAATGAGGTAGTGAAAAAATGAAACAACAATGAGGTAGTGAAAAAGTCCTCTGGTGCGACTGACACTGGTCTACATCCGGTGGAGGCGAGGAGGGTAGGTGGAGCCACCCATACAGTGTTTGTCTTACGGAGTATAACAATAAAGTAACAATTAACCCTTACGTATCTTTATACTTGCATAATTCGTTATACATCACATAACCAGATGGGATGGCCGAATGAGTTGAGCGTCCGTCTCCTGTTTTGGGAGATTGGGGGATCCCAACCCATGGGTTTGAACCCTGGTCAAGTCAAACCAATGACTTAGAAATTGATACTTGTCACTTACTAGCCAGGCACTCGGAATTATTAGGATAGGACAAGGACTGGTTGGCTCAGTGTCAGAATAATGTAACTGAGTGGGATATCAGGTGATGGTGCTGGTGGCCTGGTCTCCTGGTGGGGCAGCACTATAACATCGCCATAAGCGCGCACTGTCACAAGTCGGTACCTGTCCTGATATGACCTTAGATGTTGCTAGGATGTAAAACAACAACAAACAAACTATATATATACAGTAAAGCCTCTCTGTACCGACCCCTCAACAGATCGACCACTCCCCTATATCGATCGCTTTACTTGGGTCGCAACAATACAATTGTAAGGATATTCTAACTCTCTAAACCGACCACCTCCCTAAATCGACCACTTAAAGTCGGTCCCATGGTCGGTCGATTTAGAGAGGTTTTACTGTATACATCCAGCGTGCTATCCAGTATATGCCCTACCACACGTGGTCCATTCAATGCACGTGCAGAGTTAAGGGTCACCGGGGAGATCGGATCGATGGGAAGACAATATGCATGGCTATGTTCTGCATATTCACCTGACATGATTGATTCATTCATCCATGGTGGTTTTACGACCCAGAAACATCTGAGGTAATACTACGCTCCTGTATTGGTATCCACCTGTGAGACAGTGCGCATTATCCTCGGGTCTTTATAGTGCTGCTCACACTTAGGTGGTCCTCGTTTGTTTACTGGGGTTTTATGTCCTAGCAGCATCTGAGGTAATATGAAGGTGGTGGCGCCATCTCGGGACTTTGTAGTGCTACTACCCATTATTTTGTGTGTTGGTTTGTTAGGGCTTTTAGGCCTAGCAACATATCAGGTCATATGAAGACGGGTACTGAGTTTTGAGACAGTGTGCACTCTTTGCGGGGCTTTATATTCTTATAGTGCTGCCCCCGTTCTGGGTGGTATTTGTTTTATTGTGGTTTTGCATCCTAGCAATATCTGAGGTCAGATTATGATGGATGCCAACTTATGGTACAGTACACACGTTCCTCGGAGATTCATAGTGCTGCCCCCATTTGAGATGCTTAGTGGCTCATTGGGGTTTTACATACTAGCAACATCTCATGTCGCATCAAAATAAATGCCGACTTGTGGGACAGTGTGCACTCTCCTAGTAGGAGCTTTATAGTGTTGCTCCCATTTCGTATGCTGTTTATTTTATTGGGGTTTTACACTCTAGCAATATCTAAGATCATAGTAAGATGAATACGGACTTCTGAAGCAGTGCACACTCTTATAGGAGGCTTTATAGTGCTGCCTACTCTGACTTGGAAGATTTGTTTGTTATTTGGGTTTGACATTTCATTGTCATTTCGGTTTGACACATGTTGATTTTTGTGCTTGAACCCTTCATTACTCCGAGACATAATATTTCCAAGGAGAAAGTATTATTCTGGGTGATAATATTCTCCTTTACATTAGCGGTCAGGGGGATGCATCACACTGTAGGCTAGATAAAAGATTCACCCCGTACTTCCAGTACAGGGGTGAAAACCAGCCTTATATAAAAACGGTCGAAAAATCGGGCTAATGAAATGAGTCTTTATGACAGTCTAAATTCACAATCTAAGAAGCAACATTTATTCTTTGTATATGTCTTCATGTTTACCCACTACTTTTGAGTTGGAAAATATAATAAAACATATACTTTAATGCAATTTAAAACTGAAATCGATGGCGTTCCCTGGCCACCATCTTGTCTTTTTGCATTCTCTCCCATTTCACCAACTCTGTTCTGATATAAGTAACCATTTGACACTGGTGTCAGGCATTCTACTTCTTGTTCCATACTAACGCTATTTTCGCCCGTATTTATATAAGGCTGGTCTTCACCCATGTACTACAAGAACCAGGTGAATCTTTTATCTAACTGTAGGCCTACAACTACCAGGCGTGTGCACTGCCAGGTAGTGGCATCCATCCCTATGTAATCCCCAGATGTTGTTAGGGCTTAGAACCCCAATCATTTCTGCACGTAAACAAAGTAAAGCTTGTTTTATTTAAGTACACTTCTAGAGCATATTGATTGTTATCATCGGCTATTGAACGTAAAATATATGGTCATTCTGACATATTTCTTTGGAGGAAACCCACTGCCGCCACATAGGCTACTCTTTCCGATAAGCATCAAGGGGTCTTTTATATGCACTTTCCCACAGACAGGACAACACATACTGCAGCCTTTGATTAACCAGTTGTGGACCATTGGTTGGAACAAAAAATAACCCAAACTGCAAATGGATCCACTGAGCAGGATCGATCCGAGGACCGACAGCTTCACAGGTGGAAACTCTACCGCCTGAACTACGTCCCGCTCCCTATTTCCGCATGTACCCAAGACATCCCCTATTTATGGTCCACTGCATTTCAATCTGGGCAATACAATAATAATAGTAATAACCGTCCCCCCCAAAAAAACAACAACCCGCCCCCCCAAAAAAAAAACGCACAAAAAACCCTGACAGAGTGTGTTGCGGCACCTAGTGCATATTTGTTGCATACACCATTCTTATGTTATCGATTTTAACGTTTGCTAGTTTGGGATTCCCTAGTTTCCATTAATATCTTAGACCACTGCCCCATGTGAAAGTACAACGTCTGAACACTTTGATCTCTGGATACTGAATGCTTTATTCCCCCGTCCAGGGGTCTAGACCTCCGGCACCCTTAAGCGGGCATTCCTTACACGCGGTATGCGGTATGCGAATGCGAATGCGAATGCGGCAAAAAATCGAAAAGCATCTAAGTCAATGAGGGTGATTCCTTACACGCGGTATGCGGCATGCGGCATGCGGCATGCGAATACTGAATCGGTCCATGTACCGATCGGTGCGGCATGCGAATGCGAATGCTGCTGCGTTTGCCATAGAGAACAGTGGTGAGGAAACCTGACACTGTGTGTGGGTGTGGGTGTGGGTGTGGGTGAAAGGACCCATCCCGTAATCACGCCGCACGCCGCACGCCGCATGCCGCATGCCGCATACCGTGTGTAAGGAATCCTAGCTTTAAGCGGGCATTCCTTACACGCGGTATGCGGTATGCGGTATGCGGCATGCGGCATGCGGTATTATATATGACCAAATATTGCATTTATATCTATGTACCTTTTTGTACGTCACATGGGGGTTCCTACCTTTATTATAACCAAATTATAGATAAGTATTCATATTTCTGTGCATATGGTAGCATTTTTAGCTTTCCCATAACCGTCAGTCTCCCGATTGGGACGTCCTAACATCCTAAACTGAGCCATGTTAGGACCGTCCTTTTCGGTCAACAAAATCTGGGACGGTCCTAACATCTCTCGGAGCAAGCTAAACTGAGCCATGTTAGGACCGTCCTTTTCGTTATAATTGCCAAATTATAGATAAGTATTCATATTTCTGTGGATCTGGTAGCATTTTTCCCCTCCTCACGCTTGTGTGAGACCGTTCCATAATGCTCAGTTGCCTCTCCTGGTGTTAAACTAATGGACACATCAGACTCAGGTTTCTATTCGCACCCTGCATGCCGCATACCGCATGCCACACCGATCGCTACATGGACCGATCGGAAAATGCATTCGCATTCGCATTCGCATGCCACATGCCGCATACCGCATGTAAGGAATGTAGCCCATAGGCTTCAAGGCGTTTCGATTTTTTGTCGCATTCACATTCGCATACCGCATACCGCCTGTAAGGAATGCGCCCTTTAGTCATGTGACATCATCTCATTTGCATATATTACAGACGTGTCTAGACGTCTAGATGTCTAGACTTCTATTACGCATATATCACACCCCAAGCAACATAACTTACTTAGCTTATTGTAAATTAATAACACACTCCCATACCCTGGGGACAAAGACATCGTTATTCTGTACTTGCTTCGAGTTGACTTACAAAATTGGTATATGTCGCTAGCTAGCCTGGCGCTCGACATTACTAAGACAGGGCAAGGACTGGTTAGCTCAGAATCAGAATAATGTGACTGAATGGCATGGTGGGTCATGGTGCCAGGATCCTGGTCTCCCAGTTAGGTAGCACTATTAGTATTAATGTATAAAGGTCACCATGAGTGCGCACTGTCACAAGGAGGTACCCGTCCTGATATGGCCTTAGACGTTCCTAGGATGGAAAACCCCAACGAACAAGCAAACCAAGACACGTCGCAACACGACTTGAGTAAATAAAAGGGGTTTTACCATCTAGCAACATCTGAGCCAATGCTAGAGTTTGTGACAGTGTTCACTCATGCCGACTCTATAGTGCTGCCTTGATAGGATACAGTGTCCTTTCTTAGTAAAGCCCAGAGCCAGACAAGTCACAATTTTTCGTACCTCTTTGGTTTGACTCGAACCTGCGGCCTTCCACATGAAAAGCAGGCGCATCATCATCATCATCATCATCATCATCATCATCATCATGAGCAGCGTCATCCCTAGTTCTCATATTTTAATAACATTTTACCCCATTCCTCCCCCCCCCCCTCCCCCCAGAAGATCGGGCTCAACCCAAAACAAACTAAGACAATTAATTTCTCTTTCTTTGTATATATATATATATATATATATATATATATATA
This sequence comes from Branchipolynoe longqiensis, assembly GCA_030323885.1. Taxonomy (NCBI): domain Eukaryota; kingdom Metazoa; phylum Annelida; class Polychaeta; order Phyllodocida; family Polynoidae; genus Branchipolynoe; species Branchipolynoe longqiensis. The sequence continues at coordinate 78,807,790 of CM059190.1, read as the reverse complement.
TATATATATATATATATCTATGTGGCATATAAGCATTATATGTATATAGATTGGCGGTACTGCCTTTTATTAGATATTATTATTACTTATTTATTCGCTTATATATGTAATGTAGTATGTGAGTATAAAGGCGTGGAAGGGAATCTTACTATTGTTGTTATTATTGATGCTTATTTACAACTACTGTGCATCCTGACTACCACTCTCCGACCAGTGGCGCCGCCACCGGTCTCCTCCGTCCCTAACGGCCGCGCTCCCTATGTTCATTCGCACTGAAGAATTTATATAGTCAACCCACTCCTTTTGGAGTGGGGGTGGGGGTGGGGGTGAGGTGGGGTGGGGGTGGGGTTGGGGGTGGGGTGGAGTGGGTGGGTAACTGAATTCACACCACAATTACAATTGGTTGGTTAATGGAGTATTACGTCCTAGCAACATCTAAGGTCATATCAGGACGGGGAGTTACAATTAATAGGGTCTTCTTAAATAAGAAATACATTTCAAACTCAGGATATATATTATATATACATAATTATATATCTTTTCATGAAACCGATAATCTGCTGAAATAGTACCAGATTCCCTCCTCTCCCTATATTTACAACCAGTACACTATAGTCCGATCTGTGCGCTATTCTGGTCCCAACACTTGACTGGTATCACCACACTGCAGCACCCTTGAGACGACTACATCCGATCGGCTGAATCACTGACCAGAATTACCCAGTTGTCAAGTGCACTGCAACCACAATAGAGGGAACTGCTTTGTTCGCTATCTAATTTTATCATGATGGCAGAGGCTTTCAGCCCCAGGGGTGTAATCGACACTGATTATTTAAAGCAAGCCGCTATAGAGAACGGACAGGATGGCCGAATCGATAAGAGAAGCGACTGGTTTCCGCAGTGTGAAGCTGTGGATTTACACTCTGACCGAGCCAAACCAATGACTTTCAACATTGATACTTGTCGCTACCTAGCCTGGCATTCGGCGTTAATAGGATAGGAGGAGAACTGGTTAGCTCAGTGTCAGGATAATGTGACTGAGTGGGATCTCGGGTTATTGTGCTGGTGGCCTGATCTCCCAGTGGGGCAGCACTATTAAATCACCATGAGTGCACACTGTCACAAGTCGGTTCTGATGCTGATTCGTGATATATATAATATATGTAGTGGTCTGCACTGACCTCTCAAGTAAGGAGCCGCATAGACAGGTAGGGGTGAGTAGTATGGTGATATCAGGGAGCCTAGGTGGTGTAATGGTTAGCACACTGGCCCGGAATGCAAAGAGATGTGGATTCGAGTCCTGCTCTAGGCGCAATATTTCCCATTTGCATCCCCCCCATGACATATATATATTTTGTTTAGTGATTGTTTGTTTTTTCTGCTCAGAAAGGTTAAGTGGATGCACTTGTTTTCGCAGCTGTGCAGTAGTGGTCATAATCCATATGGATTGATTTCCTAATAACCCACACTTCTCGTTCATGACATTAGAATTTCTAGTACGTAAAGCCTTCACAACGACTATGTGATAAGTAGATTATTTTTTAGTTTTGGATATTTTACAACCCAGGGTTAACTGTAGGTAACAGTATGGCACTGACTGAAACTAGCCTGTTATTTGGTTGGTTATTGGAGTTTAACGTCCTGGCAACATCTATGGGCATATCAGGACGGGTACCTACTTATTACATTGTGCATTCATTGCAACTTTACAGTGCTGCACCACTGAGAAATCAGGTCACTGACACCATGACCTGATATCTCACTCAGTCGCATTATACTGACACTGAGCTAACAAATCCATGGCCTTCCTATTAATGCTGAGCGCCTGGCTAGGATAAGTATCAATTTGATAAGTCATTGGTTTGATTCGACCGGGAACCGAACTCCCAACCTTCCGCACGCGAGGCATGTGCTGTAACCGATTAGGCCACCGCACGCGGTTTTAGCCTGTTATTGACGCACATGCGAATGTGGTAGGAATCGACTGAAGCGCGCATTCCTTACATGCGGTATGCGGCATGCGGCATGCGGCATGCGGCGTGCTTACAGGATGGGTCCTTTCACCCACACCCACACCCACACCCACACACAGTGTCAGGTTTCCTCACCACTGTTCTCTATGGCAAAAGCAGCAGCATTCGCATTCGCATGCTGCACTGATCGCTACATGGACCGATTCAGTATTCGCATGCCGCATACCGCATACCGCATACCGCGTGTAAGGAATCACCCCCATTGATTTAGATGCTTTTCGATTTTTTGCCGCATTCGCATTCAGATTCGCATACCGCATACCGCGTGTACGGAATGCGCGCTTTAGACGATGTCTCGCCGTATGAAGAGATATATGTGTTTGTTTGTCCTACCAATCAGTGTCAATGTGCATACATGATGCTTATAACAGTGCTGTCCCACTGAGGGATTGAACTACCAGCATCATGTCATAATATTCCACTCAGTCACATTATCATGACACTGAGTTAACCAGTCTTTGCCCTATTCTCGTAAGGCGGTGGCCAAATCGGTCGAGTGAAGGATTCCCATGTGGAAGGTCGGGAGTTCGAATCCCAGCCGAGTCAAACCAATGGGTAATAAGATTGATATTTGTCGCTACCTCAGCCTGGCACTCGGCATTAATAGGATAGGACAAGGGCTGGTTACTACAATATCAGAATAATGTGACTGTATGGGATAAAGGGTCATGGTGCCAGCGGCCTGGTTTCCCAGTGTTACAGCACTATAAAGTCACCATGAGTGCACACTCTCACAAGTTTGTTGATTGATTGATTGATTGTTTGATTGGTGGTTGCTTTGCGGTGTGTCGGTAGCATAGGCCATATTCACGGTGAGTCTCTACTCATCCTGATATGACTTTAGATGTCGCTAGGATGTAAAACAACAACAACGCTTCACATCATACAACACATAATATGACGCTTGGAACTCTTCATCTTTCAGAGCTGAAGGAGGCTTTCTCATTGTTCGACAAGGACGGAGACGGGACGATATCGTCCAAGGAGTTGGGGACGGTGATGAGATCGCTAGGACAGAATCCCACGGAAGAACAACTCCTCGACATGATCAATGAGGTCGATGCTGACGGTAAGTAGTTCAAAAGCTAAAGCTGCTTAGTCTGATAGTTTTCAGTTTCTGTCATTTTTTCTGACATAAATATATTAGATTTATCGATCTGACATACTTTACTTTTAGTTTGAATTAGATTGATCGTTATAATCTCCTTTATTTTAGTTTGCAGCAATTATTAAAGCTGCATAGTCCGATGAAAACATTAAATTACATTAAAAAGAAACCAAGCAATTATCTAGATTTTATTCTACTGTCGTGGGGGTGATGAAAATGGGAAATATTGCACCTAGAGCGGGACTCGAACCCACATCTCTTTGCATTCCGGGCCAGTGTGCTAACCATTACACTACCCACGCCTACCTGTCTATGTGGTTACTTGCCTGAGAGGTCAGTGCAGACCACTACACTCGTACCCCTGGAATTGTAAGTCTTTTAATGCTTACAATTACATACATTCATGCAATGCACTAACACATACATACACAGGGTAGGTTCAACAACCATGCAGCGTAAAGCTTGTACAGGATCATGACACGGCAACCAGTGTCGTGGGGGTGATGAAAATAGGAAATATTGCACGTAGAGTGGGACTCAAACCCACATCTCTTTGCATTCCGGGCCAGTGTGCTAACCATTACACCACCTAGGCTCCCTGATATCACCATACTACCCACGCCTACCTGTCTATGTGGTTACTTGCCTGAGAGGTCAGTGCAGACCACTACACTCGTACCCCTGGAATTGTAAGTCTTTTAATGCTTACAATTACATACATTCATGCAATGCACTAACACATACATACACAGGGTAGGTTCAACAACCATGCAGCGTAAAGCTTGTACAGGATCATGACACGGCAACCAGTGTCGTGGGGGTGATGAAAATAGGAAATATTGCACGTAGAGTGGGACTCAAACCCACATCTCTTTGCATTCCGGGCCAGTGTGCTAACCATTACACCACCTAGGCTCCCTGATATCACCATACTACCCACGCCTACCTGTCTATGTGGTTACTTGCCTGAGAGGTCAGTGCAGACCACTACACTCGTACCCCTGGAATTGTAAGTCTTTTAATGCTTACAATTACATACATTCATGCAATGCACTAACACATACATACACAGGGTAGGTTAAACAACCATGCAGCGTAAAGCTTGTACAGGATCATGACACGGCAACCAGTGTCGTGGGGGTGATGAAAATAGGAAATATTGCACGTAGAGTGGGACTCAAACCCACATCTCTTTGCATTCCGGGCCAGTGTGCTAACCATTACACCACCTAGGCTCCCTGAGATTGGTGCAGCTATTAAAGATGTGTTGCTGCATAGCAGGGAATAGCATAGCAGAAGCATATGTGGTGTCATAGTATTGGCATGCTTGCCACAATTAATTTGGCATATTTATTCTTCAAATATCTCAGAAGTTAGCTGTTTAAAATAAGAATTACTTCAAATTAAAGTAAGGTAGATCATAACCATCAACCTTATATATTTATCTCAGAAAATTACAGAAACTCAAAACCATCGGACTATGCAACTTTTTTTTAAATAGCTAACTTTGGTGATATTCAAGGTGCAAACTAGATAAAGGATTCACCTGATACTCGCAGTACACAGGTGAAGACCAGCCCTATATAAAAACGGTCAAAAAGCGGGTTAATGAAATGAGAGCCTAATTTCACAATCTAAGAAGCAACATATATTCTTTGTATATGTCTTCATATTTCCCCGCTACCTTTGAGTTGAAAAATATAATAAAACATCTAGCTTAATAAGATTTAAAAGTGAAATCGACGGCGTTCTATGGCCGCCATCTTGTCTTTTTAAATTCTCTCCCATTTCACCAACTCTGTGCCGATATAAGTATCCATTTGATATTGGAACCAGGTATTCTACTTCGTATAAATGTTGAAAAGACTAGGTGAGAGAGCACATCCTTGTCGCACTCCACATTTGATCTTCACTTCTGGTGTCAATGAGTCTCCAATTCTTACAGCAGCATACTGTTCCCAGTAGAGGTTGGCCACAAGCCGAACGTCCTTACCGTCTAGACCGATTTTTTGTAGAGCTTCTATGAGTTTCTTATGATGTACTTTGTCAAATGCTTTAGCGTAGTCTATATAGCATATGTATATATCCTTATCTACTTCTATGTGGTGACAAATGTTTAATAAGTGCACCAGTATCTAAGTTCTATGCGTAGAATCAAATCTAGATAATTGTTTTGGTTTTGAAAATCTGGTGTTTTCATCAGACTATGCAGCTTTAAGGTCAACGTAAAGGTCAAGCTGCATAAGTGTGAAGTGCCTCTTTGTAACAAGACCAACTCGTCGTTGCCAATAAACTCTGGAATGGCATGGATATGCCACCACCCTTAACCATCATGAACAAACCATCAACACACCGAACATCCTATACAACTATCAATCTGTTTAAACATATTGAACATTATATAAGACAGACAACATGTCTTGTCAACCATAAACTTAGCTTGTTTTATAAGAGAAAAAATGTAACCCACACGATTGTTTGAGTTGCCTAGACTATACACTTTCTACTCAGTGCTGCTCCCCATTTTTGTATGAACTGCAGTGACTGGTGCGGTACATTATACAGCAGGAGCCACTACCTTAATTCTATAGGATCAGTGCTGTTACTAATGCAGCACTGACCAAACTTAGATTAGCTAGACTGTCAATTCCAATAGTAAGATGGCCGGAAGACCAGTGCTCCGGCACTGACAAATGTCATATTGAGATGAATAAATACTTTACAACAACAACAAAATTTGACACGGTACTCTCCTTTGTTTGCGACACCGCTATGACACTGGTGCCATAGCCAGGATCCTGCATAAACAATGTACTGTCAGGTTACCGGGCTTACCCTGTGTGTAGCTGCAAATGGACAGCATGCAGATACTGCTATCGTAAGCTTTGGACGAGATGTGGATGTTTATTGGTTGTTGGAATGTTATCTCCTGGTAACATCTAACGTCATATCAGAACGGGTACCGACTTGTGACAGTGCACACTCATGGTGACCTCATAGTGCTGCCCCACTGGGAAATCGGTAGAGCATAGGCTTCCCGTGCAGAAGGTCTGGAATTCGAATCCCAGCCGAGTCAAACCAATGACTTACAAAATTGATTCTTGTCACCACCTAGCCTGACGCTCGGAATTACTACTATAATAGGCTAGGGCAAGGACCGGTTAGCACAATGATAATGTGACTGCGTGAGATATCGGGTCATCGTACCAACAGCCTGTTCTCCCAGTGGGGCAGCACCAACAAGTTACCATGAGTGTGCACTGTCACAAATCGGTAGCTGTCCTGATAATGACCTGAGATGTTGCTAGGATGTAAAATGACAACAAACAAACAAATCAGATCTGTAGTTCACTTCCTATAAATTGCAGCATCCCACTACCTTTGCAACCGGAAATCGAACCCACGACCCGGGACGGGAATCGCGCGCTCACTCAATTCAGCTCGGTCATTCTCCTGAAACGCTACTTCCGCTTTACGCAATCGCATGCGCACAACTTTCTGAGTAATAATGAAACGCCCGATTGCGCATGCGTATGCATACAAGTGCAGCTTTCTGAGTTATATTATTGAACAGTCCACCATCGATCAATACCTCCCTGGTAAGTTGTCGTGATCTGGAACAGAAATGCTATGTCATCAGTACAAAGGTCACGTGTCTATATGCATAGCCCACGTGACTCCGAGCATGACAAATTGGGACCATTTAGAAATCCATAGCGCGATGTTCCAGCTCAGAAGTTGACATCACATGTTGGGCGCAGCCGGGTCTTGTTTTATATACATACAGTAAAGCCTCTCTAAATCGATCGACCTTGGGACCGACTTTAAGTGGTCCATTTAGGGAGGTGGTCGGTTTAGGAAGTTCTTTTTATCATTACAATGGTACTGTTTAGGCAATCGTTTGGGACCCAAATGAAGCCATCGATATAGGGGAATGATCGATCTGTGGAGGTGGTCTGTTAGAGAGGATTTACTGTATAGTAAAACCTCTCCAAATGGATTGTTGGGACCCAAATAAAGCGATCGATGTGGGGAGGTTGTCAGTTGGGGAGGTTTAACTGTATATACAGTAAAACCTCTCAAAATCGACCGACCGTGGGACCAACTTTATGTTGTCCATTTCGGGAGGTGGTCGGTTTAGAGAGTTATAATATCCTTACAATGGTATTGTTGGGACCCAAATAAAGCGATCGATATAGGGGAGTGGTCGATCTGTGGAGGGGTCAGTATAGAGAGGGTTTACTGTATATATATGTATATATATGTATATATATGTATATATATATGTATATATATGTATATATATGTATCTATATGTATATATATATATATGTATATATATATGTATATATATGTATCTATATGTATATATATGTATATGTATCCTCCAGTGTGTGTGGCGTGAGGGGGCGGGGGAGCACCCGTACACAGGCTCCCAACAACGGGGGGGGGGGGGGGACTCCACCAATGCGCCAATGGATGAAGTAGCAAAGTGGATATGTTCCCTTAGCATTTATACTTGTATATTGCGTTATACATCACATATATGGCACAAGCTCAAAGTTATTATGTTGTGCAACTTTAAAACAATTTGGCATAGCGAAAGTCCACTAACTGACTTGCTTGGGAGATAACTCACAGAGCCGTAACCCCTGGGAGCAATCTTTCCCAGTTCCGACTTACCAAAAGTTTACCAACTGTTGGCGGTAAACTATAATTGTAATGCATCGTTCATGTTGGTTCGTCAACATGGGTAATTTTCGCGCCACCTGGGTTCGATCCAGCTAACAACCACCAGTACAACACCGCCACACCCAAATAACCCAACCAACCAAGATGGCAGAGTGGGTAGTGTACTCAGTTCCAATATGGAAAGTCATGGGATCAATCCCCGGCTGAGACACCCAACAAAATTTACAAAGGTGGTTCTTGTTTCCACCCTGTTTGGTGCTCGGTTGGCTGGTTGGTTGTTAGAGTTTTACGTCCTGCCAACAGTTAAGGTAATATCAGGACGGGTATTGACTTGTGACAGTGCGCACTCATGGCAACTTTATAGTGCGTTTGGTACTTGGTATTACAAGGATGGGGTAAGGATTGGTTGGCTTGGTGTGAGGTTAATGTGACTCAGTGTGGTATCAGGTCATGGTACTGACGGCATAAACATACTCATTTTCGAAAATACTCACATGGATCTATCTAATATTTAATCATATAATTAATATTTAGTAGTATGACACTAGTGTTGTGATATTGCTGTGATACTTGTAGGTAACCTTTTCAGAAATTTGTTGTGATATATACTGCAAATTATGTACTCAACAGCTATTGTTAGTTCACTTTACTGCATATGTACACTATATACCATTTTTGCAAGGCAAGGCAAGATCTACCGTGCAATCGTGCTATCCACCCTACTATACGGAGCCGAGGCCTGGACAGTGTACAGCCGACAGGTGAAAACGCTGCATGCCTTCATGATGCGACATCTGCGTTCAATCATGAGGCTAACCTGGAAGGACAGAGTGACAAATAAGGAAATACTCGAACGGATGAGGCTGCCCTCTATGGAAGATCTTTTGATCAAAAAGAATCTCCGGTGGACTGAACACCTCATGAGGATGTCATCAGACAGGCTACGAAAGCAGATCCTCTATTCTCAACTGTCTTCTGGTTACAGAAAGAGAGGGCGCCCTCATCCCCGGTTCAAGGATACCATCAAGAGAAACCTGAAGCTGAGAGACATTAAGACCGACTCATGGACATCACTCTCACAGCAGAGAGCTAATTGGAGAGCGGCAGTCAAGTAATAAAAGCAGTCTTGGTCACATAATGACCGACAGCATGATGATGATGATGATGATACCATTTTGGTGTAAATATTCCTAATTTGAAAAATGGCTGGAAACAAGTATTTCACCGCTGACAAAATAACTTATTGAGCAGAATGAACATATGTACACAAAACTGGTAACGGTTATCCCATTGGGGAAGCGCTATTAATGTTGGTTGGTTGGTTGTTGGAGTTTTGTTACCTGGCAACATCGAAGGTCATATCAGGACGGGTACCGACTTGTGACAGTGTGCACTCATGGCGAGTGTATAGTGCTGCCCCACTGGGAGATCAAGCCACTAATACCATGATTCGATATCCCACTCAGTCATATTATCCTGACACTGAGCCAACCAGTCCTTGCCGTATCCTAATAATGCCGAGCGCCAGGCTAGGAATCGACAAGTATAAATTGGTGTGTCATTGGTTTGACTCAACCAATGTTCGAACCCACGAGTTCGACTCCCACGATCTACCAAAACGGGAGATTGGCGCTCAACTCATTCGGCCATCTATGTGGGAGACGTGATTGGTGGTGATTGGTGGTGATTAGTGGTGATTGGTGGTGATTGGTGATTAACAGGTGCCGCCGGGTGGTAAAACGCGCCGCAACAACAAAGCGGCTGCAGACCGTCAGTCACGTCACGCACACCCGGCGTGCGGGGAAGTGTGGCCGCAGCACGCGGACTGTGTGGTACCAGCGGGTAACCAGCGGGCAACCAGCGGGCAACCAGCCGGTAACCAGTAGGAAAACTAGTGAGAATACAACGGGGAACCAGTGGGGAGCGAGTGGGGAATCAGTGGAGAACCCGCAGGGAACCAGTAGGGAACCAGTAGGGAACCAGTAGGGAACCAGTGAGGAGTTAGCTGGGAACCAGCGGGGAACCAGCGGGGAGCGAGTGGGGAACCAGTAGGGAACCAGTAGGGAACCAGTGAGGAACGAGCGGGAAACCACCGAGGAACCAGCGGGGAACCAGTAGGGAAGCAACGGGGAACTAGCTGGGAACCAGCGGGGAGCGAGTGGGGAATCAGCAGGGAACCAGCTGGGAACCAGTGGGGATACAATGGGGAACCAGAAGCAACGGGGAACCAGCAGGGAACCAACGGGGAACCATCTTGGAGCGAGCTCTTTAATAAACTTAAAGAAATTTAACCATCTGTGGGAAAGCCACCACAGACTCATGCGGGAGGTTGGCGGGACCAAGTGGTCCTTAGCCGCTGCCGTATTGGCCACTCGTGGCTTACACATGCTTTTCTGCTCAAGGGGGAACCTCCCCCTGAGTGTATTGGGTGTCAGTCCCCGCTGACACTCAAACACATTTTACTAAGTTGCGTTGATTTTTTGGCCCTGCGCCAACAGTTCTACACTGCAGACAGTATGCATGACCTTTTTACTAAGGTAAAACAGGAAAACATTTTAGCCTTTTTGAGGGCAGCTGGACTGAACCACCTCATATAGTTTACTAAATAGATTCTATCAATTATTAATAAAACTTTTCTTTTTCTATGGGAATTTGTTTCCTTGACCACAAATATATGATCATGAGCTTTCTAATTTAATGAGTGTCTATTGGCACATAATTGATTGTCTGCCTTTACATGTAAAAGCGATGGTTTGAACAAAAAACAAACATTTCTCGCCGTGAATATGGCCTATGCTGCCGACACGTCGTAAAGCAACCACCAATCAATCAATCAATCATCTGGAGCGAGCTAGGAACCAGCATGGAGCGAGAGGGGATCCAGTAGGGAACCAATGGGGAACCTAGGGGACCGAGCTAGGAGCCAGCAGAGAACTTGCGGGGAACCAGTGGGGAACCAGCAGGAGGCTAGCCGGGAACCAGCAGGGAGCTAGCGGGGAACCAAGGGGAACCAAGGGGAAAGCAGCGAGGAACCAGCGGGGAACCAGCATGGAACATACATATAATTATATACACACTATCAGGCGCCGCCTAGTGGGGGAAGGAAGTATTAGTCCGTTCCCAGTGAGCTTAGACTAGTTAGAGCATTTGCGTGTCTGCCCACACGAGAGACACATGCTCACTGGGGTCAGGCACTCAACTCTCTACTTTATTTGCAGACATGCCCCCTTCATATATATATATATATATATATATATATATATCTGTATATATACATATATATATATAATAATTCTTACGTTAACAGATATACAGGTATGTAAACAATGATAGCGACAAAGTAGGGCGGTATGAGTTGGCTGTCAAAGTTGGAGCGAAAAGCCCCGCGCATGGGGGTTAGGAGGGGGTAGAGTGAGGCATGCCGGTGTAGTAAGTTCAAAACACTACCCTAGTTGAAGGTAGGTTCAAAACACTACTGTGGCCATGCTGAAACACTATCCTTAAGTTCAAAACACTACCTTTAAGTTCAAAACACTACTCTAAATGTTTTTATATAATTGCTGCATATTCGTTTTCATTTGTAGTAGGGTGAGGCAGTACGAAGTAGGGTGGGGCAGTATGCAGTGTGTGGGGCAGAATGCAGTATGACAGGGCAGTGTACAGTAAGGTGGGGCAGGTTGCAGTAGGGTGGGGCTGTATGCAGTAGGGTGGGGCAGTATGTAGTAAGGTGGGGCAGTAGGGGTTGTTGTTGTTGGTTGCTGTTTTACATCTTAGCAACATCTAAGGTCATATCAGGACAGGTACCGACTTGTGACTGCACAATCATCGTGGCTTTATAGTGCTGCCCCAATGGGAAACAAGGCCACCAGCACCATGACCCGATATCCCACTCCGTCAGATTATCCTGACACTGAGCCAACCAGTTCTTGCACTATCCTATTATTAATGCCGAGTGCCTGGCTAGGAAATGATTAGTATCAATTTTAAAGTCATTAGTTTGACTCGACAGGGAACCGAACTCCCGACCTTCCGATTACGCCACTGTAACCCAGTGGCCTACACATACACATACACACAGGCAGTAAGGTGGGGAAGAATGCAGTGAGGTGGGCCAGTGTGCAGTAGGGTGGGGCAGTGTGCAGCATATAGCGTAATACGTGGTGCACACACCGCAGCACTATCAGCGTATACTACTAACGTGTGCTTCAAACAACGCAGCGCCATCATCGTATATTAATACCTGGTGCACACAACACAGTGCTATCAGCGTATACTACTAACATGTGCTTCAAATGCAGCAGCACAATCAGCGTATACTCATAGTCATAGTAATAGTTGGTGCATACACCACATCACTATCAGCTTATACTACTAACACCTGCTTCAAACGCCGCAGCACCATCAGCGTATTCTAATACGTGGTGTACACAATGCAGCGCTATCAGTGTACACTACTAATACGTGCTTCAAACACTGCAGCACGATCAGCATATACGTAGTGCACACGTCACAGGGCTATCAGGGTGTACTACAAATATGTGCTTCAAAGACCGCAGCACCATCAGCGTATACTAATAGTAATAAGTGGTACACACGCTGCAGCGCTATCAGCGTATAATACTAATCCGTGCTTCAAATGCCACAGCACAATCAGCGTATACTAATATGTGGTGCACACACCGCAGAGCTATCAGCGAATAATACTAACATGTGCTTCAAACACCGCAGCACCATCAGCGTATACTAATATGTGGTGCACACACTGCAGCGCTATCAGCGTATACTACTAATACATGTTTCAAATGCCACAGCACAATCAGCATATACTAATAGTGGTGCACACGCCGCAGTGCTATCAGCGTATACCAATGATACGTGGTGCACACACCGCAGCACCATCAGCATATACTAATACGTGGTGCACACACCGCAGCGCTATCAGCGTATACTACTAATACGTGCTTCAAATGCCGCAACACAATCAGCGTATACTAATACATGGTGCCCACACTGCAGGGCTATCAGCGTATACTACTAATACGTTCTTCAAATGCCGCAGCACAATCAGCGTATACTAATACATGGTGCACACGCCGCAGCGCTATCAGCGTATACCTCTATTACGTGGTGCACACGCCGCAGCACTATCAGCGTATAATAATACGTGCTTCAAACGCCGCAGCAGGGTCAGCTTGTCATGATAGTGTTTTGAACTTGAGTAGCGTTCTGAACATACATAGGGGTAGTGTTTTGAACTTAACAGTAGTGTTTTGACCTTAGGTTCAAAACACTACCGTAGTGTTTTGAACGGGGTAGTGTTTTGAACGTCCTATACCGGCCGAGGGTGGGGGGGGGGGGGGGGAGGAGCAGGACACTACACAGCTTATTACCTACGATTATTGCAGAGTCAGATTAAGAAGGAAAGCACAGAAGGGTTCTGCTGCAACTGGTTATGGGCTCAGGGTAGGAAAGCATAACTAAGGTACAGCACACTTCATGGGATAACGGGTAATGGTGCCGGCGGACCATATATACTATATACAAATATAGATATACATTTGTACACAAATATACATACATATATATATATATATATATATATATGCATGTATTCACATATACAGAGTTCAGGCTCAGAACCACGTAAAAGCCAATCCAAAAATGGATATAAGCCTTGTAATCAAACCATCAAAAACTACATTTTGTTATATTCCTTCTCTTTTGTTCTAAACCGACCATCCATGGGACCGATTTTAAGTGGTCCATTTAGCGAGGTGGTCGGTTTAGGGAGTTAGAATATGGTTAAAATGGTACTGTTGGGACCCAAATAAAGCGATCGATATAGGGGAATGGTCGATTTGTGGAGGTGGTCGGTTAGAGAGGTTTTACTGTATATGCATAGCTTAGGCTATGACATCAGGTGTCTGCATGTAGATTTATATATATACATACACACACAACCCGTATGACTAGCTTCATGTGGCCTATTCATAGATACACAGGTGTTAATGACTATCAGAATCACCGCTATGTTTAACCTGAGTCATCCGTGATTACTGCGACATATGTGTCACCTGGTCATCATCATCATGCTGTCGGTCGCGATGCGACAAAGATTGCTTTCATTATTTGACTGTCACTCTCCATTTAGCTCTCTGCTGTGAGAGTGATGTCCATGAGTCGGTCTTAATGTCTCTCAGGCTCAGGTTTCTCTTGATGGTATCCTTGAACCGGAGACGAGGGCACCATCTCTTTCTGTAACCAGAAGACAGTTGAGATTAAAGGATCTGCTTTGGTAGCCTGTCTGATGATCCTCATGAGGTGTCCAGTCCACCGGAGATTCTTTTTGATCAGAAGATCTTCCATAGAGGGCAGCCCTGTCTGTTCGAGTATTTCCTTATTTGTCGCTTGGTACTGCTTAGATAAAAGTGCACGTCTGATGGTTTTGAGTTTCTGTCATTTTCTGAGATAAAAATTATATTAGGTTGATGCTATAATTCTACCCCGCTTTAGTTTGAAATAAATTTGATTATAAATAGCTAACTTTTGAGATATTTTAAGTGCAAACACGCTAAATTAATTTTGGAAAGCAGGTTAAAACTCTTACACCATAGGCTTCTGCAGTAAAAGATTCTATTAAATTGCATCAGTAGACCCTTCTATCTGGCGACAAATGTTTAATAAGTGCACCAGTATCTAAGTTAGATAATTAGGTAGAATCTATTCTGGATAATTGTTTTGGTTTTGAAAATGTGATGCTTCATCGGACTATGCAGCTTTAATAGGGGCCTTGGCCGAATCGTTAAGAGTGCTCTCCTCCCATGTGGAAGGTCTGGTGTTTGCATCCTGGCCAAACCAGACGGGGTGGCCGAATGAGTTGAGCTTCCGTCTCCTGCTTTGGGAGATCGGGGGATCCACATCCATGGGTTCGTGTGTTCGAACCCTGGTTGAGTCAAACCAATGACTTAAAAAATTGATACTTGTCGCTTCCTAGCCAGGTGCTCGGCATTATTAGGATAGGGAAAGGACAGGTTGTCTCAGTGTCAGGATAATGTGACTGAGTGGGATATCAAGTCATGGTGCTGGCTGCTTGGTCTCCCAGTGGGGCAGCACTATAAAGTTGCTATGATTGTGCACTGTCACAAGTCGGTTCCCGTCCTGATATGACATTAGATATTGCTAGGACATAAAACAAAAAATAAAGAATAAACAAACAGCATCTAAACCGATGACTTACCAAATTTATCCTTGTCGCTGCCGAGCCTGGCATTCAGCATTACTAGAATAGGGCAAAGACTGGTTAGCTCAGTATCAGAATAATGTGACTGAGTGGGATATCAGGTAATGGTGGCAGTGGCCTTGTGTACCAGCATCAGTTGCCAGTCGCCATGAGTGCGTACTATCGCAAATCAATCAGTATCCGTCCTGATAACACCTTAGTTGTTGCTAGGATGTAAATACAGGTGTTCCGAGTTTTGCTGGTCCCTCAAAGCCCCAGTCACACTACGGCTTGTGACCGCTTTCAACTACCTTGCGACCACTTTGAAAAGAACCAAAGAACCCACAGTCAGTGGCAACCGCTTGCCGACCAAAGTACTGGTCGCCGTCCTTCCGGTCTGACCAGAGCTTAGTACGCATGCGTGTTTACACAGCCCAAACAACCACAAAAACAACACCAAACACTCCCACACACCACACAAACAAAGCCTTCCGTGACCACACGGCAGAATTCCCAGCAGTCCCAGGCGTCCAAGCTCTCGTATCGGGCTGGAGCAGAGTGTATGCGCCAAATCTGATCAAGTCACATGACCAACAGTCGGGGACAAAGATGAAAAACCTCCCCGATTTCGCGGATTTCTGCGATTTAAAAAAAATTCACCTTCACAAAATGCCAATATATAATGTCATTCTCATGCGATCTTAAATATTTCTAGAACATAAAACCCCAACAAAGAGTTTGCAATAGGCAACAAGGACTGTGGAGTGAGTGCTTCCAAGGATAGTCTTACTGCTGGGTCAGTGCAAAGGAGCTAGGATAGTGCTTGTAGTGGGGGTGAAAAACAACCCATTAGATTGGTTGGTTGTTGGAGTCTTATGTCCTGGTAACATGTAAGGTAATATCAGGATGGGTACCAACTTATAAAATTGTGCACTCATGGCGACTTTAGAGTGAGGCCCCCACTGGGGAAACAGGCCAGCAGCATTATGACCTGATATCTCACTCAGTCATTTTATCCTGACATTGAGCTAAGCAGTCCTTGCCCTATCCTATTAATGTCGAGCGTCAGACTAGGAAGCAACAAGTATAAATGTTATAGGTCATTGGTTTGACTCGACCGAGAACCGAACTCCCGATCTCCCGCACACGAGCAACCTATTACTAAGTGGCGAAAGGCTGGGTAAATGAAATCAGCACATACATTCTTAATTTAAGAAACAAAATATATTCTTTATATGAATCTTCATATCTATACCTGCTACTTTTGAGTTGACAAATATAATATAACATCTAGTTTCATGAACTTTAAAAGTGAAATTAACTGCATTCTATCGTTGCCATCTTGGTCTTTTTTGCATTCTCTCCCATAACATTAACTCTGTGCCGATATAAGTATCCATTTGATTCTGGAACCAGGAATTCTACTTTCTGTTCCATACTAAAGCAATTTTCGTCCGTATTTAGACTACATTGTCATTCACCCCTTACTGCGATGCAAGTACGCGGTGATTCTTAGATCTAGGAGCTAAGGTTTGTTTGTTGTTGTTTTATGTCCTAGCAACATCTAAGGTCATATCAGGATGGGAACCGACTTGTGACAGTGCGCATTCATGGCGACTTTATAGTGCTGCCCCACTGGAAGACCAGGCCACTAACACCATGATCTGATATCCCCCTCAGTCACATTATCCTGACACTGAGCCAACCAGTCCTTGCCCTATCCTAATAATGTCGAGCGCCAGGCTAGGAAGCGACAAGTATCAATTTTTAAGTCATTGGTTTGACTCGACCTGGGTTCGAACCCACGACCCCAGGAGCAGTAACTATGGAACTGAACGGACGGATTCACACATACCAACCCTGACCATATGCCACATTTCATATGTGTCGATATAGCATACTTCTCTTTATTTATATCACGTGAACAGCACAATCCTTAAAATTTGAAGGGTTCGTGCAGAAATACCGACAAGCAAATGAAACCATGACTATCTCATTTGAGCTGAAGCTGCCACCATTCCGATAGTAACATATGGTTTGTTGGCAGAAGCTGCCACATCCCCTATATAATGCCCTACTCAATGTGAAATTGATAGAGTTTAATTGGAAAACACAACAATACCTTATATTTGACAGAAACCATCTCAAATGGATATCTCGTTTTTTGTGCGTGCCTGAACCCTTCGTATGTATCTATAGAGTTTGCTTATCTGTATTTGTATCATTTTTGCATGAACCGCAGTGACTGGTGCTGTAAATTATACAGCAGGAGCCACTCCCTTAATTCTACAGGATCGGTGCTGTGACTAATACAGCACTGACCAAACTTAGACTATTTAGAATGTCAATTCAAATAGTAAGATGGCCGGAAGACCAGTGCTCTGGCACTGACAAATGTCATATTCAGATGAATAAATACTTTACCAAAAAAGAAGAAGCAAAAATAAAGCACAACAACCATGAATATATTGCACATGTATCGATAGAGTTTACTTCTGTGGATTTGCATAGCGTTTTTTTAGATGATCGTATTGGACCCCACGGGTTCGAACACTGATTGAGTCAAACCGGTGACTTAAAAGTTGATGGTTGTCACTTCCTAGCGACGCACTTGGCATTATTAGGATAGTGCAAGGACTGCTTAGCTTAGTGTCAGGATAATGTGATTGAGTCGGACATCAGGTCATGGTGCTGGCAGCCTGGTCTCCCAGTACATGAGTGCCCATTGTCACAAGTCGATACCCATCCTGATATGACCGTAGATGTTGTTAAGACGTAAAACTCCAACAACTAACCAACAGTAACCCTTAACATATATGCAGCAATACATATTTAATAAATCCACCACTATCTAAGTTGGCTATGCAGGATCTAATGTAGGCAAGTTCTTTGTTTGAAAACCTGTTATGGTTTCATTCCTGTTCATTGGATTATGCAATTTGAATTAATGAAATACGCCAATTAAGTAACTTTCTAAAGTGGACAAACTCAATTGTATTAGAAAGCGAGAAAAGACTAATTTAACTGAGTTAAGTGACCACAGAGGTGGTCATTTGCTGTCATTGCTGGGGGCAGGGGGAGGCCAGTGAAGCAGGCACGCCCACCTGTCAATCACCAGCCCACCACTGCCCTGGTGGCCTAATCCTCTCCAACCAATCACAGGCCCCCTCCCTTACTCTCCCTCCGACTCTGTGTCGCACACACCTCCTCACTCCTCCACTGACGCTCGTCAGCTACACACCTCCACTCAAATCATTCCCAGCTCTGCTTCCTCGTTCATCCTTGCCCAATGCCAGTAATGGCAACGCTGCAATTTGCGAAATTGATAGTCATATAATTTCTATTCATGTTGTTTAAGACAAGGAACTGTGCACCACGTGACTTATGGCTTTCTTGCGTGTCATGTGGTACTCAGCGCTGCAGGGGTGTCTGTTTTACCAATGGTTGACCGACCAATTCAATGAAAATCGATTGCAAACCGCTTGGCAAGTATTGAGTAAATCGCTTGGGGTGTATGTTAGAAGTGGAACTAATAATGCAATTTAGATTACGACCCTACCTATCAGAATCGAGATTATCCTTACTCTGAGCCAACCAGTAATCGGCCTATCCTAATAATGCCGCGCGCCTGGCTAGGAAGCGAAAAATATCAATTTATATGTCATTGCTTTGACTCGACCAGGGTTAGAATCAGAACCCATGGATTCGAATCCCATGATGTACTAAAACGGGAGACGGACGCTCAACTCACTTGGCCATCCCGTCTGGTCCCTTTCAGACTGGAGATCCAGGACGCGGAAATAAACAATGTTGCTATGTTCGCCTGGTAGATCATTTGGCGCCACCTGTCGGGAAACACACACAACACACCCGTAAACCCATGCAGTGATGGCCACTGTCGGAAACCTTCATTCCATATGTATATATTGTGTCTCCTTGGCGCAGATAGAAAGCCACCCTTGTACGCTCAACCACAGCCTGTCTCACACAACAGGACAATTTGAGTTGAATTCAATTTCTTTTTTTAGTTGGTAATCCATTTTATTCATCTAACTTTTTGTGTAAGGGCCTTAGCCCCGTTCTTTCGGTCTTACGATGAATCATTGTAACAAACCACAATGGGATGGGATCCTCTCCCACAGGCCTGTATGTCATCTGCGTAGATGTACATAGTAGGCTAAGCTATCATATACAGGTTAGGAAAAAACTTGAAAATTAAAAAAAAAAACTAATATAGAAACTACTAACACCCAAAACCGCAAAGGTTGGCCCGAGAAAGATCAGGTAAAGACTCCTGAGTGCGGGACCAGGCCAACCCAGTATCACAGCTGTCCAGCGTTGAAAAGAAGCACCCTTACGGGAGCTTATACGTTATGGGCAGAATAACAAACTTGTCACAATTTATTTATTTTTTCTGTTATTTACACTTATTCTGTTGGGTCTCTAAGACATAGACACAAATAACCAATCTGGTAAGGGGTAGTCAAATGCTCCACTTGATGGCGACAAGAGTCAGTTCAATAATTAGTGCTTAGTCAGCTTTCCAAGCATTTCTAACATAGGAAACGCTCAAGCGCAAAAACCAACAAATCCATTTTAGTTGTCCCTATGTAGTGTGAGGTAGTTTTTATCAACTCACATCAAACCTTTGTAGTGGGAGGTGGTCAGTTTCATCTTGCAGCAAACCTTATGTAGTTTGAGGTGATCTTTAGCAACTCACATTGAATGCTATGTAGTGTGAGCTGGTCATTAGCACCTTTCATCAAACCCTATATAGTATGAGGTGGTCTTTAGCAAGTCACATCAAAACCTTTCTTGTGTGAGCTGGTCCTTAGCAACTCACCTTGAATCCTATGTAGTGTAAGGTGGTCACTTGCAACGCACATCAAACACTATATAGTATGAGGTGGTCATTAGCAATGCATATCGAACCCTTTGTAGTGTGTGGTGGTCTTTAACAACTCATATCAAACCCTTTCTTGTGTGAGCTGGTCTTTAGCAACTCACCTTGAATCCTATGTAGTGTAACGTGGTCATTTGCAACGCACATCAAACATTATATAGTATGAGGTGGTCATTAGCAATGCAAATCGAACCCTTTGTAGCTTGTGGTGGTCTTTAGCAACTCATATCAAACCCTTTGTAGTGTGAGGTGGTATTTAACAACTCACATCAAACCCTTTGTAGTGTGAGGTGGTCTTTAGCAACTCACATCTAACGCTATGTAGTGTGAGCTGGTCATTAGCACATTGCATCAAACCCTATGTAGTTTTGAGGTGGTCTTAAGCAACTCACATTGAACCCCTTGTAGTGTGTGGTGGTCTTTAGCAATTCACATCGAATGTTATGTAATGTGAGCTGGTCATTAGCACCTTGCATCAAACCCTATCTAGTGTGAGGTGGTCTTTAGCAATGCACATCAAACCTTAAGTAGTGTGAGATGGTCATGAGCTACTCACACCAAACCTCATGTAGTGTGAGGTGGTCTTTAGCATTTCACACTGAACTGCATGTACTACTATGAGGCGGCCTTGATTCTGACCACACTGTATTGATCCCTTAGCGTAATCGACTTGCAGCTTCAATGCAGATCACTTAAAGGCTGGGCCCGCTCTCTGGCCGAAGCCAATATACTCTGTCTAGAAAGACCGATGGCAGTCTTGTGGGATCCTTACCCAACAAACAACAGACTTCCAACAGCCTTCCTTTTGGCGGCAAAAGATCATAACGGAAGGGCTGCATACACTAAGGAAGTTTTTCGAAAGTTCGGCAACAGGATTTGCCAACTTGGTGTTGTCACATATGGACACTGATCTCAGAACATCTCTGGATACAGTGACTGAGTGGGATATCGTGTCATGGTGCCTGCGGTCTGGTCTTCTAGTAGGGCCAACACTATACATTCTCAATGAGTACGCAGTGCCACAAATATGTACCCGTCTTGATATGACCATATATGTTGCTAGGACGGACCCCCCCCCCCCCAAACAAAAAACAACGATACCTGAGCAACCCGCCCATACCGCCCATAAGGCTGGCTGTCTTCCAATGTAGGAGGAGGTCGTGGGTTTGAACCCCGCCAGTGTCAAAGCAACAACTTGCAACCTTGGCACTTGTCGCTACCTAGCAGGGTGCTCAAAGTTAAGAGGATAGGGTAAGGACTGGTTTGCTCAATATCAGGATAATGTGACTGGGTGGGATATTGGGTCAGGTGCCAGTGACCTGGTCTTTCATTGGCGCAGCACTAAAAGGTAACGACTGTCAAAAGTCAGCACCCATCCCGATATGACCTTTGATGTTGCCAGGATGTTAAACTCCACAAATAAAAAACAAAAACATTCTGCGACCAAAAGTTGGCCTTCAACCCACAATCGTCTAGGTTATTGCTAAGTCACGGCTTTTACCAATAGGAATACGACAAGTAATAATACAAGGACAATAAACATGCTCTCACCGTAGTGGCCTGCTGCTGGAGCTAAAATAAGAACCCACAAATACATCGGCGTCCTCATGCAGTAAAGGACTTATAATAAAAGTTGTATCCTCAATGGGTTTGAGGTAGAGAGGAAAAAATACAAACTATTTGCTGTTCTCTAGACTCTCAAGATTAAAATAGAACTATCATCTCAAGATTAAAATACAATTATTTGCAACATAGATACCTAAGACCTGAAATACGTCGTGATCAACCCATGTGAAGCTTATTTAACTCCCCACCACACCCAGCTGCACCCGTCCAACTATATCCTACCCTCCCCCCCACCCACATCCACCGCCATACCCACCCACCTCCACCTCCACGTCCACCCACCTCCACTCCACCATCACTCACTCCCACCTGACTCATCTCCATCTCCACCCCACCCCCACCCACCTCCACCTCTACCCCATCCCTACCTCCATTTCCACGTCCACCCACCTCTACCCACAACACCCACCTCCACCCTCATCCCCAACTCCCACTCTCACCTCCACCGACAAACATTTATTACCGTCCCACCTACTTCCACCTCCACTTACTCCCACCGCACCCACATCCCCCCCCACCTACCCACCCCCACCAACACCCCCACCCCACCTCTACCTATATTTCCACGTCCACCCACCTCTACCCCCACTCCCACCCCAACCAACAAACACTCATTACCATCCCACCGACTTCCACACCAAATCCCACTCACTGCTACGTACAAGCCTATGATATGTAAATAGGAGTAGGCTAGTCTAGTACTAAGAGTAGAAAAAATAAAACACATATATGCCAAGAAAATCCAAAAAAATTAACATAGATTACTAACCAGCCCAACCAACTATCTATCTGCTGCTGAAATGCAGGCAATCAAATACCTTATCAGCAGCTACTGTATGATAAGATAACACCGACACTACAGCTGGCCAGTATTGAAAACAAGCCTGAATACCCAGGCTTATATGCTATGGACACTATAAATACAGCCTCAATAAATAAAAACATAAAAAAACTCCCATCCTAGCCACCTCCATCACCCCCCCCCCTCCCACTACCACCACCTCCATTTCCCCCAACACCCAACACCCAAAATCCAACACCACCAACCTACCATCACCTACCTGGACATCCAACTCCAATCCCGCCCCCATCTGCATCCCCACCTCTACAACCACCCTCACCTGCACACAACTCCACCCCCATCCTCAACCCTCAACCCTCAACCCTCCGACCCAACCACCTCTCACAACTCACTTAGATCTCCACCGCGTAGCAACTCAACACCCATCTTCACCCCACCCCCACCACCACCACCCCCACCCCACCCTACCAAAGGCCCCACCCCACTTCCAACCCCACCCCTAGCCCCCACCTTCAACTCCCACCCTTACCCCCACCCTCCCCCTACCCCCACCTCCACCCCCCCCATCCAACCCCCTACCCTCATCTCCACCTCCAACCCCCCACCCTGACCACCGCCCCCACCAGCACCCCCACCCCAACCCAACACCCCCACCCCCACCCTACCCTACCCCAGGCCCCACTCCACTTCCAACCCCACCTCCAACTTCCACCCTTACCCCCACCCTACCCCTACCCCCACCTCCACCCCACCCCATCCCACCCTTACCTTCACCTCCACCTCCAACCCCCCACCCTCGCTACCCCACCCCCCACCCCACCTCCACACCCTCACCTCTGTTCCTCATAGATGTTCGTGCCTGCTAAGCTGTCCATCAGTCTACATAATTACTAATCGTGTTATTGATCTGTCATCGATTTCGCACGGTCCCTAAGCCTTCTCCGGGTCCCCAGTCCTTCCGGTGCCGACCGCCTCGTTCCCGTGAGACCCACGTATCTTCGACAGGGTGCAGCCTACTAACAAATCGGCGTCGAATTCTCGCCAACATTACAATGGTGATTTCGTGTTCAGACAATAAATGGCTATCTGATCTATTTATGGCGATGCTGTGATACCCCTGTCACACTACGACGTAATGAGTGAACATGAGCCTAACGTGGTGATTTTTCGTCATTACGTTGATTTACGTTGGATTATGTTATGATGACGTCATAATGACGTTAGACTGACGTCGAAATACGTCACATTACGTCGTGTTACGTCGGGTTATGTCGAGGTTTTGGACATGTTAAAAAATTTCGACGTAGCTCGAACGTAACGGTTTACGTTCGCCGTACGTTCTGTTCATGTTCAGCGAACGTCAATGACGTTAAATGGACGTTAGGCAAACGTTCCTCACTACGTTCCACTACGTTCCACTACGTTCCACTACGTTCCACTACGTTCCACTACGTTCCACTACGTTCCACTACGTTCCACTACGTTCCACTACGTTCCACTACGTTCCACTACGTTCCACTACGTTCCACTACGTTCCACCACGTTCCACTCGTTGACCCACATTAAAGCTGGTGGAAACGTCCATGCAGCGTAATGGGAAAGTCAGGAGAACGTCAGGAGAACGTCAGGAGAACTTCAGGAGAACATCAGGAGAACGTACGTTCAGCGTTTCGCCAACGTTTAATGACGTAAGTAATGTAAGGTAACGTAAAGCAACATAGTTCTGGCGATTGAATAACGTTCATAACGTTCCGTGAGCGTCATTATGTTGACCTCTCTCGTTGAATGACGCTATCACTACGCTTTACCGACGTTACACTCTCGTCCACTACGCTGCATCCACGTTCAACTTGTGCCAAAATTTGCATACTACGCCGAGAAGTTCAACGTTCTTCACGTTCTCCCTACGTTGACGTTGTTACATCATAGTGTGACAGGGGCATAACACAATGTTAGCAGTAAAGGTGATCTAGTCATGGCGAAAATTAATTGTTACTTTAAAAAGATTATATATATTGTGTCCCATCACAATTACGTTTTATATATACCGGATATATATATGTCATGGGGGGATGAAAATGGGAAATATTGTGCCTAGAGCGGGACTCGAACCCACATTTCTTTGCATTCCGGGCCAGTGTGCTAACCATTACACCACCTAGGCTCCCTGATATCACTACACTACCCATGCCTACCTGTCTATGCGGTTACTTGCCTGAGAAGTCAGTGCAGACTACTACAATCATACCCCTGGAATTGTAAGTCTTTTAATGTTTACAATTACATACATACAGGCAATGCACTAACACATACATACACAGGGTAGGTTCAACAACCATACATCGCATAGCTTGTACAGGATCCTGGTCCTGGCACCAGTGTTATGGGGGGGGGATGAAAATATGAAATATTGTGCCTAGAATAGGACTCGAACCCACATCTCTTTGAATTCCGGGCCAGTGTGCTAACTATTACACCACCGAGGCTCCCTGATATCACCACACTACCCATGCCTACCTGTCTATGTGGTTACTTGCCTGAGAGGTCAGTGCAGCCTACTACATATATATTTGTGGTGGTGTATTTATGCTGCCCATAACTGTTAAGTCTAATGACTAGTTTTCGCCAATAGACAGTAATAATCTCATGGTTCCCCTGGTTTTAGTACTTTCAGTTGTTGTGTAGCTATCGACTGCATGCCTTCTTCCTATATTTGTAAGCATATTTTGTAAGCATATTTTGCAAGCATATTTTGTAAGTATATGTTAGCCCTAGCTGGACTTTTGAAACGATCAACTCTGCATAAAATGACAACAACGTGTATCTCACAGGACATGAATAGAGAGATAAAATCACCAGAAATGGTACAATTCAGTTGTCCTACCTGTTTATGTGGCTCCTTACCTGATAGGTCAATGCAGACTACTACAATCATCGCCCTTGAATGTTAAGGTTATTAAATGATTTATGTCTATGAGTCATTTTAATGCTTACAATTACAGACATACAGACAATGCACTCACGTACACATACACAGGGCAGGTTCAACAACCATACATCACATATCTTACAAATATATCTAGGTCACGGAAACCAGTGGTTTTTTTTGGGGGGGGGATGAAAATGGGAAATATTGTGCCTAGAGCAGGATTCGAACCCACATTTCTTGCATTCCGGGCTAGTGCGATAACCATTACACCGCTTAGGCTTCCTGAATATCATCACTTTATCCACACTTACCTGTCTATGTGGCTGCTTGCCTGAGAGGTCAGTGAAGACTACTACAATAGTCTAATATTTAGGAACCTAGCTCCGGAATGGCAGAAATGTGGGTTCGAGTCCCGCTCTAGGTGTAATGGTTCCCATCGTTTGCAACTCCCACCCCAGTCACCACGGTGACACTAGTAATGCTGAGCCCCAGGCTTGCTAGCGACAAGTATCAATGTTCTAAGTCCTTTGTTTGACATCACACGGGATGGCCGAAGGAGTAGGGCGTCCGTCTCCTGTTTTGAGAGATCGGGAGATCCGAACACATGAGTTTGTGGGTTCTAATCCTGGTTGAGTCAAACCAATGACTTAAAAATTGATACTTGTCGCTTCCTAGCCTGGCACTCGGAATTATTAGGATAGGGCAAGGACTGGTTGACTCAGTGTCAGGATAATGTGACTGAGTGGTATATCGGGTCATGCTGCTGGTGGCATGGTGTCCCGGTGGGGAAACCCTATAAAGTCGCCATGAGTGCGCACTGTCACAAGTCGGTACCCATCCTGATATGACCTTTGATGTTGCTAGGATGTAAAACAACAACAAACAAACATCGAACCTATGATGTGCTGTATAGCAAGCGGGTACGGAATGTGAAAAGCCAACATCACTTTACGTCTGGTTCGAATTCCAATCATACAATGGCACTATGTATCAAAATATATATTACATGCCAAATTTAATATGTATTCATTAGTAGACCCGAAACGCAACAGTAAAATCACAACTTCAAAACAATCATGAACTACAGTGACTGCTGCTGTACATTATACGGCAGGAGCCAGTCCCTTAATTCTACAGGATCGGTGCTGCAACTAATACAGCACTGATCAAGCTTAGATTATATAGACTGTCAATTCCAATAGTAAGATGACTGGAAGACCAGTGCTCCGGCACTGACAAATGTCATATTCAGATGAATAAATACTTTACCCCCTCCCCCCCAAAAAACCACCTTTACAAAGGCCTCAGTTCATGGAACGATCTACCTAGCGAAAGGTCAAGGTTGTTTGGCATGTTAGCATAGGTGCCTGTCCTTATACTCTAGATCGTACCAGTCTAGACAAGGATGAAAGATCGCCGCGATTTCGAGAATTTCCGCGAATTCGCGGATTTCCGCAATTTTGAGTAATTAGCGATTTGTGTTATCTCTAAGATGAATATTCTACATATTATTACTAAAATATTCTATCGATTTTCTCTGGCTATTATTTAAATACCACAAACTTATAGAAAATATTTGAAAATATTTCGACCATATCCCTGTACTGAGTAGATTTTGATTACCGCGAAAATGCAAACAAATTCTCTCATAGGCTTCAGCACTGTCGGGGAATCCTGGAAAATTCCCAGCAATCAAATTTCATCCAGTACTCTCCTAGAACTATCCTAGCTCCATTTCTCCAATGAGTCAGTACAAACTATCCTTGAAGACCGTTCCACCGTCCTTCTGATTGTATTATCGCCCACCTAGCCATCGATTTCTGCTTCCCCCCCCCCCCCCCCCCCCCACCTCCCCGCGATCAATTTCATCCTTGCTAGTAGGACACAAGTGTAGACGCTCGTGCACCGAGGGGAACTACCGGTTTTGCACGCGCAGGCTCTTTGAGGTCTTGATTATGTTGGCGCGGTGTGCACTCTCACTCTGTCTGTATATCTGTCTGTCTCTGTCTATCTGTCTCCCTGTTTCTCACTGGGACCAGACGGGATGGCTGAATGAGTTGAGCATCCGTCTCCCGTTTTGGTAGATCGTGGGATTCCATCCCATGCATTGGAACCCTGGTCGATTCAAACTGATGGCTTAAAACTGTATACTTGTCGCTTCCTAGCCAGCTGCCCGGCATTATTAGGATAGGGTGGCAAGGACTGGTTGGCTCAGTGTCAGAATAATGTGATTGAGTGGGATATCATCAGGTGATGGTGCTGTCAGCCTGGTCTCCCAGTGCGGTAGCACTAAAACGTCGCCATGAGTGTGCACTATTACAAGTCGGTACCCATTCTGATATGATCTTAGATGTTGCCTGGATGTAAAACCCCAGCAACCAGCCAACTGTTTCTCAGTGCTCCCCCCTCCTCCCAGTCCCCATAGGATCTGCGTATGTTGCATGGACTCGCTGCAATTCGCATTTAAATGTGGCACTAATTAATTGGTGTGTGTTTGTTGGAGTTTTATGTCCTGGCAACATCTAAGGTCATATCAGGACGGGTACCGACTTGTGACAATGCATACTCATGATGACTTTTCAGTGCTGCCCGACTGGGAGACCAGGCCACCTGCCCCATGATTCCAAACATCCCCCTCAGTCACATTATTCTGATACTGTGCTAACCAGTCCTTGTCCTATCCTAGTAATGCCAAGCGCCAGGTGAGGTAGTGGCAAATATCAAATTGTGTAAGTCATTGGTTTTGACTTGGCAGCGATTTCAAACTCCCGACCTTCCGCACAGAAAGCCTGCGACCACCGCGCCTGGTCACTAATTAATTAATTAATTAAATAATAAAAACAAAGGCAGAGTGTTTCATACAGTGCCAGCTCAGCTCATCCATGAATTTGCATCATGTTCCTGTCAAAACATTGATTCCTGCATTTAGATCTTCAAAAGTGTTGATTTAGATTTTGAGTAGGGATCCCCTTGATAGTAAATGCTTCTTGCCCCACCCTCTCCATGTTTTCATTGTTTATGATGGTTCCTAGTAAATGTAGAGAATGGACAGCGTTCATCACTTATTGCATTTACGCCTTTAAGTCAATCCTGATCAAGTTCTTTTTGACACAATTGACATTTTTGTCTTGCATTTATGTCTAGATAACTCTAGATCTAGACAATTCTAGAATTAAATTGAGACATGTCTCGCGTTGCTAATAGTAATACAGTTGTTAGCTACTGTCTTTGTATGCACTTTTGATCAATAAACTATGGGGACATCACTCATTCATGGCCATTTTCTTATTTTATTCATGGTTTAAATATTGATGGCATCAGCGGTAACTGCATTAAAGGCTTATTATATGCAAATTTATTACTCAGTTCCAAAGTTGACATGCAATTCGATATTAATGTGACTGCGTATGCTCCACAGAACAAGGTTTATTGTGACTATTTCTCAGATAGGGGCCAGGACTAGCGTCTTGGTTTATCAAGGCGTATTGAAAAACCAAGACAGTTTTCATATAGAAACAAATAAGGGTGCCTTGCCACTGTCTATAAATTCTTTAATAGTTGAATATTTAATGAGGAAACCTAACAAAATATACCATTAGAATGGGCTTAAGTAGCTCGTAGCTGTTTCTGGGGTAGTTTGTGAGTACCAGTGTAATAGTGCATAGCATACCAACTCCTGTATTATCGCCCATGCAAAATGTTATTAAATCCTCACTTTTAAAATATACTTTTAGTGGGTTAGATTTAGATATATTTGAATTGAAAAAGAGGCAACAACTTATTTTGGTCGGGACACCAAACTAATCAACCATCAGCTTTGTTTACCAATTATGAGTCACAGCGTAGCCCATCAACACCAAGCTGAATAAAGGTTTAATGGTTGATTGGTTGTTTGGGTTTTACATCCTGGCAACATCTAAGGTCATATCAGGATGTGTAGTGACCTGTGACAGTGCACACTCATGACGACTTCATAGCACTGCCCCTCTGGGAGACCAGGCTGCCAGCACCATGACCTGATATCCCACTCAGTCACATTATCCTGACACTGAGCCAACCATGCAGTCCTTGCCCTATCGTAATACTGCTGAGTGTCTGGCTAGGAAGCGACAAGTATAAATTTTTAAGTCAGTAGATTGACTCGACCAGGGTTCAAACCCAATCCCACGAACTACCAAAGCGGGAGATGGACGCTCAACTGATTCGGCCATCCCGTCTGGTGTCAAATGTTTAATGAGTGCACAAGTGTCTAAGTTAGATATATAGGATCAAATCCAGGGAAGTACATTGGCTCAGGAAATGTGATACTTTCATCGGATAATGCAGCTTTAAACCGGGGGTAGGCAGAATCTCTGATGCTATACAGTGTTGCACTAAGTCATTTAGACTTAATATCCACTGTGCCGTGCTACTGCACGTGCACAAAATTATTCAACAAATAAAAATTACATTCCTCCCAAAATACACTTAAATCACACACACAAAATTGCCTAATACCCCAGTCACACAACTGCTTGCGACCACGTTGCGACATAAAAGTGTTGGTTGCAAAGAGATCGCAAGTAGTCACAAAGTGGTCACACAGTGGTCGCAAAGTCATTGCAAAGTGGTCCTTACTGGTCATCGATCTGGTTGCGACCATTTTGCGACTGACCTAAAAACCTCCCCCAACCAAAATGCTCACAAGGAGGCTGGCGACCATTTTTATAGGTCGCTATTATTGCAAGGAGGTCTCAAGGAGATGTTTAGTGCAGCAGGTTCTTTGGTCCGAAGTGGTCACAAGGTGGTCGCAAGCAGGCGCAAGCTGTTGTGTGATTGGGTTTTTAAGAAAGTAACTGTAGACCCCACTCTTACTTTCTTCTGCCGTTGACTACATTTAGTTGGTTGGTTGGTTGTTGGAGCTTTACATCCTGGCAACATCTAGGGTCATATCAGGACGGGTACCGACTTGTGACAGTGCACACTCATGGCAACTTCACAGTGCTTCCAAAATGAGAGACCAGGCCACCAGGCCACCAGCACCATGACCTGATATCCCATTCAGTCACATTATCCTGACACTGAGCTAACCAGTCCTTGTCATATCCTAATACTACAGAGCGCCTGGCTTCGAAGCGAGAAGTGCCAATTTTTAGAATGCCTAGCGTGTATACAACTACACAGGACGTAAAACCCCAACAAACAAACATGTAAAGTTCAAGTACCGATTTGGTGATTATTGATACAAGCGGCCCTAGCTAGACACAGCACTGCACACTGGCAAGTAATGATTTCCGTTTACGTAGGAGACCTTATATGCCTGTTTGCCATAAGCCTCAGTCACACTACAGCTTCCAACCATTTGCAACAACTTTGGACCAAAGAAGCCACAGTCACCAATGACTTCCATGCGACCAAAGCAATGACCACTAATCTCCTTGTGACCATTTTGTTCTGAAGGAGGTTTTTAGTGCAGTAGATGCAACCTCCTTGCAACCAAAATAGTCGAAAGGAGGTTGGCGACTACTGAGGACCATTTTGTGACCACCTTGTGATAACTTGCAACCAATTTGTGACCATTTTGCGACCACTTGCATCCTATTTGTGACCAACATTGTTTTGTGGTCGCAAGCGGTCGCAATTGTCATGGGGGTGATAAAAATGGGAAATATTGCGCCTAGAGCCAGTATGCTAACTATTACACCACCTAGGCTCCCTGATATCACCAAACTACCCATGCCTACCTGTCTATGCGGCTCTTTCCCTGAGAGGTCAGTGCAGACTACTACACTCGTCCCACTGGAATTGTAAGGCTGTTAATGCTTACAATTACATAAATACAGGCATTGCACTTACACATACTTACAGAGACAGGGTAGGTTCAACAACCATACAGCACATAGCTTGTACTGGATCATGGTCATGGCAACCAGTGTCATGGGGGTGATGAAAATGGGAAATATTGCACCTAGAGTGGGACTCAGACGCACATCTCTTTTCATTCCAGGCCAGTGTGCTAACAATTACACCACCTAGGCTCCCTGATATCACCACACTACCCATGTCTACCAGTCTATGCGGCTCTTTGCCTGGGAGGTCAGCGCAGACTACAACACAAGCAGTAGTGTGATTAGGGTATTAACGGTAACAAAGCCTTGCACCAGTCCCTGTACTCTGGAACTATCGCATAGTATTAGTAGTTTTGTTTCTTTGTTTATACATACATTTCTCTAATTCACTGCTATTCATTGCTCTGATACCGTCGTGATATCACCCTATACATAACCTATACCACCCTATGACAACTATCTTACTAAAAAAAAATTCCATACTATAGCTCCATCTCGTCTCCTGAATTATCAGCATCGTAACATAGATACCAAATACGTGGTGCCCAGTTTTGGAGAATAACCCATATATATATGCACATATATATATATATATATATATGAGTTGTACTGTTACTGTATTGGAATCCGTATGGAAGCGACTTGGACAGGCAGTTTGCAGTCAGGCGGTAAATGGTCGGACGCTGATGTTACCCTGATGCACGTCCGTTATCGATTCACGCCTCTATTGGTGCAATCTAAATTTAGGTCCCACTCTGCTAAATTCTAAGACGAATCCTCACACTTGAAATGGAAGAAGAATTCCTAAACATAAATAAGCAGCCATGAGGAAGCAAGTGTAAAAAAAAAGAGGCTAAAAATGGCGAAATCCACGATAGTTAAACGAGAGCAAAATATTTTGATTGAAAGCAACAAGAAACCGAAGTTTCGCTAGTAGTAGATGCAGGTACCCAATCGATGTCTGAGATGGACCTATCGGAATGCCTAGTGACTAGGTTTGGCATCCCTACCGATGAACACCCCCCCCCCCCCCACCCCTTGCTAAAGAAAAAAGATTTTGTTGTTTTACATCCTAGCAACATCTAAGGTCATATCAGGACGGGCCGAAAAAAGGAAGCAGCAACAACGGTAGAAGGAGTCCGGTACACAGGAGAAAAATGTGTTGTTGTTTTTTGGTGCACACACCAATATAATCAGCCATCGGCTTTGTTTACCAATTTTCAGTGTAGCAACGTAGCCCAGCAGCACCAAGCTGAATAAAGGGTTAATGGTTGGTTGGTTGTCGGAGTTTTACGTCCTGGCAACATCTAGGGTCACATCAGGACGGGTTCTGACTTGTGACACTGACAGTGCACTCATGACGACTTTATAGTGGAGACCAGGCCATCAGCACCATGACCTGATAATAATATCCCACTCAGTCACATGATCCTGCCACCGAACTAACCAGTCATTGCCCTATCCTATTAATGCCAAGCACCAGGCTAGGAAGCGACAAGTATCAATTTGATAAGTCATTGATTTGACTCAACCAGGAACTAACCTCCCAATCTCCCACACGCGAGTCCCGCGCTCTCCCAATTCGGCCACTGTGCCCGGTACCTTAGATGTTGCAAGGACGTAAAACAACAAGCAACGACAACAGACGGGGGCTGGGAATCGGAGCACATCAAGAGGCAGACGACACCCGTCTCCTTCCACGCAATTCCCTTTCAATCTGCATGTCGCCCTTGGCGGCAAAACTCTCGCGAGGTTTCGCGCCAATCGATGCCGTGACGTCACAGAGCCCGCAGACGATTGTTTCGCTCGCTCGCCAGGCACCAGCCGCCGGTGACGTAACGCCGCTATTGAGTTTCCTGCGCTCAGTACGTTGTTGAAGATTTATACTGCCTATCATGGATAAGCCTGAATAGGCTTGTTTTCACCATTAGACAGTTTGTCGATAGAAAGCCCGAGCCTACACTTTTACCGACCCAAGGGATTTTTAACCTCCCACACCACATAGACATGGTATGAGAGCAACTAGCCTTTGATACACAGCAGTGGAAATCCAAATTGGAAGAGATGGAGGCACAGGGAACCGAACCACCGACTCTCAGATTAGGAGTCCGACCTAGAAAAAAGTAAGACACTCTAACCACTCCGCCACAGAGAAGACCACAACGTCTGGGTCGCTTTCTAAGGGGGGTTGTGGGTGGCCGGTTGGGGTGGAGGAGGGATCGAAAATAATTATGGCAAATAAGCACATCATCCAGGATTAGTAAAGACTGTTGGTGCTTAATTAAAGTTGCATAGTCCGATGGTTTTGAGTTTCAGAAATTTTCTGAGATAAATACATTAGGTTGATCGTTATTATGTACCTTACTTTAGCTTGAAGTAACTTCTATTTTAAGTGGCTAACCTTTGAGATATTTGAAGTGCAACCATGCAGAATTAATTTTGACAAGCTTATCAAAACCCCCACCTCATAGGCTTCTGCAGTAACAGGCTCTATTCAATTGCCTCCGTATTCCTTTCTGTGTGGTGACAAACATTGAATAAGTGCACCAGTATCTAAGTTAGATATGTAGAATCAAATTTAGATAATTGTTTTGGTTTTGAAAATTTGATATTTTCATCGGACTATGCAGCTTTAAGTGCTGCCTGCGCCCTGGTGGTTGTTGTTTTGTTTGTTGGGGTTTTGCGTCCTAATGACATCTATGATCATAGCAGGGTGGATACAGACTTGCGACACTGCGCACTCATGACAACTTTATAGTACCGCCCAACTGGGAGTTCAAGGTGCTTGTTGGACATTGGGAGAATAAGGGTGGCTCAATTCCAGGATAATTTGACTGTGTGTGATATTGCATCAAACTGCCGGTACATGGCGGTGTCTCACTCAGTAGGGAAGCGCTATTGAATCCCCAGAACACACACCATTGCAATTCAGTGCATCTCCTGCTGTGACTTTCAAATGTTGCTAGGGTTTAAAACCCCAACTGCTCACTCACTCACCGGTGCAGGTGGTCTTCAGGTTAATTTCCACGATCTTTAATAAGTAAATCCGTTTTCTACGACTTAAATTTGCATAGTCCAATGAAAACATCACATTTTCAAAACCAAAACACTTATCTAGATTATATTCTACATATTCAGCTTAGAACCTGGTCCACTTATTAAGCATTTATTGCTGCATAGAAGGGCATACTAAGTCAATTAATAGAACCCGTTACTATTGAAGTCTATGGTGTCAGAGTTTGGTATGCTTGCCAAAATTATTTTGGTAAGTTTTGAGGTCAAACATCTCCAAACTTGGCCATTTAAAATTAAAGTTACTTCAAACTAAAGTAAAGTAGATTATACCGATGAGTATAATATATTTATCTCAGAAAATAGCAAAACATTTAAAGCATCGGACTATGCAACTTTAATATAAAGGTTAATGCGCGCCATTTCACAATAATATTAAACAAATTTGTATATATATTTTTTTAAATAGAAAAAAAACTAGGACAAAAAACAAGAAGGAAAAGAGGAGGGCATTGTGAAAGAAACAATTGTGGCATATCGTTCATGAAAATTATCCAGCACACGTCATTGGCAGTGTTTACTGCACCCAGTGAACTACTGATTGTCATTGACTAAGGGGCTGCGTGACAGCAGCAACAACAACCACAAAGTGATGCCACATCGCGCACAGTACTGCATACGATTTCTACCACCAACGCGCCCTCTGACGCCAATTGAAAGAACTAGTGCTGTCGGCACGAGCTCATAGTAATTATAGAGATTTGTTTGTTTGTTGTTGTTTTTATTATAGAGAACACATGCTCTGTGGAAAAGGTCTTATAGAGGAGTTCCACAACCTACCCACCCCAAAGATCCTATAATACTAAGACGGCTCGCTCAGTCTGTACTGTGTAATCAAAATGATCAAACCCACCACTTGGTGCGCTGGCTGTTCTCTTGGTTAAACAGGTGCTATATTATATGTATAAATGTATATATGAATGTGAAAGATGTGTGATGATGGCGATGATGCTGATGATGATGTGTATTTGTATATATCAATTTCATATTGATGTGTATTCATACTTATCTATCCCATGTATAATATAATTTTATGTGTTTACATGTGAAACACCAACCAGCAGCCAGGCTGATCAAACCCACCACAAGGTGGCACTGTGAAATTTACATTACCATGGGAGAGATAGGGAGTGAGCTGTCTTAGTATTATAGGGTCTTTGCCCACCCACTGAATACAGTGATCACATAAAACTAATGTTGTGGCTATCAGCTCAGTCCGCATGTTCTCGTTAATTTGAAAGTTGCATAGTCTGATGGTTTTGAATTTCTGTATTTTTTCTGAGATAAATATATTACATCGATCACTAGTATCTACGTTACACTAGTTCAAAGTTACTTTTATTTTAAATGGTAAACTTTTGAGATATTTTGAGTGCAAACATGGAAGATTAGTTTTGGCAAGGTTGGGAAAGCCAGACCTACATACTCACCCTGACCACCCGCGACCTACCCCTCCACTCCCCCTTGATGTTGCTAGTTATCACTGCTTTGTCTGATTAAAGTTGCATAGTCCGATGAAATATGAAATTTTCAAAACCAAAACAATTATCTAGATTTGATTTTTACATATCTTACTTAGGTACTGATGCACTTATTGAACATTTGATTCTACATCGAAGGGAATGCTGAGTCAATTTAATAGAACATGTTACTGTAGAGGTCTACGGCGTAAGAGTTTTGGCAAGCTTGCCAAAATTAATTTTCCTTGTTTGCACTTCAAATATCTCAAAGTTTACCATTTAAATAGGCAGTAACTTTAAACTAATGTAAAGTAGATACTAGTGGTCGATCTAATATATTTATCTCACAAAAATTAGAGAAACTCAAAACCATCGGACTATGCAACTTTAAAGCATCAAATTTCCCCCCCCCCCCAACAAAAAAACGTGACCTAGATATTTGATCCAACAAGTATCAATTTTGGTTTGACTCAACCGGGAATCAAACTGCCGATCTCCCGCACGGGAATCCTGCGCTCTACCGATTTGGCC
Source organism: Branchipolynoe longqiensis (assembly GCA_030323885.1). Lineage (NCBI taxonomy): Eukaryota > Metazoa > Annelida > Polychaeta > Phyllodocida > Polynoidae > Branchipolynoe > Branchipolynoe longqiensis. The sequence continues at coordinate 78,771,587 of CM059190.1, read as the reverse complement.
AGCGAGTTCGATGCCCAATTTCAGAAAATGACCCACAGTTGCATACATGCATAGATATGTATTGGTGTGCACTGACCTATCAGGCAAGGAGCCGCATAGACAGGTAGGCGAGGGTAAGGTGGTGACATCAGGGAGCCTAGGTGGTGTAATGGTTAGCGCACTGGCCGGGAATGCAATAGATGTGGGTTCAATTCCAGCTCTAAGCACAAGATTTCCCATTTTCATCACGCCCACGACACATACATACGAAGAGTTCAGGCGCGAAACTATGTAAACACCAATCCAAAAATTGAGCTTAATTAAAAGATTTTGACCAACAAATAAGTTTAAAGCTCACTAATTCCACTTTTCATATGATCACGTGGTTATGGAGCAATAAACGAAAAAGTAGGAATATAAAAATATAAACTTTTTGAAGGTTTAATTCCAATGTTTCTCTCCATTTTTGGATTGCCGTTTACATGGTTTTGCGCCTGAACTCTTCATTAATATTTAATTAATTAACAATTTTTGTATATGCAATCTTAACGCATCACCTTTTCCTTCGGCTGCCATTAAACCACTCAGGTAACGGTGAGATCGACTTCGACGAGTTCCTCATCATGATGGCGAACAAGATGAAGGACTCAGACTCGGAGCAGGAGATCGCCGAGGCGTTCAAGGTGTTCGACCGTGAAGGGAATGGCTACGTCTCGGCAGTCGAACTGCGCCACGTGATGATGACTCTGGGAGAGAAGCTGTCCGAAGAAGAGGCTGATGAGATGATCAGGGAAGTAGACATGGACGGCGACGGGCAAATATACTGCGAAGGTAACGTTGATAGTTTACTGCGAAGGTATGGGTGATCGGGTATTGTGGAGATAAGGGTGATACTGATAGGGTATAGGGAAGGTAAGAGTGACTGGGTATTGTGGAGGTATGGGTGATACTGATAGGGTATTGGGAAGGTAACAATCAATCAATCAATAGTTCCGTCCTGTAGTCGAGGGCTGGATGCAATGGTTCTCCACTTGTCCCGATGGTGTGCTGTTCTGATAGACTGTTAATAATTCAAGCCTGTCCACTGTGAAATATTTGTAAACCATGATGTTCTTGGTCTCCCTCTCCCTCTGGTGCCATTCACCTTCCCTTCCAACAATGTACGGTATATTGAACATAGAAGGGAAGGTAACAGTGATTCGGTATTGTAGAGATAAGGGTGATACTGATAGGGTATTGGGAAGGTAAGAGTGATTGGGTATTGTGGAGATAAGGGTGATACTGATAGGGTATTGGGAAGGTAACAGTGATTGGGTATTGTGGAGGTATGGGTGGTTGGGTATTGTGAGGGTATGGGTGATAGGGTATTGTGGAGGTATGGGCGATAGGGTATTGTGGAGGTATGGGTGATTGGGTATTGTGGAGGTAAGGTTGCTACCGGATTGTTGAGGTATGGGTGATAGGGTATTGTGGAGGTAAGGGTGATTGGGTATTGTGGAGGTATGGGTAATTGGGTATTGTGGAGGTAAGGTTGATACCAGATTGTGGAGGTAAGGGTGATTAGGTATTGTGGAAGTAAGGGTGATTGGGTATTTTGGAGGTAAGGGTGATTGGGTATTGTGGAGGTAATGGTGATTGGGTATTGTGGAGGTAATGGTGATATGTGTATTGTGGAGGTAAGGGTGATTGGGTATTGTAGAGGTAAGGGTGATTGGGTATTGTGGAGGTAAGGATGATTGGGTATTGTGGAGGTAAGGGTGATTGGGTATTGTAGAGGTAAGGATGATTGGGTATTGTGGAGGTATGGATGATTTGGTATTGTGGAGGTATGGGTGATTGGGTATTGTGGAGGTAAGGATGATCGGGTATTGTGGAGGTAATGGTGATCAGGTATTGTGGAGGTAAGGGTGATTGGGTATTGTGGAGGTAAGGATGATTGGGTATTGTGGAGGTAAGGATGATTGGGTATTGTGGAGGTAAGGGTGATTGGGTATTGTAGAGGTAAGGGTGATTGGGTATTGTGGAAGTAAGTGTGATTGGGTATTGTGGAGGTAAGGATGATTGGGTATTGTAGAGGTAAGGATGATTGGGTATTGTGGAGGTATGGATGATTTGGTATTGTGGAGGTATGGGTGATTGGGTATTGTGGAGGTAAGGGTGATTGGGTATTGTGGAGGTAAGGATGATCAGGTATTGTGGAGGTATGGGTGATTGGGTATTGTGGAGGTAAGGATGATCGGGTATTGTGGAGGTAATGGTGATTAGGTATTGTGGAGGTAAGGGTGATTGGGTATTGTGGAGGTAAGGATGATTGGGTATTGTGGAGGTAAGGATGATTGGGTATTGTGGAGGTAAGGGTGATTGGGTATTGTAGAGGTAAGGGTGATTGGGTATTGTGGAGGTAAGGGTGATTGGGTATTGTGGAGGTAAGGATGATTGGGTATTGTGGAGGTATGGATGATTGGGTATTGTGGAGGTATGGGTGATTGGGTATTGTGGAGGTAAGGATGATCGGGTATTGTGGAGGTAATGGTGATCAGGTATTGTGGAGGTAAGGGTGATTGGGTATTGTGGAGGTAAGGATGATTGGGTATTGTGGAGGTAAGGATGATTTGGTATTGTGGAGGTATGGGTGATTGGGTATTGTGGAGGTAAGGATGATCGGGTATTGTGGAGGTAATGGTGATCAGGTATTGTGGAGGTAAGGATGATTGGGTATTGTGGAGGTAAGGATGATTGGGTATTGTGGAGGTATGGATGATTTGGTATTGTGGAGGTAGGGGTGATTGGGTATTGTGGAGGTAATGATGATCGGGTATTGTGGAGGTAATGGTGATCAGGTATTGTGGAGGTAAGGGTGATTGGGTATTGTGGAGGTAAGGATGATTGGGTATTGTGGAGGTAAGGATGATTGGGTATTGTGGAGGTATGGATGATTGGGTATTGTGGAGGTAAGGGTGATTGGGTATTGTGGAAGGATGGGAGATCAGGTATTGTGAAGGTAAGAGTGTTAGGGTATTGTGAAGGTAAGGATGATTGGGTATTGTGGAGGTAAGGGTGATTGGGTATTGTGGAGGTATGGATGATTTGGTATTGTGGAGGTATGGGTGATTGGGTATTGTGGAGGTAATGATGATCGGGTATTGTGGAGGTAATGGTGATCAGGTATTGTGGAGGTAAGGGTGATTGGGTATTGTGGAGGTAAGGATGATTGGGTATTGTGGAGGTATGGATGATTTGGTATTGTGGGGAGGTATGGTATTGTGAGGTAGGTGATGGTATTGTGGAGGTAAGGATGATCGGGTATTGTGGAGGTAATGGTGATCAGGTATTGTGGAGGTAAGGATGATTGGGTATTGTGGAGGTAAGGATGATTGGGTGTTGTGGAGGTAAGGGTGATTGGGTATTGTAGAGGTAAGGATGATTGGGTATTGTGGAGGTATGGATGATTTGGTATTGTGGAGGTATGGGTGATTGGGTATTGTGGAGGTAAGGATGATTGGGTATTGTGGAGGTAAGCATGATTGGGTATTGTGGAGGTAAGGATGATTGGGTATTGTGGAGGTAAGGGTGATTGGGTATTGTGGAGGTAAGGATGATCGGGTATTGTGGAGGTAAGGGTGATCAGGTATTGTGGAGGTAAGGGTGATTGGGTATTGTGGAAGGATGGGAGATCAGGTATTGTGAAGGTAAGAGTGTTAGGGTATTGTGAAGGTAAGAGTGGTAGGGTATTGTGAAGGTAAGACCTATCTGGTACTGCGATGGGAGATCAGGTATTGTGAAGGTAAGAGTGTTAGGGTATTGTGAAGGTAAGAGTGGTAGGGTATTGTGAAGGTAAGACCTATCTGGTACTGCGATGGGAGATCAGGTATTGTGAAGGTAAGAGTGTTAGGGTATTGTGAAGGTAAGACCTATCTGGTACTGCGATGGGAGATCAGGTATTGTGAAGGTAAGAGTGTTAGGGTATTGTGAAGGTAAGAGTGGTAGGGTATTGTGAAGGTAACAGTGGTAGGGTATTGTGAAGGTAAGAGTGTTAGGGTATTGTGAAGGTAAGAGTGGTAGGGTATTGTGAAGGTAAGAGTGGTAGGGTATTGTGAAGGTAAGAGTGTTAGGGTATTGTGAAGGTAAGAGTGGTAGGGTATTGTGAAGGTAAGAGTGTTAGGGTATTGTGAAGGTAAGAGTGTTAGGGTATTGTGAAGGTAAGAGTGGTAGGGTATTGTGAAGGTAAGAGTGGTAGGGTATTGTGAAGGTAAGAGTGTTAGGGTATTGTGAAGGTAAGAGTGGTAGGGTATTGTGAAGGTAAGACCTATCTGGTACTGCGAAGGTAAAACCTCTTCAGCAGGTCATGGAATTTGAATCCCCTGGGTTCGAACGCTGGCCGAGACAAACAAGCAACTTAAGAATTGATACCTGTCGCTAGCCAAGACTGGCTTTCGGCATTACCTATCTGTTACTGTAAATGTAAGGTTCCCTTTTTAATCAACTAATGTGACAAACAGAATATGTCTATCTTATTTAGGTTCTCGCTCCCACTTTACATTTGTGATTAATAATTAGTTGGCTGTAGGATATCATTATAGAACTATTTATTCTTCGCAACCCCATTGAAAAAGAACAACCGATTTAGAAGTGCAGACACTGCAATGGTTAAACACTATAAAGCATAACTTCTACAGAATCTTAGTCGTTCGGTTTATTCTGTGTTTAGTTATTGGTACATACACATTTAGCAAATAATCAGCATGGTCAGCACTGCAAAAAAAAAGTCCTTTTTAATTTAATAAGGACATATTCTGAAGGACAAACTACTTAACGACAAAAAAAAAGAACCAAAATAAAGGCGATAACCGATTCCTTGTTATTTTATTTTTCAGAATTCGTTGCGATGCTAACGACAAAGTGAATAAAGGAGCAAACCCCAGTCAACATGGCTGACAGACATCTGGGGTACCCAGTGGGTGGCAGTGTTAGCGCCAACCATCTCAGAGCTCACCCCGCCGCCATCTTGGATTCTAGATTTCACCTACAGGACAGAACTGGGCGGTTTTCGCTAACCAGCCCATTCTGATTGAGAGTCAAGAAGGATTTCCCAGCATCTCCTGTTGATTGGAATCCTTCCTATCATTAGTATCATATACATATGAGGAGTTCAGGCAGAAAACCCCATAAATGCCAATCCAAAATTTGAGATAAACATTGGAGCCAAACCTTCAAAAGGTTCATTTTTTACATTCCTAGGTTTTTTTCGTTCACCATTTAATCAGAAGAAGAGTGGAATTAGTGAGAATTAAAATTACATTCAGGTAAAAATCTTTGATTTTAATTGAATTTTTGGGTCGGTGTTTACAGGGTTTTGCATCTGAACTCTTCATATACAGACATATATATATATATATATAAGCACGTATAGGCAATCAGTAGCATTTATATGCATATATCAACGCATATATATATACATATATATATATATATATATATGCTTTATGTTGCTTACATGTGTTTATATATAAATGCATGCACATGCAGAAAAATGTATATACATGTACAGAATGTTGATATAGATGTATACATATATACACATGATCAAATATGCATATATATAAATACATATATATGCATATACATACATGTTTATATCTTGCTTATATGTGGTTGTATATACACGCATGCATATAAATACTGAAATATGCATATATGTGTATTTATGTTTATGAATTTACATATAATTATGCTCACATACAATGATCTCAAAATAACTGTGACGACAAATGTTGTCATCAACATCGATTGACTTCCTCTCCTTCCCCCAATGTTACTGGGCTTCATGATTCCATTGGAGGAAAGCATTATCTTACAAATACAAGTTTCAAAACTAGTGAAAGGTTCCGAAATAATCATCTAGCCTTGACGATCGGTGATATTCCGCTTGATCATCAGTACTTGGCAAATTTAGCTATTTTTTAAATCCAGTTCCGGTCATCAACCAGAACCAGTGACAAGTAGATCAATGACCCACATTACTAAAGAGGGGCTGTTAGCAGGTTAGGCAATAGCTTGTCTCAGGCTAATATGGGTTTCGCTGGTCCCTGAGGAAGGACTGCCAGCATGCCGGTGTAGCAGGAAATCGGAAACCCCCACTTGTGATTTCCTAGGAAATCGCAAACCCCTGCGCCATATATAGGCATGGGGGGTTTGTGATTTCCCAGGAAATCACATATCCCCGCTGGAAATCGCAAACCCCCCATGTTTGGTGGCCTTTATCCTAATGAAAACATCTTTGCGATAGTCCAGTTCATAATTCCGACCACACATGCACTGAAAATGGCCTTTATTCACAGATGTCGCCACTGTGGCCATTCTAAAGGCCAGGTAAAGAGTAGTCGGGTTCCAGTACCCATGTTTTCCACTAGATGGCGACCTCTGTTGAAACAAAGGCCATGGGACCAGGCTAGGTAAAGAGGTGCAGCAATATCCTGGTTTTATCACTCAGTTTCAGGATCGGCAATGTAAACAATGTTGTTAGCAAAATAGCCTTTTTAGTTCCAACTTCAGTCACTGCATACAGAAAATAGAACCATTTTAATATTCCAAATTCCTATTATGCATGCACCAAAAATCTCAATGAACCATTATTTTCTAGTGTGTTTGTTGAATATTACAAAATGCTACAAAGCCTGGTGGGTTTGCGATCTCCAGGGGGGGGTTTGTGATTTCCTAGAAAATCGCAAACCCCGGGGTGTGCAATTTCCAGGGGTTTGCAATTTCCTGCTACACCGGGTCACAGCTCCAGCTTGCATGGCGGAAGTGAAGGAAGTGGTGAATACACCGATATAAAAGATTCACCCCATACTTGCAGCAGGGGTGAATGACAACATAGTCTAAATACGGGTGAAAATTGGTTTAGTATGGAACAGGAAGTGGAATTCCTGGTTCCAGTATCAAATGGCTACTTATATGGTGAATTGGGAGAGAATCCAAAAAGACAAGATGGCGACCATAGAATGCTGTAGATATGACTTTTAAAGTCCATTAAGGCAGGGGCGCACCCAGGGGGGTTTTCCTGGTTGCCCGGAACCCCCCCCCCCCCTCCCAAATGGTTAAAAAAATTATATAAACGTACATTTCAAAGGGCCATGCTCTTTAACACTCTGTACTGCACCAAAATGTGCGTTGTTGCACCAGAAAACCATGTAAAATATTGCCCTAAAATGGGTGTTGTTCCACCAACCCATGTGAAAAAAATTACCCTAAAATAGGGGTAGTTTCGATCCATATTTGGAAAACCCCCTAGCCAATTCCTGGGTGCCCCCCTGTAAGGTACATATTCTATTATATTTTTCAACTCAAAAGTAGCGGGTAAATATGAAGATGTATATGAAGGATATGTTTTGCTTCTTAAAGTAAGAATTTATGTGCTGATTTCATTTACCCAGCCTTTCACTACTTTTTCTAATGCGTTGTTTTTCACCCATCCTCTGCGTAGGCGTGAATGTTTTATCTAACATACACTGTGATTGTTGATACAGGAAGTGATATTTTCCTATAAAAGAATTTCACGGTAATCTACATCAGAAAAATATGTATGGCAAGAACCCCACCAAGTATTCATCATCAGGAGGCATACAGTTGTAGGTGCAAGATGAGTTTAAAGGATAGGTTTTGTTGCGAAAGATAACCCTGGCAGAGTCACCAACCACAACTTCCATCGTGTAAGCTGTAACTGCGACCCGCCGTGCCTGGTCCCAGTTTCAGCCTTTACTGATGGACCAGTGGATCTCTGAATACCCGTATGTCCTGTTAAAGGAACCATGTATAGATAGACTAGGATGACTAGTTCTATAGGAGGGCGCACGTTCACGTCACTTCCGGCTGATGCGGTGAAAACAAACCTTGATGACAGCAGTGCTTTTTGTTTAATTTACATTCGCAATAATGCCAAATTTCACTTATTGAATAAGTTATGCTCCTAACTAACACTATTTCAACCCCGTATGAATATTCATGCTTCTAAATAACAGAATTAGATCGTAGCAGTGAACAGATTTGTGCTTTTTGTTTTATTTACACTTGCTTCAATGCTGTGAGTGCCATTGTTTTCACAGCCTCAAACAGTTGCTAGGCCGTGATGCGCTAAGTGCCAGGATGTCCGTGCCCTCCTATACACTAAATAAACTAAATATACTCTATCCTTGTAATGCCGAGTGACAGGCTAGGTAGCGACAAATATCAATTTTGTAAGCCATTGCTTTTGACTCGTTCGGGACCTGCTGCACGAGAGGCCAGCCCTCTTACCAATAAGTAAATATTGTAGTAGGAATCTGCACTGACCGGTCGAGCAAGCGCTTTCCAGCAGAACATTTGCAGAATTTCCCTCTTTGCCTTGATATTGCAGTAGTAGTCTGCGCTAACCTGTCAAGCAAGGATCCACACAGACAGATATACCTGGATTGGGAGATTACATCAGGGAGCATAGATCGGTGAATACAGTGAAACCTCCCTAACCGACCACCTCCACAGATAGACCACTCCTCTATATCGATCACTTTATTTGGGTCCCAACAATACCATATTAACCATATTCTAACTCCCTTACTCGACCACCTCCCTAAATTGACGACTTAAAGTCGGTCCCAAGGTCGGTTGATTTAGAGAGGTTTAACTGTAGTTCAATCGCGCTTTAGGCAGAATAGTTTCCCTTGTATGCCTCATGCCCATGACAGAATCTTTTACTTATAATGCAGGCTGCAGTTGGATAGTAATCTTGGAAACTACTTATAAATACTTCAGATGGTTTTCAAGTTAATCATTCTGTAAAGAATGATCTCCTTTAGTACTAAACACAATCCTCGTGGAATTCTAGATAGATAGGATGATTAGCAAACACATGAAGAGTTCAGGTGCAAAACCACGTAAGCGCCAATCCCCCAATCCAAAAATGTAGCTAAAATAAAAGATTAGTCCTTGAAAATAACTTTAATGCTCACTAATTCCACTTTTCATATGATCACATAGTTATGGAGCAATGAACCAAAGAGTAGGAATATAACAAAATTAACTTTTTGAAGGTTTGATTCCAATGTTTATCTGCATTTTTGGATGGGCGTTTATGTGGTTTTGCGCTTGAACCCTTCAATGTTATAGTGTAAATAAATGTATTGTATATATTGTGGAAACATACACTCATATTCACTTGCGTTGTAACTCAATTTTCAATTGCTTCAAATTTTAATATATTCTTACTTGAAACATTACAGTTGCATAGTCGGATAACTTGAGGGTTTCCATATTCTTTTAGATAACTATATTAGGTTAATTAATATAAGGTACTTTGTTTATGTTTGAAATAACCTATTTTAAATGGTTACGTTTGGATTCTGCTGCACTTATTAAGCATTTGTTGCTGCATATAAGAGAATATTGCGTCAACTTAATAGAACTTTTAGTTTGAAATAACTTATTTTAAATGGCTAAGCTTGGATTCAGGTGCACTTATTAAGCATATGTTGCTGCATATAAGGGAATATTGACTCAATTTAATAGAACCTGTTACTACTCAAGCCTATGGTGTTGGCGTTTTGATGTGCACACCAACATTACTTTTCCTTCTTTGAACTTAAAATATCTCCAAGATTCGTTATTTAACATAGAACTTACTTAAAACTAAAGTAAGGTATATAATAACAGGCAATCAAATACCTTATCAGCAGCTACTGTGTGATACGATAACAACAACACTACAGCTGGCCGCCATTGAAAGCAAGCCTGAATACCCAGGCTTATATGCTATGGACAGTATAAATACAGCCTCAATAAAATTAAAAAATTAAATCTTTTAAACAAACAAACTGAATATATTTATCTATATAAAAAAAAGACTGAAACTCAAAACCATCAGAAAATGCAACTATGCAACTTTAATATACATTGTTATTATTTATCTTGCACTACCTATTTTATTCCATTACATAACAAACCAGACCCCATCATATTGTTATTTAGATAAGTCGTAACTTACACTTCTACTTTTTTCATTTATATTTAGACAGCAATCATTGGCTCTCACTTTGATTGCATTTATCTATAATGGAAATCTGAGGCTCTCACAAAAAGCACAGGGAGCCTAGGTGGTCAAATGGTTAGCACACTGGCCTCGAATACAAAGAGAAGTGGGTTCGAGTCCCGCTCTAGGCGCAATATTTCCCATTTTCATCACCCCCATGACAATACTAATAACGATGACACTATTAATAATGATAATGGTAATAATAATAACAATAATAATTATACAAATACCAATGCACCTCTAAAAGAGTTCCCTGAATATCATCTAGTATGAGAATTATCATCTTGCTTTGTTTGTTTAACGACCCCCTAAGACAAAAAGTAAACATCGGCTAGAGGGGTTACTATATTGCATACTGGTTATAATATTTCATGATACCTGGGATCTTGGATTGGGATTTTCTTATTACATGCCTTTTTCGCTATAATCTTATATCATGTTTACCATCTGAAATTGTGCAATCGAGTAGCTACACTTTTTCAAGTTAAATGCCAGAGTCGGACTATAAAAAGTCAAAAGCACTTCTAGAGCGCTCTGACACTCTTTCTTCTGCCATAAAAGTTTACCATCTGAAATTGTGCAATCGAGTAGCTACACTTTTTCTAATTAAATGCCGGAGTCGGACTGTAAAAAGTCAAAGGCACTTCTAGCAGCGCTCTGACACTCCTTCTTCTGCCATCAAAGTTTACCATCTGAAATTGTGCAATCGAGTAGCTACACTTTTTCTAATTAAATGCCGGAGTCGGACTATAAAAAGTCAAAAGCACTTCTAGCAGCGCTCTGACACTCCTTCTTCTGCCGTCAAACCCAACTTGTCTCTGCCACATTTCCAATTGCATGTCGGGAAATTACCCTAGAACTAGCTGGTTATTCATCCTTATATTAGTGCCACTTCTTTATGAACATTCGGTAAATGCAAATAGCTATGGGTTTAAACTTGCATGGTCCGATGAAACAATTTTTTGTCAAAACCTAAACACTTACCTACATTTGATTCTATATATCCAACTTAGGTACTGGTGCATTAACTAAGGCTTTAGGGCAGCACATACAGAATAATCAGTGAATTTATGACCCTATCCCTTTGGGCAACTACTTTGAGACAACCATTAAGGGTGCATTCCATATACGCGTAATGCGAATGCGAATGCGAATGCGAATGCGACAAAAAATCGAAATGCCTTGAAACCTATGAGGTACATTCCATACACGCGTAATGCGTAATGCGAATGTGAATGCGTCAGAAATTCATTATCCCGATCGCTCCATGTAGCGATCGGTGCGTAATGCGTTATGCTTCAAGCTGGATGTGAATAGAAACCTGAGTCTGATGTGTCCATTAGTTTAACACCAGGAGAGGCGACTGAGCATTACAGAACAGTCTCACAGAGGGGTGCTAATTGGAAACACATGGTGAGCTGGGCACCAGGGAGACATAAGGTTAGGGGAAAGCTAAAAATGCTACCATATGCACAGAAATATGAATACTTATCTATAATTTGGTTATAATAAAGGTAGGAACCCCCATGTGACATACAAAAAGTTACATAGATATACATGCAATATTTGGTCACATACAGAGCAGTATGGAGAATAATTGTTTATTTTTATTTTTTGAATATAGCCAGTCGTGTGCCACATAACGCATTACGCGTATATGGAATGCTGGCATTCGCATAACGCATAACGCATTACGCATTACGCGTATATGGAATGCACCCTTTAGGCAGGAAGACCACTAACCAATTAGGTCAATCTCATGACCTTATTAGTCCTAGCCTCATTCCCAGTACCATATATGGCATTAGTCAGGTTCCAGACTACCTAGACATTACTAGGTCATTCCTCATCACGTGATCATCACGAGATGTGAATCTGAGTCACAACAATGATACTTTTGACAAGCTTGCCGAAATGATTTTGGGTTCTTTCAGCTCAAATTGCTCCACAATTATCCATTTTCCATCAAAATGACTCGGGAATAATGAATAGTAGGTAATAATAGTCAACCTGATATATTAATCTCAGAAATGATGTAACGATTCGAAAGACATTGGACTATGCAACTTTAAATTAGAGAGAGTATAGGCCCTACTGCTTAGCGGCTATCACCCAAGGTCGGTTATCAAGAGGAATATGAGCACAAATGCAAAGTGAGTGTAAAATGTTGGCACTATTCTACAGTATAACCTCGTTAAACCAAACTTGAAGGGATCCTAGAAATTTGTTTGGATTAACAGATCCTTGGTTTAACCTAGCTTTGGCTTTGACTTTGAATTAGCATGTATTGCACATATAATATACAATGTGGACACTTTGATTATTGTTTTCTATGTAATATACAGTATAACCCCGTTAAGCCAAGCTCGGTTAAACCAAACGATCGGTTAATCCAAACTTTTTTTCCACGGCCCGGCAAAACATTACCATTTATCATATAAAAAAAAAGTCTGTAGGGGCTCAGATGACCTTATAACCACATGAAAGTTTGAATTAACCATACCGGAGTGGCCTGGGGTCCGACAATTTTGTTTGGATTAACCGATAATTTGGATTAACAGACTTTGGTTCAACCAACTTTTTTATATGATAAATGGTAGTATTTTGACAGAAAACAGCGGAAATGGATTATTCGGTTTTGGGGCCTGAGCGCTTCATTTTGACATTCAAGATATTATGTAATATATGAAACCTTCAAGATATTATGTAATATATGAATCCGTTCAAAGATCCGAATGGACTGAATAATACATACTTGCCATATTATCCTAATACAAATATTAGACGTCATCATTTGAACAAAAAGTGGTATTATTTAAAGCCTCAGTCACACTATGGCTTGGGACTACTTGTGACTACTTTGCGACCACCAAAAAGGGGCAGTCGCAAAGTGGTTGCCCCGAGGTCGGTGACTGGTTGGTGACCGACCGGTGACGAGTCAACGACGTCTGGGTGATCAACTTGGTTGCACGAAGGTTGCAGATGCTGCACCAAAATCCTCCGTGTGACCAAAATAGTCACTCGTAGGTCGTCGGCCATTTTCAGCACTTGCAACTGATCAGTGACCAGACGCTGACTGGTCACCAACTGATTGTCGACTGGTCGCCGACCATTGCTTTTCCCTCCTTTTTCAGTTTTTCTTATTAATTTCATATTAATTCCAATGTAGGCATATACATGTGACTAACAAAACTGACAAAACAAAGACCACTTTTCACCGTGAATATGAACCCTTGTTGCTGGAATAACATTAAGCCATCAGCAATCAATCAACAACACTTTTCTATCCAAATCGCTGAATATAACTGTATACATTGGGGTAGATAGCTAGATGAAATGTGCATTTGCAAGTACAGTAAAAACCTCTCTAACCAACCACCTCCACAGACCGACCACTAGCCTATATTGATCGCTTTATTTGGGGCCCAAACGATTGCCCATACAATACCATTGTAACGAAATGAAAAACTCCCTAAACCGACCACCTCCCTACATGGACCATTTACAATCAATCCCATGGTCGGTCGATTTCCAGAGGTATTACTGTATAACCATTCTCTGCGAAGGATCACTTCTTTCACTGTGATGATCATTGCCGACTTCTCATGTTTACATGTCACGCTGATTTCAATTTGTCATTTATTCTTTATTAATAATGTTGCTTCATTCGTTTTGTTTTATACTCGAAGCTCCAATCATCTCACACTGCGCCATTTATTGGTTACAAATCGCCACTTGATTGATTCAGTTGTGTGTGCAGTGAGTCGACTTATGTTGTATATAAGTTGTGTCACTCACAAGGCAGTATATATATGGGTCACTTTCCTGAAAACTGGCCAGAAGTGTCACATGGAGAGTTAAAATCTAATATTTGAATCTTTTACATTTTTTGGTTGCAAATGAAAGCTGGAGATCTCCCCTTTACATCTATGTAAAATATAAATTGATGAGATAAAAAATAAAGGTGTAGTCCATGATTAAGCTATGTCTTATGGCAGTATAGCATGTGTGTCACACATGTAACACATGTTTAGGACACCACACAGTCTGCTTAATAAAAATCTAATCAGAATTAAATAATATCATACTTAGAAGCATATTAATCATGGCATAATATACAGAAATGTGTAGTGCTTATATTGATAAAAAAAAAAGTATTTCCCAACCATGCTTTATTCACTGAATAATTAGTGTACAATATTTATGTGGCATCCAGACAGCACTGGCTACATATGTGATGGAAATTTGTAATGTTATTTCTGAAGCCATCAATTCTTTTTTTTTTTTTTTTTTCTTCAAATTTAAGCATGCATTTAATAAATACTTCCTTTTTGATTTGGGAACTGTTTTGTTTGATATATCAATGCAATACAAGATGTTAATAAGGATTCAACCACGACCCATATGTCATGTTACAAATATCTGACTGTAAAATGTTGTTTTTTTTTGTACAAAAACACTTCATAACTAAAAGGACCAAAGTTGCACACAGTTTATTTTATGTCCCTTATTTCTTTAATTAAATCTGAACATGAATATGAAAAATAAGTAGGAAGGTTTTTATTGATGTTTTAAAATCCCATCCCATGCTGACCAGGTTTCAGGAGAGTGACCCATATGCATATATATATATATATATATATATATATATATATATATATATATATTTCAATGTAGGCATATAAGGTGCCTAACAAAACTGACAATATATATATATATAATTTGGTTGCAAGGAGGTTGCATATATATATATATATTTGGTATGCAAGATAGTATATATATATATATATATATATATCTATATGCATATATATGAAGAGTTCAGGCGGAAAACCCTGTAAACACAATCCAAAAGATTAATTAAAATACAAGATTTTGCCTGAAGGTAATTTTAATTCTCACAAATTCCACTTTTCTTGTGATGAAATTATTATGGAGCAATGAACAAAAATAAGAATGTAAAAACTGAACTTTTTGAAGGTTTGATTCTGATGTTTATCTCAATTTTTGTAGTGGCGTTTATGGGGTTTTGCACTTGACTCCTCATATGTATATATTGCTAAAGTCCTCACAGGCACCTATAGTTGCCATGGGCAGTGCACAACCGCGTAAAGTCACCAGATACACTGTAAATAAAGTTCCTACAAAACGCTATAGTTTCAGTGTCTTTTATGTAACCGGAACCAGACTATGTAAAGGCCCTGACACACTATGACGTAACGACATCAATGTAGGGAGAATGTGAAAAACGTTGAACTTCTCGGAGTAGTATGCAAATTTGGGGACAAGTTGAACGTGGATGCAGCGTAGTGGATGAGAGCATAACGTCGGTAAAGCGTAGTGATACCGTCATTCAACGAGAGAGGACAACGTCATTACGCTCACGGAACATTATGAACGTTATTCCATCGCCAGAAGAACGTTACGTGACGTTACATATGTCATGAGACGGTGGCGAAATGTTGAACGTATGTTGAATGTATGCTCTCCTGACGTTCTCCTGATGTTCTCCTGGCGTTCCCATTATGCCACGTGGGCATTTCCACCTGGTTTAATGTGGGTCAACGTAGTGGAATGTAGTTGAACGTAGTGAGCAGCATTTGACTAACGTCCATTTAACGTCATTGACGTTCGCTGAACGTGAACAGAACGTACGGCGAACGTAAACCCTTACGTTCGAGCTACGTCGAAAGTTTTGAACATGTCCAAAACCTCGACGTAACATGACGTAATGTGACGTAGTTCGATGTCAGTCTAACATCATTCTGACATCATCATAACGTAATCCAACATACGTCAATGTAATGATGAAAAATCACCACATCAGGCTTACGTTGGCTCGTTACATCATAGTGTGACAGGGGTATTACGTGCTCTAAATAGCAGTCACTGAATTCGTACAGCACAGGCTTCCCGTGCGGAAGGTTGGTGGTTGGAATTACAACCAAATAAACCAATTACATAAAGAATTGATATTGCCAAGCTCGAGGCTAGCTAGCGACTTAATTACTAGGATAGGATAAGGATTGGGATAATATGACTGTGGAATATTGGGTCATGGTGCGGATGGCCTGGTCTCCGAGTAGGGCAGCACTATAATGTTGCCATGAGTATGCACTGTCACAAGTCAGTACGCACCCTGATATTACCTTAAATGTTGTTAGGGTGTAAAATAACAACAATAAATGAATGTAGAAACACATTAGAGGCAATGATAAATCAACTTTATATCAATTGGGACATTTATTTAATCATTATATCATATCCTGGACAATTACAGCCTGGTTTCAACCAGAAATCGAATAAATAATATATACATATTTGGATCTTTTTACCTGGATCAAGTGTTACATTCTTAATTAACTAGGAATCTGAAAGTAGTTACATATGAAGAGTTCAGGCGCAAATCACTGTAAACGGCACTCCACAAATGTAGTTTAAATAATAGATTTTATCCTGAAAATAATACAAATTCTCACTAATTCAATTTTTCGTATCATCACATGATTATGAAGCAATGAACAAAAAAGTAGGAATTTAAAATAATAAAATTTGTGAAGGTTTGATTCCAATGTTGAGCTTAATTTTTGGATTGGCGTTTACCGGGGTTTGCGCCTGAACTCTTCAAATATACATATATATATATATAAATAATAATTTGTCCATTAAGATAATAGAGACAAGTAGTGTAGTATGAGTTGGCGGTAACACCAGGGGCGTAATCGATTAATCAACTCGGGTCACCCGAGCCACTTTTTGACACATGCGCACATCCTAGAGACTCGAGTTGAATAATCAAATACGCTTCTCCACGCTCGGGGTGGAAAAAATGGTGGCTTAATCCACAACCTTTTTTTTTTTAATAACCAATAAAACTACAGCAAAATAGGATTTAAAGTATTTTATGATGGCATAGTTTAGTTATATTTCCATTTCATTAATCTCGGTTATTAAAAAAAAAACTGGTACTGGTAGCTGTTATTCTGCAGTACAGTACCAGCACAAATCTGATGTGGTCACTCATAGCCAACCCCAGCCAGGTGGTGGGTTACTGGGGTCGGATCATTTTGCCCACGGCACGTGTATTTGTCGACTCTACTCGCAGTGTTTGATTTGAAATTCTGACAACTCGGGTGACCCAAGTCGCCCGGGTTGTGTTAAATGATTATGGCCCAGGGTGTTGAACTTCATATGCGCATTGCTAGGTGGCACTGTGATGAATTTACACTGCTTCCAAAGCCGTCTCACAAATGCAGCTTACAGTGTAACAGATTGGTACATTCAGCACCAGACAAAGCTATGTTTATGCGCTCCATTCTCTCCTGTCCAGTCCTGTCCCTTCTTGTCCCCTCCTGTCTCATCATGTCCCCTCTTGTCCCCTACTGTCCCTTCTTGTTCCATTCTGTCCCCTCAGGTCCACTTTTTGGTGCATGCGTACATCCTACAGACTCGGGTCGAATAATCAAATATGCTTCTCCACGCTCGGGGTGGACAAAATGGTGGCTTAATCAAAATAGGATTTAAAGTATTTTATGATGGAATAGTTTAGTTATATTTCCATTTCATTAATCTAGGTTATTAAAAAAGAAAAACTGGTACGGATAGCAGTTATCCTGCAGGATGGTACCAGCACAAATGTGACATCATCGCTCATAGCCAACCCCAGCCAGGTGGTGGGTTACTGGGGTCGGATCATTTTGCCCACAGCACGTGTATTTGTTGACTGTACTCGCGGTGTTCGATTTGAAATTCTGACGACTCGGGTGACCCGAGTCGCCCGGGTCATGTTAATTGATTACGGCCCAGGGTGTTGAACTTCATATGCGCATTGCTAGGTGGCGCTGTGATGAATTTACACTGGTTCCAAAGCCATCTCACAGACGCAGCTTACAGTGTAACAGATTGGTACCTTCTGCACCAGACAAAGCTATGTTCATGCGCTCCATTCTCTCCTGTCCAGTCCTGTCCCTTCTTATCCCCTCCTGTCTCATTATGTCCCCTACTGTCCCCACATGTTCCATTGTGTCCCCTCCTGTCCGCTCAGGTCAACTCCTGTCCCATCATGTACCCTCTTGTCTCATTCTGTCCCCTCCTGTTCCTCCTGTATGCTCCTGTTCTCTCCTGCCCCCTCATATATTCATATGTCCTATTCTGGCTCAGTTCGGACCTGTCATCCTTAAACGCCTCCTCTCTCCTTCTATCATATTCTATCCATTTATGTCCTCGTCTGTCCAGCTCTTCCCTCATTCTGTGCATCTCTACTCGGTTTCACTTTATTTCTATACCATTCTCTCTTACACTATCCTCTTCAATTCTTGTCTTGCCCATTCTGACCCTCACTGTTGTTCTCTGTCCCTTTCTATTCTCCTCTGCCCATTCTATACCTTACTTCACACTCCTATCCACCTATTTGCCATCACCTTACCTTCTCTCCCCCTTCCGCACTATCACTTTCATCCACCTCAAATCCCAGGTCGTCAAATTCACTCCATTCAATCTAGCCTAAGACATTAAATATTCATGCCCGGGCCAGATACATGTTAGTGGACGTAGTTGAACGTAGGTGAATGTAGTGGAGGCTACCGTGGGTCAAACGTGGTGTAAGTATGTTAAACTACGTTGAAATACGTTAAGGTACAGCAAGTTTTGGTATGGATAAATACATTACGTTATGGATAAATACACTATGGTCCGGATAAATATTTTACGGTACGGATGCTGGTACGTTCAACTGCGTTCAAATATGTTAGCCTCCAATACGTTCACCTACATCCACTCATGGCTATGTGACCAGGGCTTCGTCCAAGTATGCTAGAGTATGCTAGATCATGCTAGAGTACGCTTGAGTACCCTAGAGTATGTTAGCATCATGGATGCTAATTCAGCATCTAACATAGTGCTCTTTTGAACATGTCCAAAGATTAAATCGGAACTCATGGCCCACCCACGTTATCACCAAGGTGAAATACGGATGCCAGTACATTCAACTATGTTCAACTACGTTCAACTACGTTCAACTACGTTCAACTACGTTAGCTTTCACTACGTTCAACTACGTCCACTAACGTGTATGTGACCGGGCCATAACTCAATGCAAGCAGGTCCCTGATATTAAATTCCCATAAGCAGAGGGCCCAAGGATTAAGGAGATTGAGAGCACAGTTAATTATCATTAATCACCTTAGCCTTGCTTTGGAGTTGGGGAATCCCCCCAGCCTTTTGAGACTAGCCTGCTCTTCTGCACCCGTCATTCCTCTAGTAGTTAAGGTAAGCAGAATAATTTATTTCAATTGAATATTTCGTGTCTTTTGAGAAATAATTCCATATGCAATGATGTTTAATGCTAATACCTTTACTCAATATGTCCTCAATATGTCCACATTGTTATTCTATTAACAATTGAAGACCAGTGCCTCGGCGCTGACTAAATATGTGGTGAGATGAATAAAATATTTACAAACCCCCCCAAAAGAAACCCAAGATATAACGCCAACTTTTCATCATCGTTGCTAATGCCCTCCAAGTGTCAATTATTTGACACCTTATCCGAGTCTTTCGCGATACCAAAGTCGCCGTCCCAGACATTGTTAGGGTGGGGGTTAAGCACAATGCAGTAATCCAGAAATAAAATGATGCAGTCTAGGCCTACATACCAGATAACTGCTGCCTCTGGTCCTTGTCCCTTCTACTACACTCCACCCCCCACACACACACCTCCACCCCACACTCATGCAAGAAAGACACTGAATGATGTGCAGGTGTGCTGCACTAGTGGGTGGGAGCAAGAGGTAACTACGGTTACTATGGTTACAATGGTTACTATGGTTTTTATGGTTACTACTTCGGTCAGGGCTTTGTTTAGTAAGGTTATCAGTCCGTAGCTGAGGTGAACATTGTACTGGTCCCATGCCTCCATCACCATCCTAGATGCAGCGCAATGTACTGGTCCCATGCCTCCATCAGCATCCCACATGAGGTGCATTGTCCTGGTCCCACACCTCCATCACCACCCCACATGAGGCATGTTGTACTGGTCCCATGCCTCCATCACCATCCCAGATGCGGCGCAATGTACTGGTCCCATGCCTCCGTCAGCATCCCACAAGAGGTCCATTGTCCTGGTCCCATGCCTCCATCACCACCCCACATGAGGCACATTGTACTGGTTCCATGCCTTTGTCACCACCGCACATCCCAGATGTGGTACATTGTACTGGTCCCATGGCTCCATCACCATCCAAGATTAGACACATTGTACTGGTCCGTCACCACCCCACATAAGGCGCATTCTACTGGTCCCCCACCCCCCACCCCCCGCCTCCTTCATTATGGGTAGGAGACCACTGCCGGCTCGTACGGTGGCGGTGGCGACTCCTGCTGGATGGCGAATCTGGTCCCACGGTAGTCACGTGACAGGAAGTTGGGGTCGCTGTGCGCCCTGCCCACCCGGCTCGATGTTAAGTCCGCGTCCGCCACCAGGTGGTAAGGCGGGGGGTTGAGCGACAGTGGCGCCCCTTGGTTGTAGTCGGCGGTGTAAGCGAGCAGATGCGGCGTGCTTTGCCACACCGACCACCCAAGCGCTCTACTTCCACTTCCTCTTCCGCTTCCGCCTCCGTCGCTTCCCGCCGCCGTCGCATCCTGCCCGGCGCGCCTCGCCAGCATCACCTCAGAGTTCATCCAGTATGCATACGCCAACCCCAGGTGGCTGCCGGTGCTCCCTGCGCTCCCTACACTCCCTGCGCTCCCTGCGCTCCGGACGTTCCTGGCGCGCCGCTGATGCTCGTAGACGCCGACCGGTAGTTCCCAGCGTTGAGCGCCGCCACCACCACGACCGACCTGCCGCCAGAGGCGCCTCGCACCGCCGGCGGGATCCCTCGGCCGGCGTCGGTCTGCTGCTGCCGCAGCCGCCGCCACCGCGGACACCGGACGTGAGCCGCCCAACAGCGGATCAAAAGAGCGCGACCGCGGCCGACGCCGCGTCTCAGTGCGGACGCGCCCTTCCGGTTCCACTTCCGATTCAGGCTCTGCGTGATGGGAGGAGTGCGACGTCTGACGTGGCTCTTCCGGTGGCGTTGTCGTCGTGGCGGTGGCGCCTTCCCGCCTGCGCTTGCGCCGTGACAAGGCGCCTCCTGACCGCCTCAGTGACCCGACATTGGAAGTGGACTTGGCGCAGTCGCAGCAGGCTCCTGATTCCCGGCAGCAGCACAGTTTCTTGCGGCAGTAGTAGAGCACCAAGCCGACGGTCAGCAGCAAAATAATCTCCAGGGCTGAAGTGACACCGAGACTCAGGCGATTCTCCATCTGTGTGAGGGATAATAAGACACCATTAGTTACCGACTCACCTAGTCACTTACCTCTCACTTGTAGCACAATGCATCTGGATTTTGTTAATGCTACCAACTATCTGCTTTTATCTACAGTAAAACCTCTCTAACCGACCATCTCCACAGATCACTCCCACTATATCGATCGCTTTCTTTGGGTCCCAAATGATCGCCCAAACAATACGATTGTAACGATAACAAAGATCCCTAAACCAACCACCTCCCTAAATGGACCATTTAAAGTTAGTCCCATGGTTGGTTGATTTAGAGAGGTTTTACTGTGGTTCATATGTTTCTTTATGTTAAACAGTGAAAAGGTATCATACCTAGCTTTCACATTGTCTTTGTTTGTTTTGTTTGTTGCTATTCTTTCCTTCATATTTTCTCATAATTAATTGTATTATTATGACTTTCCATGCCTGTCTGTATCCATTATATTCTAATGGCATACTACATTGCTGTTATTGCTCATTGTCATATGCATGTGTGTACATAAATTGTGACCAGACAGGGTGGCTGTCCCCTGTTTTGGGAGATTGGGGGATCCGAACACATGAGATTGTGGGTTCTAACCCTGGTCGAGTCAAACCAATGACTTAAAAATTTATACTTGTCGCTTCCTAGCCTGGCATTCGGCATTACTGGGATAGGGCAAGGACTGGTTCTCTCAGTGTCAGGATAATGTGACTGAGTGGGATGTCAGGTGATGGTTCTGGTGGCCTGATCTCCCAGTGGGGCAGCACTATAAAGTCGCCATGAGTGAGCACGGTCACAAGTCGGTATCCGTCCTGATATGACATTAGACGTAAAACAACAACAAACAAACAAAAACCATAAATTGTCTGTGTTACCCGCATCATGACTCATTCACAGTGTCGGAAAGAGAACTATGACTGCAGAGGCCCACACCATCTAGGGTTTCAATAGATTCACCCCATACTTTTGTAGTAGGGGTGAAAAGCAACCTTATATAAAAGCTGGCGAAGAATTTCGACATGCTGGGGAAGTGAACTGAGCTGATAAATTCTTAATTTAAGAAGCAAAAAATATTCTTCACACACATCTTCACATTTCCCCGCTACTTCTGAGTTGAAAAATATAATAGAACACATACTTTAACACACTTTAAAAGTGAAATCGATGGCCTTCTATCACCACCATCTTGTCTTTTTCATTGTCTTCAATTTCACCAACTCTGTGCCGATATACATAGCCATTTGATACTGGAACTAGAGATTCCACTTCCCGTTCCATACTAAAGCAGTTTTCGCCAGCTTTTATGTAGGGGTTATATTCACCCCTGTACTAGAAGTATGGGGTGAATCTTTTAACTAGGTATAGAAACACGAGGATGCTCGCCCGCTGTGAGCACCCCATGTGACTACAAAACTCTTCCCCTTCATTTTGCCTGTGATGCAATCAGCCTAAATCAATTTAACCAAGTCTGGAAAGAGGAAGGAAAACCAGTCACACAGATGAACAGTGAATAAGTTGTGCTTTATTGGCGCCAACTCCTGTCCATCCCCCTTACATGTGACCTAGCACCTTCACTCCACATATGCTGCCCACACTATATCTCATTCTCACTTTAGCCTGTATACTGAAAGCAGTGCCTACAGCCCATGGGACAGGAGTCCTATGGCTGTGTATACACTCAATTTGAATAGGTGAATTTAGATAGCATCAGACAGAGTGTCTGGGGTTCCTGCTCAAAAGTAGGTGTGTCTCACTCAAGAGCTAGGAGTACAGTCTTTTCTCTCCAGGATTCTCTCCAGCAGATTTTTGAATAATTACTTATCTGAGACTAGTGTGTGGTCAGGACAGGCCAAGGGAGTCAGGTGACCGGACATTCCCCAGCCAGCCAATCAGACATTCCCCACAGTCTGGGTGGGTGGCCAACCCCAGTAGGGGCTGTCACTCAAACCAGCTGCAGGTGGTGCACTCTATACATATGCAGATTAGGCAGGTGGGTCGGTCCAGTGGTCATGGGTGAACAGGATGTTGTATACAGTTACAGATATGTATATAGATATATATATTAAAATTGTCCTTTTCCTCCAATTGTATTCTTTATGAACACATAGAGAAACATTTCAATAATCATGTACTGTCTCTTTTATAGGAAATCTCTTCATTAACTCCAAGCATCATATATAACATATTTCGCATCACTCAGTATCATGTACAATGGGAGTGGGATTCTATTGCTTTTAGTTTACATAACCTGGTTCCCACTCCGTCGTCCAAGAATAATAATGCTCTCTGCCAATATATAATTCTTAACCGAAAATCCGTATATTTTTACATAGGGTTTCAATGATGTCGCATTGCCTCAGCAACAACCCCCACCTCCACTCCACCTAGGAGTTTTCAACATAGCTTCCACTCATGGGCCGGATGTGGTAGCCGAATCCGTAGAGCGCAGGCTTTCCATGCGGAAGGTTTGGAGTTTGATTCCAGGTTGAATCAACCCAATGACTTACACAATTGATACTTCTCGCTACTTAGCTTGGCACTTGGCATTACTAGGATAGGGCAAGGACTGGTTAGCTCAACATCAGGATAATGTGACTGAGTGGGAAATCTGGTCATGGTGCTGGTAGTCTGGTCTCCCAGGGAGGTAGCACTATAATAGAATCATCACGAGTGTGCCCTGTCACAGGTCGGTACCCATTCTGATATGAGCTTAAATGTTGCTAGGATGTAAAGCAACAACAAACAAACCCGGAATGCCGAACGGTGCTGCTCTAGGTGTAATGCACAATACAGTAAAACCTTGCTAAATCGACCAACCATGGGACCGAATTTAAATGGTCCACGGGACTGACTTTAGATGGTCGGTTTAAGGAGTTTTTTTTAATGCCACGCTGGTATCGTATTGGCAATCGTTTGTAAAACAATCGATATAGGGGAGTGGTCGATCTGTGGAGGTGGTCGGTTAGAGAGGTTCTACATGGATACAACTTTCCATTCTACTTGCAAAGAACAACACCACTGAGTAAGTAAAGTGTTAGCATATAATTAAAAATAAATACTTTTAATTGACCCTGATTACCAGATTAATCTGTAATAATGTATTTTCTGAGTAACACACAATTACTTTACAAGTTACCTTTTTGGGGCAGTTGTTTCCGAAATGAAAAAAAAATGGAGTTAATGTGTTAATCTTAAAGCTGCATGGTCCGATGAAATATCAAATTTTCAAAACCAAACGAATTATCTAGATTTGATTTTACATATCTAACTTAGATACTGATGTACTTATTAAGCATTTGTTTCTGCGTAGAAGGCAATACTGAGTCAATGTAACTGCTTCAGTAAATTTAACTGCAGAAGTCTATGGTGTCAGAGTTTTGGCGAGCTTGCCAAAACTAATTTTCCATGTTTACATTCTAAATATCTCAAAAGTTTACCATTTAAAATGAAAGTAACTTTGAACTAATGTAAAGTAGATACTAGTGATTAATATAATATATTTATCTCAGAAAAAATACAGAAATTCAAAACCACCGGACTATGCAACTTTAAATAACATGTTTAAAATAAATTATCACGACCAGAGCATTGCTATATAATAATAAAAATCCCAATGTGGTGGTGTAATACAGTTGGTTGGTTGTTGTTGTTTTACGTCCTAGCAAAAGCTAAGGTCATATCAGGACGGGGGTGTAATACATAATTAACAATGTCTTTCCAGTTAGATGACTTACCTATTACAGATAGATATCGTCATGGGGCTGATGAAAATTGGAAATATTAGACCTTGAGCAGATTTTGAACTAAAACCTTCTTTTCATTTAATTGCTAGCATGCTAATAATTACACTATCTAGGCTCTTTGATGCGATCACCCTAACCATGCCTACCTGTCTATGGAAAGCCCCAGTCACACTACAGCTCGTGACCACTTTGCGACCACCTTAGACCAAAGAACCCACACTCACCAAAACGGTGGTTGCCGACTGGGCGTCACTGGTGACTGTGGGTTCTTTGGTCTAAAGTGGTCGCAAGCTGTAGTGTGACTGGGGTGTCAGGTCTGTGGTGGCTCCTTGCCTGAGCAGTCAGCGCAGACTTTAATCCGAGTGCGGAGGGGTCATACCTGTCACCGAGTCTTAAAGTTTTTTTTCTTTGGTGACCTTTTAACCTTCAGTGACGTAATTATTGAACTAATTCGCAAATAACACCTGTTATCATGAAGAGCTCCCCAAAACCCACATTTGAGAGGTCACATGATCTATGTATTATCTTCTATAACAATGGTTTTAGAGGAAATTCTGTGTTCGTGACCCCCCATTTTGATGGCACTTTCTGATTTTCCCCGCTTCCAAACCAAAAAGATTATTCCAGAGAATTGTTCAAGTGTGACCAGCAGTCATCCACCTGGAAATTGAAAAATACCACCCGGTCTACCAAAATCATCAAAGAAAAATAACTTTAACTCTTGGTGCAGGGCATGGCCTAAATTTGACCTTTGGCTCCCGGACTACTGCTACTAAAATATTAAAACTAGGCTCGACCACTGTGGCGTCTTCGACTAGATTGACATAAATCCATGATATAGGCGCGCCTTGTCACAGTAACAGTGAAAGAGACCTTGATTAATGTATGTAACCCCCCACAGGCACCACTTACTCTGACCGCTTGCCTTTCACCAACTCAACCTGTTTATATATATGTATATATATATATATATTTATATATATCTGTGCTACAGGGCATTGCATACAAATGAAGCATGGCTGAGGCCAAATGGGCTGGGCTGCTATACATCCTAAAGCTAAGATTCCATATATGCGGTATGCGGAATGCTGTTTGTTGTTTGTTTGTTGTTGTTTTACGTCCTAGCAACATCTAAGGTCATATCAGGACGGGTACCGACTTGTCACAGTGCGCACTCATGGTGACTTTATAGTGCTGTCCCACTGGGAAACCAGGCCGCCGGCACCATGACCTGGTATCCCACTCAGTCACATTATTCTGACACTGAGCACACCAGTCCTTGCCCTATCCTAATAATGCCGAGCGCCTGGCTAGGAAGCGACAATTATCAATTTTAAAGTCATTGGTTTGACTCGACCGGGACTCGAACCCACGACCCCACGATCTACCAGCACGGGAGACGGACGCTCTAACTCATTCGGCCATCCCGTCTGGAATGCAGTATGTGAATGTGAATACAACATGTGGCATAGATACCCACATCATTTTCGTTCTCTTTTGCTCCAAATTTGTGAAGGAAGGTCAAAGTTGCTGGTTTGTCTATGGGAAATGGAGCCGCATTCGCATTCACATTCGCATTCATATTCGCATTCGCATCGATCGGTACATGGACCAACCCACTTGCCACATTTGCATTTGCATATGCATTCACATTAGGATTCACATTTGCCATGAGTGTGCACTGTCACAAGTCGGTATACAACCTGATATGACCTTAGATGTTGCTAGGACGTAAAATAACAAAACAAACACAATCATATACCACGGATTATTGACCCTTCCAAATACTTCCAAACTTGAATAACAATTAGCTGACGCTCTACGCTCTGAAGGAACCATGACAATAATCGGCCACCTCGAATTTATAATTTTCTATTTTCCTAAATTATCAAGGAAAAAATGACAATCAGCAAGATGAAATATCCACTAACTAATCTGCTAATAAGCCCCCGTCGCCCCCCTCAAAGAAAACACCACCCCCCAACAACATTCTATAGTCTAGAGTAAGTGTGTGGTAGCCATGATAGTTTATGTGTTGTCCGGTCAGTGGCTGGTAACATACTGGAGACACTGTCTGTCATCTTTGGGCTGGGTCGGGTGCTATGATCTGGAAGTGGCAGCGGCGAGTGGTGGAGCCGTTGGTTGGTCGTTGGAGTTTTACGGCCTGGCAACATCTAAGGTCATAATAGAATGAGTACCGACTTGTTACAGTGCACTCTCATGGCAACTTTATAGTGCTGTCCCACTGGGAGACCAGGCTGCCAGCACCATGACCTGATATCCCACTCCTGACACCGACCAAACCAGTCCTTGCCTTATCCTAATAATGCCGAGCGCCTGGGTAGTAAGCGACTGGTATCAATTTTGAAAGTCATTGGGTTTTACTCGACTGAAAATTGAACTCCCGACCTTCCGCACGGGAGACGTGCGCTTTACCGACTCGGCCACCGCGTGCCGGAGCATGATTGGCTGGTGGTGTATGCCGATGGTGGGTGGTGAGCGTATGATCAGGCTATGGCAAGGTGAGCCGTGCAACATGATTGGCTGGTAAGGGAGGTCATCGGTCAGTGGTGTGAGTACTGGTGAACCCCGGTCAGTCATGCGATGGCAATAACTGGGTAATAAGTTTGTTTGTTGTTTGTTGTTGTTTTACATCCTAGCAACATCTCTGGTCATATCAGGATGGGTACCGACTTGTGACAGTATGCACTCATGGCGATTTTATAGTGCTGCCCCACTGGGCAATCAGGCCGCTGGCACCATGACCCGATAACCCACTCAGTGACATTATCCTGACACCTAGCTAACCAGTCTTTGCACTATCCTAATAATGCTGAGCACCAGGCTAGGAAGCAACAGGTATCAATTTTTAAGGCATTGGTTTGACTCGACCGGGAACCAAACTCATGAACTCCCGATCTTCCGCACGCGAGGCCTGTGCTCTACCAAATTCAACCAAATTATTGTACATAAATTAAATATATATATACATCATACATTAAAACTTCTCTGTATTGACTGACCTAGGGACCGACTTTTAAGTGGTCCATTTAGGGAGGTGGTCGGCTTAGGAAGTTTTTTTTATCATTAAGATTGTATTCTATGGGCGATCGTTTGGGACCCAAATAAAGCGATCAATATAGGGGAGTGGTCGATCTGTGGAGGTGGTCGGTGAGAGAGGTTTTACTGTATAAAGAATAAAGTAAATTAAGAATTCCCAGCAGGAGGGGCATTACAATAATCATAAGCAGCTCAAAATATGGGATTAAATGCACACACACAAAATAAGACGAAGAAAAACAATCCAAATGCCATCCAAGAGTCAGTCTAATAGGAACGCTAAGTCAGAAGAACCTAGGATGTCACTAGATGGAATACGGTACTTACTTTCAATCCATAAGCGTTGTTTCAACTTTATAAATATATATGAGTTTGAATCACCAATGGTCAATAGATAACGACGGGCTTCCTTTAGGTCTCACCATGGTAAATCCGCGTTCACATACACCACCCTTCGTTTAGGTATCACCATGGTAAATCCGCGCGGACACACTGAACAGTGCGCATGCACGTTGTGTAGCAGGCAAATTAGGTCATAACGATCCTCAAGCGTCGTCACCACTACACGCACAAACCCTCCCTGTGTACGAGTCCACCACCCGAAGGGAACGCTGGCTGGCCTCTATTAGGTAGATGAATGATTTGCCTTCTAGCAACATGTGAGGTCATGCGAGAAATGGATGCCGACTTGTGACAATGAACACTCATGGCGATTTTATATTTATATTTATTAAAATTGTTGTTTCTATATTTATTTGTGCATTTATATCCATATTCGTTTTCAAATTTAAATTGATTTACATGTATATATATATATATATATATATATATATATATATATATATATATATATGTGAAGACTTCAGGCGCAAATCCCCCTGAATGCAAATCCAGAATTTTAATTAAATTCAAATATATGCATATGTCTCACTGGGACACCGTGTCCGCTGGCACCTTGACCTGATACCCCAAACATTATCGTAGCACTGTGCCTATCATTCATTTAAAATTGCATAGTCCAATGGTTTTGAATTATCACCATTTTTCAGAGATCAAGATATTAAACTTATTATAATAATCTACTTTACTTTAGCTTGAAGCAACTTTTATTATTATCCCTGTCAAACCTTTCAGATATATGAAGTGCAAACATGCCAAATTAATTTTGGGAGGCACGCAAAAACTCTGACACTATAGCCTTATGCAGTAACATGTTTCATTAAATTGACTCAGTGTGCCCTTATATGTGGCATCAAATGCTAATAAGTTCATCAGTAATTAAGTTTGATATGCGCAATCAAATCTAGCTGAATATTTTGGTTTAGAAAATTTGATACTTCATCGGACTATACAGCTTGAAGCATCCTATTCCTACTAATGGTGAGTGTCTCAGACAAGGTGGCGAGAAGCATTTAATTTTGAATAGATTTCTGGGTTGACTCTGCGAGGAATCGACCCCAAGAATACCGGCACGAGAAGTGGACCCTGAAGACATTAACTCATCTCGCCTGGTAGTTATATCTGAGAATTGTCTTTGACACTTGAACTTTCATTCCCCTCCCCACCTAATTAGGCTACGCGCAGAAATAGGACAGGTACAAACAAACCCTGAAGCTCTTTGCTGTTGGACGGGTTGTATGTGGGTTGTGCAGAGATGAGCCTTTGGCAGTTTTGGTAGATTAGCCTTTATTCGAGTTTTTTTAAAGCGAAATCTTCCTTTAACGCTAATGTCCCTGCTTAATGTTGCATAGCCCGATAGGTTTTGAGTTTCTGTCATATTGTGAGATAAACCTAGTAAGTTGATTTTTATTGTCTATCTTACTTTCGTGTGAAGTAACTATGATGTGTCAACGGGCTATGATATGGAACTTTATTTCAGGAATCACATCAAGGTATAAGGTTAGCAGTTTGACAGTTCGGAATCAGGTACTCAGGCGCTTAACCCTAATAATTCAATTGTCAGTTTATTGTAGGGTCAGGTGGGCGGCTAAGAAAGCTGGGTGGTTGTCGGTGTTCGGCATCGTGTGGCGAAGTGGCTGGTGGCTGCGGTGTCTGGAGGAGGCCCGTGTGACATCATGACCTCTCGTGGACGCGAGATTCGGGGTCGCCCAGAGCCCAGCAGGGGTGGGAGGAAGGGGGGGAGGTGGGAAAGGGGGGGGGGGGACATGGGAGGGGGGGTAAGGGGGTGGAGAGAATCAAACCCAGGTGGCAGCACCCTAGCCCCCTGTCCCCGCGCAAATTACCCATGTTGTCAACCAACATGAACAGAGACTAACTTTGAAGATATTTGAAGTGCAAACATGCACAACTAATATTGGCATGATTGACACAACTCTGAGACCATAGGCTTCAAATGTTTTGTTTTCACTTTTTGATTTTGATCTTATACGAATTGAGAAAGCCGTTAATATCAACTGTGCCACATCCACCCTTAACATCATTTAACAACGCATCCATAACATCATTCTAACACTCACAACAAATTCATACAAGATTTTATTGATTACAATTATGCAAAAAGGATTGTGTCATAGAAGAAAACAATTGAAAGAAAATGTGTGTGTAGATGCATGGTGTCGATATGCAATATTTTATATTTTCACTTTAGCATAAAATCATATAAGCATATGAAGAGTGCCCCCAGCTCTGCCAATTTGGATTTCCACCGCTGTGTATAACTTACAGCGTCATCAAAGGCCGGTTGCTCTCATACCATGTCTATGTGGTGTGGGAGGTTAAAAATCCCTTGGGTCCGTAAAAGTGTAGGCTTGGGCTTTCTATCGACCAGCAGTGGAATGAGGAAGACCAGTCATCTATGACTGAAATTTCCCCTGCTTAAACAACTAATGGACCAAAAAAAAAAAAAAAAAAAAAAAGAGTTCAGGTGCAAAACCATGTAAACGCCAATCCAAATATTTACTTAAAATAAAAGACTTTTACCTGAAGATAATATTATTTCTCACGAATTCCATTTTTCTTGTGATGACATGATTATGGAGCAATCAAGAAAACAAGTAGGAATGCAAAAAAAGAAAATTTTATAGGGTTTTGCGCTTGAATTCTTCATATCTTGGAGACATATTGTGGGATAGATTAAATACATGTAGTATTGCTAACATACTTCATACACAGATTCAACAATGTACCGTGGAAACCAAATATGTGGTACACATTTTGTTGTTGTTGTTGTTTGTTTGCTTAACGACCCCCCGTCACAAAAATAGACATCGGCTACAGTGGTTTAGACATCCGATTAAAAAATTACAAGTTACACACTTTTATTTGTTTGTGTGTTTTTGTGTGTTTTCTTTTGTTGTTGATTTGTGTGTGTTTTCTTTGCACAGTTTCTGTGAATGACCCAAATATAATTTGGGGGGGTACATTAGTTGTTTAAGCAGGGGAAATTTCAGTCGCAGACGACTGGTCTTCCTTTTATATATATATGTATTATAATGGATTATAATAATATAAATAACGAAGCTTAATCCAAGGTTTAATTATTATATTGTTTTATGCTTGCTTGGGGTGGTTTGTAACCTTATGGCGGTTACTGGTTGCAGAACTGGAACATTATAGAGAGGCTCTGATAAACCGGCCCAATCTTTGGTTGAAGATTAATCTTCAGTAGGGGCGGTTGTAGAAGCTGGGGTGGCACCGAAGCGTTGGGGTGGCACCGAATCTCTTCGGTCCGGCGGTAGTTGAGCACTTGTATCCAGCAGACAGCAGCAAGGGTTTCGAGGAAGGGCGGGTAAAGATGGGTGCAGCGGTGGTTCCAGCAACGAGAACAAAGTAAGAGAAGCGTAAAGGTACAAGGCCATACCCAAGCATACAACTCCCCAGGTCAGGGGGAGAAGTATGCCTGGGAGAAATAGAAAGGGTAGAGTTTAGGAAAGAGAAATGAGGAGAGTTGAGTGAAAGGACCATGTCTCTTTGCTCTATGGTGACCAACCAGCGAGCCATAGACATGGACAGAGTAGAAAGTGAAATGCCAGCGGGCTCCCCCTCCTGGAACTCTTTTCAGACATATTAAGGAGGAGCAAGGCCAGCGGAGAGGAGATAGAGAGAGGTGTGGATGAAGTGCGGTCCGGATAGCAAGTGTCTGATATTGTATTATTGCGCTATCAATACCGTATGTATTCGGAGTCGCGCGCCCACCCTGATCGGTGTGCGCGAATGGGACACCACCTGCGTGGTGCGAAAAATAACCAAAACTGTCTCACTTCGATTACAATTTTAGTGGCATATATATATATATATATATATATAGATATATATAGATTAGTTAGACGAATCTTACCTTGGTATAGATGATGGATAACTGTTGTTTTCCCGAGGTATAAGCCTCGGCTAGACGTGGGTGAGGGAGAGGTAAGCACATCCGGGTACAGCAATCTTTACCTACTAATTCAGGATAAAATGATCTCTAAAATTCTAAATACTAATGTTTCCTTGGTACAAGCAAGGGACTAGACGTGGCAGGGTGTGGAGGGTGGGCCCTCACCCACGTCTAGCCGAGGCTTATACCTCGGGAAAACAACAGTTATCCATCATCTATACCAAGGTAAGATTCGTCTAACTAATCTATTTTACCTCGGTATATAGCCTCAGGCTAGCCGCAGGCTAGGGAGACTTTACGTAATATCATTTTTATCCTGATATTTCATTTTATTTGTTTATGTTTTGTGGTATGGAACGTTCGTTAACCTTATATGTTTGTGACCATGGTATGTTCTCACCTTTTTTGACCTTAATGTTGTAGCAGTCGCCGTGCGACGCCACTTGGCTTTTCCAATCGCTTGTTATAATGTCTAGCAAACGATCGTTCGGTCTTCCATCCTGCATGCGCTAGTATGCGCTTGACCGAAATGCCTAAGAGGCGTGCCTTTGACACCATGGCTCCTCTTGTTGAGTGTGACGCATATTTGTCCGTATCCACTCCTGCCATCTTTAGGACATTAATTGTCCATCTGGCAAGCGTATCTCTTGATATGCCCTTGTGTGGCTTAATAAAGCTTATCAACAATTGTCTTGAGTTTCTAACTCCTTGTGTCTTGGATATATATGTTCTGATCGCGGAAACTACACACAGTTTCGGATTGTCTTTGAATTGTGTTACATCAATTGACGACAAAGGATCACCTAAACGATTAGATTTTAACAATGTTGTCAAATCGAAGGTCGCTTGCCTTCTATCTATTTCCAGTCCATCGAGTGAAAGTGCCACTATAGTCTGGCCTCGATGACCTGTGACTAACAGTAATAAAAGTGCTAACTTAAACCCTAATTGTTTTATATCTAGAAACCTATTATGTGGCCAATCGTTAAACATTTTGAATACCAGTGACACATCCCAAAATCGGTCATATTTTGGTTTAGGTGGGTTTCGTTCATAAATTCCCTTTAGTACCCATGATATAACATGATGTTTACCCATTGTATCTCCCCTTGTTCTGGGAAGGATAATCGAGAGAGCGCACCTGGCAGCATTAATTGCGCCGTAACCTAGCCCTTCTTGTTCTAAACATTCTAAAAAATCTGCACACTTGGGCAATAGTTGGGTTCATGGGTTTAACTTTGTGAATAAGACAATAAACGCCCCATTTTTTCAAATATGTGGTATACATTTTTACTGTTCCTTTTCTCCACGCATGTGACACTAGCCGTTCTTGTGTAATTTTGTCTAAACCAAATTGTTCTAGGTATTTATTTAGAAAAGGAATGCAAGCAACGGTGTTGTTGCTACGTTGCCGTGATGTTCCAGAGGGCCTTGGTGAGTTAGATTTCCTCGGGATTTTGGGAATCTGAGGCAATCTCGGGCTGTCGAGGCTAGTCCTGCTAGCCACGGCTGTGTGTCCCATTCGGGGACGATCAGGATGGCGTGAGACCGGTCCATCTTTATCTTTCGTGCCACTCTGGTAATGATGTTGAAAGGGGGAAAAATATAATAAAATTCATTTTCCCAAATCAGTGAGAAAGCATCTATGTGCCAAGCAAATGGTTCTGGGTGCCATGAAACATATCTGTTAACTTTAAAGTTATTCCTTGATGCAAATAAGTCAACCGTAGGTGAACCCCATTGGCGACAAATTTTGTTGAAAATTTTTATGTTTAAATTCCATTCTAAGTGGTCGTGAAAGACTCTACTCTTTTTGTCAGCCAGGACGTTTTGCGATCCTGGGATATGTGATATGGTTAACCATATTTGATGTTTTTGCGCCCAGTTCCAAATACTTTGTGCCAAGTTATTGCACTCTTTTGACTTTGTACCTCCCATATTTCTGACATATGCCATGGCCGTAGTGTTATCTGTAAGCAGTTGAACAGTATTTTTCGGTATTTTAATTAGACTCAAGAGGCCTAAGTAAATCGCTCTTAATTCAAGAACATTAATATGGTCTGATTTTTCGTTTTCTAACCATCTCCCTCCTGTTGCTACATCATTTCGATGAGCTCCCCAACCTTGTAATGACGCATCGGTAGTAACTACCGTGTTGGGTTGATCCATTCTAATGGGATTGGAAGAGTTATTAATATTCTCGATCCACCAAGATATATCTGTGTAACCATCCTGGGAAATGTACATTTTCCTTTCAAAGTTACCTTTTGTACGTGCTAACGCTCTATTCTTGTCTATTTCTAGAGACTTGAAGTGCGCCGCCCCATAAAGAACAGCCGGCGCATATGAAACCATTATACCGATAAGGACAGCGACCTGTCTAATCTTTGGCCTAGATATGTCAAGCAGCTGGGAGGCCGTGTCATGAAACTTCTGTAGTTTCTGTTCCGTTAATGATACGGTCATTGCTTTGGTGTTGATTAAAAACCCTAGGCATTTTAATTCCTTATTCGGGACAAAAACAGATTTTTTGTCGTGTATGTAAAAACCTAATTCTGTTAATAAAGTACACAAATCATTCACTGCCAAATGGCATTTGTTAAAGGATTCTGCCATAATAAAGGAATCATCTATGTATGGAAACATTGTATGTCCTAATCTTCCCATAACAGCAAAAACAGGTTTTAATAACTTTGTAAACAGTCGAGGTGCGCAGGCTAAACCATTAGGCATGCAAGTAAATTGGAAAAGGGTACCGTTCCAAATAAATCTCAGAAATTTTCTGTGTTCTTTGCAAATGGGGACTGTATAATACGCGTCTCTTAAGTCTACACTGGCAAGCCAGGCATGCGGCGTTATTAAGTCTCTCGCCGTTTCTAATGAGAACATTTTAAAATGTTTGTATGTTACCAATTTATTTAACTTTGTCAAATCCAAAATCATGCGAATTTCGCCATTTGGTTTGGGCCTAGAAAAGACATTAGAAATAAACTGTCCTTTTGTGTTTTGTACTCGTTCAATAATACCTTTTGTTTCAAATAGCGAAACCTGATAATCTATTTGGCGTTTTTCTGCTATGTTGAATTTGTATGGGAACGGAACTCTTTCCTGTTTTGGTATGTCTGTGAAAGGTATTTGAACTCCTTTTACTATATCCAAAATTTCCCTATCAGATGTAATGTTAACCCATTTGTGCAAACAGTTAAGGATGTTGCCTGCCTGAAACTTGCTTACATAAGTTTGTGTCTCTTCAGACACCGTGTTGAGTGTAGGAGTCTGTGTCTCTACTTGGCTCCTGGCCGCGGGAATTGGGGTTTGGGTGTAAACTCCCTTTTGTATCCGCGGTTGTCGTTCCAACCCGTGTTCTGGCGTTCTCCTCTCCCTCGTCCTCTGGGATTGAAGCTGAATGAGGGACCTCCTCGTCCCGGCCTTCCTCCTCTGCGGAAGCGAAAATCCGAGCGGGGGCGTCGGAACTTGTTGGGGTTGTCAAACTTTTTGGTGCCATCCGTGTTTTTAGCGCTTTTAGTGTCTACCTCGACAGCTTTGAAGAGGTGCGCTAGCTGACCGCCAAACATTTTGGTTTTGTCCAGTGGCTTGCCTAGCACTGGCTTTGGCGGTATGTAAAGGGTGTATTCTTTACCATCATTGTCAGTTACTTTCTTCGATCTGGCGACTTCTTTGCCAGCATCTGTTGTGACCGACTTGAAGACGTTTTCAAATCGCCGGAAAGTCATGAAGTTCGACGCTGCGGTAAGCAGCGCAATTCCTTTGTCCATCACTCGTGCAAGCGACGAGAACTTATTCTCGGCTTGCATCCGATTCGCTACCGGAGTTATCGATGTAAGCGCTCCGAGCACCGCTTTATGAATCGTGCACAACGCGTTCTCATAACGCCGTCTTTCGTCTGAGAGATGGATGCCTGCATCCATTTCTTTACTGATGGACTGGGGAACTCCTTTAATTCCCGAGATTTGTTCCGTCAGCTTGTTGATCACCTCCACAGGTTTGAAAGTGTGGAAATGTCCTTTCAGCGTTTCCCTCATCATGGTCGTAGTCCGCAACCTCTTTGCTTTCGCCAACGGGCATTTCTTCTTAATCTTTGCCCCTATCCTGGCATAAATGCCCGCTCTCTCCGTGTCTGAATCGGAGTCAGTTGTGGACGAATCATCTGATTTATCCGATGATGAGTCCTTCTTCTTTTTCTTTTTGTTTTTCTTTGTCTTCTTCACTTGTTTCTTATTTATCTTTGTGATTTCATCACCCGAGCTACTGCCAAGTCTTTTCCGCTTCTTGGGTTTCGGTTGCGGAACCTCAAATGCCGATTCGGTTTCGTCATCTGAGAAATCCTCCCAGTCATCGTCTGGGATAGGAGGAGAAGAAGGCCGTGTGGCTTGTGTCTTATATTTGTCCATAATCCGTAGGATTTTGTCTTCAAGCTCCTCATCCCCACTATCCTTGTCCGAAGGACCAGCCCCCGGCTGTGGAGACGGCGGTCCCGTCTGCGGTGGTGAGGAATCGTACCCAGAAGGCACCCGGCCCTCTGCCGCTGCCGGCGGAACCTTGTTTCGCTTGGTGGCCATCGGTTTCTGTAACGACAAAGGTTACTTAGTACCGGTATCATCTCAACATGTTCACAAAGTGAGCTGGATTGAGGTATTGTTCGGATGGTATATAGTAACGTGTTTAAACCGTTCTGTATACAGGCGTTAAGCTAAAGTTTTGCCGTAGGTTTTATCGGTAGTGAAACCAACCAAACGGAGGGGCGGCCATTGGCACGCCCGCTCTCTCTGTTTCGTACACTTCTCCCACCCGCGGCATTCTGCGCCAGCAAGTTGAAGAAAATATTACGAAACTCGGAGGCTCGCCTCAAAACCCGGTCTGGGGAGTCTATAAAAGAAACCCAGCATCATCCCCAACATAACCCTCTTTAGGGTTCGGAGGAATTTCCTTAGGTGATGCAACTCGGGTTAACATTTCTGCCTGTCTGAACACAGGTTTCGCTATGTCAAGCGGTATCGGTTTCGGTTCTGCACATTCTTATCCTCGTGTTTTTTATAACACATTTTATGTCCAAATTGGACCTGAGAAAGTTCTAAGCTTTCATAATGGGATGCTATAAACCATCCTTAAGAAGTTGAATGCAGTTTCTCAATACTTACAGTTAGTTAAAGTGTTGTAGTAGTTAAATCCTGCTGGAGCAGCTCAGCGAACGTCCTCCCGCCATGAGCTGCTTATGCTAATTGCTGTACCCGGATGTGCTTACCTCTCCCTAGCCTGCGGCTAGCCTGAGGCTATATACCGAGGTAAAATATATATATATATATTAGAAATAGCGACATCGGCAGTACATGTATCAGTGGAGTAGTACGGCGTTCCCTGGACATAGT
The DNA here is from genome assembly GCA_030323885.1 of Branchipolynoe longqiensis. Taxonomy (NCBI): domain Eukaryota; kingdom Metazoa; phylum Annelida; class Polychaeta; order Phyllodocida; family Polynoidae; genus Branchipolynoe; species Branchipolynoe longqiensis. Next base: position 78,733,719 of record CM059190.1, on the reverse strand, counting down.
AGGTGTCTGCCCAGGGCCCGACCCTCTCGCAATACTGTCGGCGGGCGCCGCACATCCTCCACGATGTCGCCACACCCCACCAGGTGGCGCACCACTGACACCTTCTGGCACCTGGGCGCTGGAAGAGGAAGCGGAGATGGAAGAACTCAATGGTCATGCGCGGGTTTCGTATGCTTTGAAGCGGTAGGATTCCAAGTGTTTCTGTTGTTGGTTTTTGTTTGTTATTTGTTATTTGCTGATTTTCTTTTGTTTGTTTTGTTTATTGTGTGTTTTGATTTGTGGATGTTTAGTTTTTATTCAGTTTGTTTGCTTGTTTGTTTTTGTGTTTAATTTGTGGTTGTTTGTTTTGTTTGTTTAGTTCTTTTGATGGTTTGGGTTTTGTGCTTTTTTAGTGTTTTGTTTGGTTAGGATTTTGTTTATTTGTGTTCGTCTTTTTTTTTATTTGCCTCGGTTTTGTTTTGTTTTGGGAACGGGCAGAGGAGTTGCTAATATTTGTATTCATTGCATAAGTAAAGCTGCATATTCCGATAGAAAGCATCGAATTTCAAACTTAAAATACACTTACCTAGATTTGATCCTGTATATCAAACTTAGATACTGCTACAGGTATTGAGCATTAGTTGCTTTACCGAAGTGTAAGTTAACTATCAATAAGCTGTGGCAACCCTAGTTCCAATACACAAGGTTTATCTACATTGACATAGCTTTAAAGTTGCATTGTCCGATAGCATTTGAATTTTTGTCTTATTTTTTAGATAAATATATCAAATTGATTGTTATGAGCTACTAATCATTAGTCCGGGGTGATTTTGATTAAAGATGATTAGTTTTGAAGTAATTTGAGCTGAAAGAACCAAAAATAATTTCGACAAGCTTTTCAAAAGTCTTGTGGCTATGACCCAGATGGTCATCTCGCGGTGACCACGTGATGTGAGATGACCCTGCACAGTAGGCCTACTTGGTTGGGGGGAGGCTAATGAGGTCACAAGATTGGCCTAGTTGGTTAATGGCCTCCCTGCATAATGGGTGTTTCAAAGTGAGTGTCTAAAGGGGTGAGCTTATAAATTCACTGGTTATTCTGTATATGCTGTCCCAAATCATTAGCTAATACACCAATATCTAAGTTGGATATATAGGATCAAATGTAAGTAGTCGTTTTAATTTTGACAAAATTATATTTCATCGGACCATGCAACTTTAATGAACTGGAGGAGAATGCAGAATAACCAAAATGGCAGCTACGGCCTGCTCTCAATTTAACTTTTCAAGTTAATTAAGAAGTAACTACACATATAGAGGGGTTGGCAGAACAACTTGGCAGAATATATACAAGTGAAATATAAATTTAAACCAGTATATTTATTTATTGAAGAGAAATATACAAGAAAGAATCCTCCTATGCGAATGACACTTATCAACATCCAGTGGAAGTGAATAGGTCTGCAGGTGGCACCATCGAAACAGTATTGGGTCTTACAGAGTATAACATTAACAAGACGAGCACATTCAAGACAACCACAAAATTAAACAAATATACAAAGACATTAAGACACATGAAATGTTGACTTGCATAGTGAAGTAATTAATTCTTTTCATTTGGTATACTTGTTTGTTTGTTGTTGTTTTACGTCCTAGCAACATCTAAGGTCATATCAGGTCGGGTATCGACTTGTGACAGTGCGCACTCATGGCGACTTTATAGTGCTGTCCCACTGGGAAACCAGGCTGCCGGCACCATGATCTGGTATCCCACTCTATTTCACATATTACCTGTTATAGTTATCTGCGGAACAGGCGCCACCTGGAGTTGTTTTCTGTAAGAACACCGACTCGCAAGCCAATCAGTCCAGTGAACAAATGTATGTGGTATAATGTATTATCCAGATATTATTTTTAATGGAGTATGTATGTATGTATGTATGTATGTATGTATGCATGTATGTCAAGGTGCTATGTCCAATGCTTAAAGCTGCATAGTCCGATGAAAACATCAAATTTTCAAAACCTAAATGATTATCTATATTTGATTCTAGGCGTCAAACTTAGATACCGGTGCCCTTATTAACATTTTTAACCATATAGATTTGTTTATTTGTTGTTTTATGTCCTAGCAACATCTCAGGTCATATCAGGACGGGTACCGACTTGTGATAGTGCACACTCATGGCAACTTTATAGTGATGTCCCACTGGGAAACCAGACTGCTGGCACCATGACCTGGTATCCCACTCAGTCACATTATCCTAACACTGAGCACACCAGTCATTGCCCTGTATTAATAGTGCCGAGCGCCAGGCTAGGAAGCAACCAGTATCAATTTTTAAGTCATTGGTTTGACTCGACCAGGGTTAGAACCCATGACCCCACACGGGAGACGGACGCTCTAACTCATTCGGCCATCCCGTCTGGTCCTAACCATATAGAAGGGGATACTGAATCAAATTAATAGAACCTGTTACAAGAGATGCCTATGGTGTCAGAGTTTTGGTATGCTTGCCCAAATTAATTTGGTATGTTTACACTTCAAATATCTCAAACTTTAGCCATTTAAGAAACAAGTTACTTCAAGTGAAAGTAAGGTAGATTAGAGTGATCAACGTAATATATTTATCTCAGAAAATGACAGAAAATTAAGACCATCGGACTATGCAACTTTAATCACTGCAGCAGCGTTGTTAACATTCTAATTGCTATTCATTTCGATACTCAAATAGAATGCCACAGCCTGCATTCTGCACCGAACCACATCACTAGATTGGAGATTGTCCCAGCATTGTAGACAAAAAACTAAAACATTTAATTGACAATATAAGTTTAATTGAGTAGTTTTAATGAGTTCTTTGTCAGCTCTTTGTCAATAAAATTGGCGGGCCTAATTGGAAACCAGCCAAATATATTTGCTCACATCCATACTTGTATTTGTATGGAATATCTAATAATATAAATATAACAATTCTATACTTATATGTTTTTCTCTATATATTTGATCTCCCCCTTATATAAAAGAGAACTCTGATTAGTTGTGTACAAAGGAGGTAATCGGAAATAAAGAACTGAATTGTCTATATGTACTGTGTTTTTCACAGCTACGTCATTCCACTTGCCTTGTTATGAAATGGGTATAGAGCAATGAACAAACAACAAAAATGAATATACAAAAGGAACCTTTTGAAGATTTGACTCGATTGTTTACCTCAATTTTTGGATTGGTGTTTACGCGGTTTTCCTCATATATAATATATACTGTATTCTCGTGGGTTAACGCCCATGTGTGGGTTAACACCCACCCACAACTTGGCCAATATTTCATAAACGCCCAACCCTTAAACGCCCATGGGTGGTAAACACCCACCCCCACTTCATTGATTTGCCAATTTAAATGCCCAGGGCGTTTACCTGTGAGATTGTCCGTGATGTTCGCAACACGGGTAATTTGACATTCGGACACAGCCATAGCCTCTGGTACTAAGAAGGCCTTATACTGCCACCTATCGAGAACCGGCCACACTGCATTATGCTTTGTACAATAGCGCCGCCTATATTCACTTTAAAAAATACGAAACTTAATTACATAACTAATGATACCGATCTGCCATCTATTTTCGAATTCCTGAACTAAATTGCTGTCGCTGCCTATATAAGGCCAGGTTTGGCGACTGAGAGCTCACATCGACATGGGCACGAGGAGGACACTGACTAGCCTTAAATTGCCACCCGCCCACCCCTACGTGACATTTTGAAGGGCTGGGGTTAAAAGCTTCTTGACCTCACTGTGATTGAACATGTTACTATTTGAATTGAACTTTCTGATGATCAAAACTTGTACTCGTGCTTAAGAAATTAAACCCAACTATATACTACCCGCTGTGTCATTGTCTAATTACAGTATATACATACATCGTCAACTCCATTCCCGCATCCTTATATAGTCCAGCATGCATTGCGGCAACACCAGCCTGCACGCATTCACCACCAGGGGCTTCTCTATATGTCTGCGCACTACAATCCTACTCTGCTCCTTCAATCCCAATGGCCTCATGAGCAGCTCCTGGAGAAGCTCCATCTGCTTCCGGTGTCGCCTCACCACTTCCGGTCGCAAATGGCCGACGCCGGCCCTCGCGCCAGCCAGCAGCAGCAGCTCCATCTTGCTGGCGTCACACTCGAACGCCGCCACCGCCAGCAGGGCGTACCCGTTGATGGTGACGTCACTGACCCGGCAGCCACTTCGCACTAGACACGCCAGGTGGCGCCACCGTGACCAGGCGGCGGCGACCGGCGGCCGGCCGGTGTTGTCGGGGATATCGACGTCGGCCCCGGCGTCGGTCAGGGCTTCGAGGAGGCGCAGGGAGTTGTCGGAGTTGTTAGTTCCCAGCCACGACGCCAGGAACAGTGCAGTGAAACCGTCATCATCCTGTGGTGAGGGATGGTTGTTGGTAGTTTTACATCCTGGCAACATCTAAGGTCATAATCATATGAGGAGTTGAGGCGCAAAACCCTGTAAACGTCAATCCAAAAATTGAGATAAACATTGGAATCAAACCTTCAAAAAGTTTTGTTTTTTTATACAAACAAACAAAAAATACGATAGATTCTCAAAATTAAAATTATGCAACTTTAAACACGAACTGATGCCGTAAACAGATTGGCTTCAATCCGTTTTGTTTGTTTGTTGTTGTTTTACATCCTAGCAACATCTAAGGTCATATCAGGACCGGTACCGACTTGTGACAGTGCGCACTCATGGCAACTTTATAGTGCTGCCCCACTGGGAGACCAGGATGCCAGCACCATGACCTGATATCCCACTCAGTCATATTATCCTGACACTGAGCCTACCAGTCCTTGCCCTATGCTAATAATGCCGAGCGCCTGGCTAGGAAGCAACAAGTACAAATTGTTAAGTCATTGGTTTGATTCGACCAGGGTTCGAACCCACGACCGCACGATCTACCAACACGGCAGACGGCCGCTCTAACTCATTCGGCCATCCCGTCTGGTCTGGCTTCAATACGAGATAAGGCAAACAGAAATCCATTTTGTTTATAAAACAAAACAAAAATGTTTGAAAGCCATCACCATGGAAACACATAAAAGCGATACCTGAATATCCAAATTGCACCCGGCTGTCACCAACAGTTCAGCCATGACGACGTTTGTGGTCAAGGCCGCTAGGTGGAGGGGCGTGCGCCCTCTAGAATCCCGGATGTTAGTGTCCGCATTGGCCGCTAGGAGTATCTGTAGCAAGGGAAGGTTCCTCATGAAAGATAATAAACAATTTTCACCACCAATCTGTCCTCTAGCAGCAGTGGAAGAACTCCTGTTCGGGCAAAAGGTCTTGTAGAGGATTTCCCCCGCTAACTTTCCCCTCTCTCGGGAGGGTAATAACTACTGTTGTGGTTAGAAACGTGATCTACACAACACCCTCTGGACAAAAGTGTCTTGTAGAGGAATTCCACATCAACTTGCCCTCTTACGGCAGTGGATAACCTTTCATGCTTTAAGCCCCTGTCACACATCACTGGATTGGAGGAAACGGAAAGAAACCGAACAAAGTCCGCTGATACTGATAGTCTGGTTTGTGTCCCTACAAGTTTTGAACACGGACAAAACTTGGAATGGATGCCACTGGATTGACATCTCGGTTCTTGTCCGGTTTGAGTTTGTTTCGTCCGTTGGCTATCCGTTCAATTCCGTTTCATGTCTGTTCGTCCAGCGGCCTTTGCCCCGATATCGCAACATTTTAACACATTTTAATAGATTTTGATACTTATGACGGCTGGACTAGACAATTCTGTCCGTTGCTCAATCCGGTGATGTGTGACAGGGGCTTTAGAGCATGTTCTCTTGAAAAGGGTCTTATGGAGAATTTCCAGTATCAACTTGCCCCCTGGCGGCTCTAACTAAAACTAATGTTATGAGTGGCATACACTGCGCGGTGAAAGGGCTGATGGTTTAAAAAGCATATGTAATGGTCGGCTTAAACAATGGCTTTTTGTTTAGTTGGGGTTTTACGTCCTAGCAAGATATAAGGTCATATCAGGAAGGGTACCGATTTGTGACAGTGCACACTGGTGGCGACTTCATAGCGCTATTCCCCAGGAAGACTAGGCCACCGGCACCATGACCTGATATCAAACTTAGTCACATTATCATGATACTGAGTTAACCAATCCTTGCCCTATCCTAGTAATAGTGAGCGTCAGGGTAGGTAGTGATAAGTATCAATTTTATAAGTCATTGGGTTGACTCGACGGGGATGCATGGTATTTATTCACTGCGCACAAAAAACATGACCTATATTCATTCAGTTATAGAATGCCTAAAGCCCCAGTCACACTAGGGCTTGCGACCACTTTGCAACCACTTTGGACCAAAGAATCAACAGTCACCAGCGCCCTCCTTGCGACCAAAACAATGGTCGATGAGATCCTTGCAATCATTTTGGTCGCAAGGAGGTTTTGTGGTGCTGTAGCTGCAACCTCAATGCAACTATTTTGGTCACAAGGATGTTGGCAACCACTGAGAACCATTTTGTGACCACCTTGCAACCACTGGCGACCATTTTGCGATCACTTCCGACCTCTTTCCAACGAACCTTTTCATGAGCGCAAAACTGTTTGGTTGGTTGTTTGTTGGAGTTTTACGTCCTGGCAACGTCCAAGGTCATATCAGGACAGGCACTGACTTGTGACAGTGCAAACTCATGGTGACTTCATAGTGCTGTACCACTGAGAAATCAGGCTGCCATCACCATGACCCGATATCCCACTCAGTCACATTATCATGAAACTGAGCTAACCAATCATTGCCCTATCCTATTAATGCCGAGCGTCAAGCTAGGAAGCAACAAGTATCAATTCTGTAAATCATTGGTTTGACTCGACCGGGAATCGAATTCCCAATCTCCCGCACGGGAGGGCTGCGCTCTACCGATTCGGTCACCGTGTCCGGTGGTCGCAGAAGTTGTTGCAAGTGGTCATAAGCAGTAAGATATAACTAACCTGCATAGATTTAAGATTATTCTCCTGGACACTCTCTGATAAAGCGCTGTTGCCATGATGATCAACTACGTTGACGTCACAGCCTGCGTCAATGAGTAGCTTCATGACTTCACAGTGCTGGTGCTCAGCAGCCAATGCAAGCGCCGTCTTGCCCTCATGGTCCACCACACTGACGTCACAACCGGAAGTACCACCCAACAGGAATTTGACCCCATCTGGCTCACCCCTGGCGGCGTAGATGTGAAGTGATGACTCTGCCTGAATGTTGAAATGTCAGATTTGTTATTATTAGTAATATTAAGATATAGTAAAACCTCTCTAACCAACCACCTCCATAGATCGACCACTCCACTATAGTGATCCCTTTATTTTGGTCCGAAACGATCGCCCATACAATACCATTGTAATGATAAAAAAAGAACTCACTAAACCGACCACCTCCCTAAATGGACCATTTAAAGTCGGTCCCATAATCGCTCGATTGAGAGAGGTTTTACTGTTCATAATGGAACCTGGCATTGCTATGAGATTTAAAAAAGAAAACAATTTGAAATAAGAAACTAGTTAATAGCATTTTGAAATTGAAATTTGCCCTGCTTATTAAATGAATGATATCTTAAAATGTCATATTTTCATGTAGTCAATTCTCCAAGCTCACTTGAGTGTCTTATTTTTAAAAAGAAAATTGTATAACTCTTTAAAACTTATTTTTTTAAACAGCTGCTGGTAATTACTCGCCTTCGTAGATTCGTCACGTACACATAAATATATAAACATTACTTCGCAAACCTACCATTGGTTTTATAGTACTGGTTATTAGCACTGGTATATCTTTACCACTGTAGTCTTGAGTCCATATATCGTCAGGAATTTGTTATGGTAGCATCGACTAGTACTCCGATTCTATTGACAAGAACAAGTTGGAAAAAGACTAAATTAAAATGCCTATTTCGCCATTACATTTTTCTTCACCAACAAAATTAATCTTATATACCTCTGTTGATTTATTAATATATCCGAGCTTTATATTCTTACCAGCTTACTTCTATAACTTACCTACCCAATCTTGACATAGTATTGACACCATATATATACGTGGTGTATAACGAATTATGCGAGTATAAAAATACGTAAGGGGAAAATTATTATTAGTGTTATATTCGGTAAGACCAACACTGTACCAGGGGCTCCACCTTCGGCCTCCTCGCCTCCACCGGATATAGACCAGTGTCGGTCACGCCGGAGGATCTTTTCTATATGCATGAGCTGACAGCATCATGGCCACAGTGAAATCTTAAATCGTGATAAGTAGAGGCAAATTAATGTCTAACAATAACATTGAATCTGATTCTATTAACAGGAACAACTTGCATGGAATCAAGATGAAATGCTATCTTTTACGATTAATTTTCGTTTGATTCAGAACAATTTGATATTCCTCTTTTGCTTGATTATTACTTCATAGTTATCGGTCCTTACTTCGGAGGCTCCCACATGATCCCACATGGATGCAGTATTGGTGTGCCTAATGTGCCTGCTATGTTTGCTTTTCAACATTTCTACCTCACCCAGATCCGCCATCCTGATTCAGCACCGTATATATATATATATATATATATATATATATCTTCTTCTTCTTCTTCTTCTTCTTGATCGTGCCCTTCCACCAGTTATCTCAAGGGATTTTCAAGCAGAGGTATGATCTTTATTCGTGGGACATGCTCTCGGTGGTGGATGGTGGTAGCAGGATTTGCAATCAGATAGTTGATTCCCAGGGCCTCGATGTGGATGCTCCTGCTGTGGCCAGTTTGTCGATAGAAATCCCGGGCCTACACTTTTACCGACCCAAGAGATTTTTTAACCTCCCACACCACATAAGCCGTGTTTACACGGGCAATTGTGAAGCGAATTAGGCAAATCGATTTATATGAAGCAAATTAGAGGCGCATTTACATACCGAGCGGTTTAAGGCGGAAATCGATATCTGCGCTTGAGCAAGTCCAGACTAACCAGCGCCAGTTTGGGTTCGTCGACGTCGCCACGAGAGAGTGTGGGTTCGACCTAGATATGTATGGACTGAATCGTATTGGTTTGGAACGGTCAAAACTTCTGCTGGGCAGTGAAACCCTAAAAATAAATGATGAAAAATATATCTGTGCACAGCTAGCGGTTTCATAGACCAAATTATATAATATGTGCTTTTGATCGACCGGAAAATCAACAAACTCAGGTCTCGACTGCGCATACGTGTGACATGCTTAAGCTAGTTCGCTTCATATAAACCACCTCGCGAGGTGGTGTACATGAAGTGAATCATATGAAGCGAATCAGCCGTAATCCGCCTCAGAGTCGCGTTTACACAGCGAATGTGCGGCGAACTAGGCAAGGCGATTTATATGAAGCGACTTAACTCGCCCGTGTAAACACGGCTATAGACATGGTATGAGAGCAACCGGCCTTTGATGACACTGTAAGTTATACACAGCGGTGGAAATCCAAATTGGCAGAGGTGGGGCAGGGGGAATCGAACTGCCGACCCTCAGGTCAGGCATCCGACCTAGAAAAAAAGTCAGACACTCTAACCACTCCGCCACAGAGAACACCACTATATATATATATATATATATATATATATATATATATATATATATAGATGAATAGATATATATATAAACAGATATATATATATATATATTTATATATATATAGATATATATATACATACACAGGGCGAATGCATATATATGAGCTTATCTATCCACGTGCAAGAATCTGTGTTAAACTTGCAATTTTCTGAACAAAAGCATTTGCCTAGATAGATGGTGTCGGGATTTATTAAAATTGCATAGTCCGATGGTTTTGAGTTTCTCTCATTTTCTGAGATAAACATATTAGGTTGTTCATAATAATCTACCTTACTTTAGTTTGAAGTAACTTTTATCTTAAATCCCAAACTTTTGAGATATTTGAAATGGAAACATGCTTAACTAATTTTGGCAAGCTTGCCAAAACTCTATCACCATAGGCTTCTGCAATAACAGGTTCTATTAATTGACTCAGTATCCCCTTATATGTGCCAGTAAATGTTTAATAAGTGCATCAGTATCTAAGGTAGATATGTAGAATCAAATCTAGATAATTGTTTTGGTTTTGAAAATTTGATGTTTTCATCGGACTATGCAGCTTTAAAGAAAAGAATAGATTGCCGATCAACATAATATTTTAATTTTTGTTAAGAAAAAAAGAAATGTATATATATATATATATATAACGGCAGTAAACAGAAGCCATCAGATCATATGATCAGACCAGACAGGGTGTCCGAATTAGTAGAGTGCAGGTTGCCCGTGCGGAAGGTCAGGAGTTTGAATCCCGGTTGAGTTTAACTAATGACTTATAAAATTGATACTTGATGTCACCTAGTCTAGCGTTCGGCATTACTATAGCCGTGTTTACACGGGAAATTGTGAAGCGATTTAGGCAAATCAATTTATATGAAGCGATGTAGTGGCTCGTTTACACGAGCGAGTTTGAAAGTGTGTCGGCGACTGGGAACCAGCAGCCTTAGTGTTGCGCCTGTAGTCGGCGAGCACTGCTATTTGTTTAGTTTACACTCGTCGATTCGACGCCGATGTAGCTGCTACGTTAATATCGCTTGGAATTTAAGGTTAATTTAATTAAATTTCATTATTTGAGTATGTAATTCTGTTAAATATGATTGCATTCACTAGATTTCGGCCTAATCGGGCCCTAACACTGCCGGGCACCAGCGATTAGTTACAGCTGAGCCTGTAGCCGGCGAGCACTACTATTTTACACTATCACCGCCTGGGAACCAGCTGAATCTCTTCATCTATACTACCTCGCGAGGTGGTTTACATGTACCGATTTATATGAATCGATTCAGCCCTAAACGCCTCAGAGTCGCGTTTACATGGCAAATGTGAGTCGATCTAGGCAAGTCGTTTTATATGAGGCGTTTTAAATCGCCCGTGTAAACAGGGCTTAGGATAGGGCAAGGACTGGTTGGCTCAGGATAATGTGACTGAGTGGGAAATTGGGCTATGGTGCCAATGGCCTGTGGGGCAGCACTATGAAGTCGCTATGAGTGTGCACTGTCAACATTTGGTACCCGACCTGATATGACAATAAGTGTTGCTAGGTTGGTTGGTTGTTGGAGTATTACATCCTGCCAACATTTAAGATCATATCAGGACAGGTACCGATTTGTGACAGTGTCCGACTTTACAGTGCTGCCCACTGGAAGACCAAGCCACTAGCACCATGACCTGATATCCCACTCAGTCACAATATCCTGACACCGAGCCAACCAGTCCTTGCCCTATTCTAATGATGCTGAGCACCTGGCTAGGAAGCGACAAGTATACATTTTGTAAGTCATTGGTTGAACCAACTGGGAATTGAACTCCCGACCTTCTGCACGGAAGGCCTGTACTCTACCTATTCGGCCACCGTAGATGTTGCTAGGAAGCAAAGCAACAATACACAAGCAAGCGCTGCCATCAGACCATATCAGTCATGCAACTTTGATTTTGCGGCAAAACGAAGCAAAGCTGCGATTGGAGCTCACCAAACAAGAGCCAGCAAACTCTCCCAGCACAGACGGTCGGTGTCACCCGCGGCAGCATCAGCGGGCGGTGTCACTGTCAGCCCGGTCACTGACAGCAGCCGAGCCCCTGATCGATCACACACAACCCGCACACAAACTGCCTGCGCTGCCTGCCGCCGAGCTGTAATCACAGAGCCGCTGTAATGTTAGGGTAATATGGCCATTAATGTGCAGAGTGATGCTGGATCCATGGCCGGCGGAGAAGAGCTTGGAGGGCCGGGGCGGGGCGAGGCGGGCGCTGCTGCCCCGGGCGCGGGGAATCCCAAATCCCCTCGTCTGATGAGCCTGGTTTTTAAGCAGTTAGGCCTACAAGGCATATCGAGCTGTCGAGCCGCGCGGGCGGTATCTGACCTAGTTCCAGGCGGATCCACGAGATGGCGCCACTGCCAGTGAGCGGTGGCAGTGGAGGATTGGATGGAGGTAGAGGGAGGATGGGGGGGGGGGGGGAGGGCCGGGGGGGGGGGGCGTGCTGGAAGGCGCAAAGTCCGATGGTTTTGAATTTCTGTATTTATTCTGAGATAAATATATTAGATCGATGACTGAAACATTGATTTGGTTTGCTTCCTAGCTTGGCACCATGACCTGATATCCCAGGCATTCGACTGCCTGGGATATCAGGCTGCCTGGGATATTAATGCTAATGAGTAAGATATATTTTAATATCAAACACAAAGACATGATTCTCAATATTTAGACGCATTACTATGTACTACAAACACTAGTATCTACTTTACATTAGTTCAAAGTTACTTTTATTTCAAATGGTAAACTTTTGAGATATTTTGAGTGCAAACATGGAAAATTAGTTTTGGCACGCTTGCCAAAACTCTGCCGCCATAGACTTCTGCAGTAACAGGTTCTGTTAAATTGAATCAGTATTGCCTTCTATGCAGAAACAAATGCTTAATCAGAGCATCAGTATCTAACTTAGATATATAATATCAAATCTAGATAATTGGTTTGGTTTTGAAAATTTGATATTCCATCGGACTAGGCAGCTTTAAGGTCCTAGCAACATATAATGTCATATCAGGACGGACACTGACTTGTGACAGTGCCCACTCATGGCGACTTTATAGTGATTCCCCAATGGGAAATCAGCCCTCCAGCACCATGGTCTGATATCCCACTCAGTCACATTATCCTGACACTGAGCTAACCAGTCCTTCTTCTATCATAATAATGCCAAGCACCAAGCTAGGAAGCAACACAAATCAATGTTTAAGTCATTGGTTTGATTCAAGCTGATGTGTGTATATCTAAAGGTGGGCGATGTGTGCGTGTGGCGCGCGTGTTATGCTAGGTACACACCTACCATATACGATTCGCGCACTAAAAATCGCGACCCGACCCGCTTAAAACTGAAAAAGGGCCGATTCATTTTTCGAATCGCGAATCGCAATCATAAGGAAACAGTTTTAGCCCTAAAAAGTCGCGAATCGCAATCGGTAGGTGTGCTAGGGGAGGGCACACCTCACGATTTTTGGGCAGTTTTAGATCGTATACGGTTGGTGGGTGCGGAAAAACGGTAAGTGTGTACCTAGCATTAAACCTGTGTGTAGAGGTAGGATTTTCATACTGCGATAGGTGGCGCCACCATATCCATCGGAACTTCTTTCCGATGGGATCGGGCCAGGATCGTCTCTATTTATAATTTATATCCTCCGGTGAATATTCCTTAAAGCACCAGTCCAACCACGGCTTGTGACCACTTTGGACCAAAGAACCTACAGTCACAGGCGATGTCCTTGCAACCAAAGGAATGGTTGCCAACCTCCTTACGACCATTTCGGCCGCATGGTAGTGTTTAGTGCAGTACCAAAATGGTCGCAAGGAGGTCGGTCACCACTGAAGCTCATTGTGCAACCACTTTGCGACCAGTTGTGACCAATTTGTGACCATTTGGCGAACACTTGCGACTTCTTTGTAGTGGTCTCTAGGGTCAGAGGTCGGATTCCTAATCTGATCGGACTCCTAATCTGAAGGTCGGTGGTCTGATTCCCCGTGCCCCCCCCCCCCCCCCCATCTCTACCAATTTGGATTTCCACCGCTGTGTATAACTTTCATCATAATCAAAAGCCTGTTGCTCTCATACAATGTCTATGTGGTTTGGGAGGTTAAAAATCCCTTGGGTCAGTAAAAGTGTAGGCTCATCTATCTAATTCTGCCGACAAACTGTCTAATGGTGAAAAGAAGTCTATTCAGACTTAGCTATGATAGGCAGTATAAATCTTCAAGAAACCTTTGTTTGAGGTCGCAAAATGGTTGCAAGCGGTCGCAAGCAGCAGTGTGACTGGGGTTTAAAGCATACACGGTACGCCAACCCAGTGAATGTGGTCCACTGGTATCGGTAGCCTAGTCGTCCACTGGGGCAGCACTATAAAGTCGCCATGAGTGCGCACTGTCACAAGTCGGCGCCAATTCTGACATGACTAGCATTAAACCTGTGTGTAGAGGTAGGATTTTCATACTGCGATAGGTGGCGCCACCATATCCATCGGAACTTCTTTCCGATGGGATCGGGCAAGGATCGTCTCTATTTATAATTTATATCCTCCGGTGAATATTCCTTAAAGCACCAGTCCAACCACGGCTTGTGACCATGACTTTAGATGTTGGTAGGATGTAGAAAATAAAAGATTAATCTAGACTTCTATAAAATAATGAAGCAAACAAAGAAATATTGATGTGGAAGTCTATACAATAATGAGAACAACAAATGCTAATGAGTAAGATATATTTTAATATCAAACACAAAGACATGATTCTCAATATTTAGACGCATTGCTATGTACTACAAACATTTGATTTCATCGCCATAATTCTTTCATTTTCTGCCATCCTCATTTGCCATTCCCGCTTGTCCCTCTCATGTGATGCTAAATAGTTACATTGGTTTATGTCATGCTAGTAAAGAAAGGACCATCAATGCTGAATTAAAATTAGCTTCAGACCATTTCAATATTTCCATGTTTGATTGATTTATTTTCCGGTATTTCCCAGAACCCACACAGGTTAGTATTATGAGTGGATTATTATTGCCCAAATATTACACTCTATTTAAAGTTGCATAGCCCGATGGTTTTGAGTTTCTGAAATTTTCTGAGATAAATACATTAGGTTGCTCATTATTATGTACCTTGAAGTAACTTTTATTTTAAGTGACTAATTTTTTTAGATATCTGAAGTGGAACCATGCAAAATTAATTTTGGCAAGCTTGTCAAAACTCTGACCGCATATGCTTCTGCAGTAACAGGTTCTATTCAATTGCCTCAATAGTCCCTTCTATGTGGCTAGAACTGTTTAATAAGTGCACCAGTATCTAAGTTAGATATGTAGAATCAAATTGAGATAATTGTTTTGTTTTGAAAATTTGATATTTTCATCAGACTATGCAGCTTTAACACACACATAAAAGGAACACAAATACCAACAAAGCTCCAGTCTGGTAGACATCATGCATTGTATCGGGCTCTAACCCGAAACCACACTTGACACCTGACACCATGCAAGGACATAGCAATTTAATATTGTCACTGCAATATTTATTTATCCATATACGAATATATATGATTATTATATGTATTGTCAATATATATATATATATATATATATATATATATATATATATATATATATTATTCTCCTTCGTCTATGAGCGATACATATGAACTATATAAATTATTATGCGGGTATAATTAAGGAACTTGCAGGGATTTGATCATTTTACTCCTTGTGTATCCGCACACGACCTTCTACTATGGCTATATGTTGTAAATTAACCCGATACTGGCGCCACCTATATGGTGTTTACCTAAACTAAGCTGACTTACTGGTCCGTCTATATGTGTTATATAATTCATTATGCCAGTATAAATTGAGTCCATTTCCTATTACTTGTATTTCTCTACATGTTACAACATATCATTATCCATTATCATACATACCATACATACCTTACCATACCATTATCGTGTACTAACCATTTCTACTGATTACCATGCCAGTTGCGCCACCTATGTCGGGGTACCCGTCACTAATTAATCCGCATGCAGGGTTCCTCCAAGTCTTCACCAATGATAACCTTTTACAATTGGTAATACCCCAGTCACACTACTGCTTGCGCCCACTTTGCGACCACAAGACGGAGAGGTTACAAAATGGTTCTCAGTGGTCGCCGACCTCCTTGCGACCATTTTGGTTGCAAGGAGGTTGCAGCTACTGTACTAAAAACGTCCTTGCTACCAAAATGGTCACCCAGAGGTCGGTAACTACTGAGTGATCGCAAAGTTGCAAGGAGGTGGGTTCTTTGGTCCAAACTGGTCACAAAGTAGTCGCAAGCCATAGTGTGACTGGGGCTTAAGGTTGATTATTTCCTTGCTAGTGAATATATTCCTACTCAACCCAAGTTGCTTGTCTCTGTTCTCCTTGATGAATGATTTGTAAAGGCTAATTTAATATGTGAGGATAAATAACCCACTAGCATCCATTTTATCGTGTTATTATTTGTGGACTCCATACCACCTTCTGGTATTGTCTATGTTCAGCATTGACTGCAGGGTCCTGAGAGCACAACTTAGGTGGGCTGACCATGCAGTCCACATAGATAAGGATAGAATACCCAAAGCATTCTTCTACTGTGAACTTGTAAAAGGATGCAACAATCAAGGTGGTCAGAAGAAAGGGCTCAATGACTGCATTAAATACCACCTGAAGAAATGCGATGTCAACATTACAACCTGGGAAATAGTGGCCAAGTACAGGAGTTCATGGTGTGCTTCTATTCATAGAGGCATAAACAACACAGTTCGAAACTGATCGTATATCGCAAGCTAAACAAAAGCGTCAGCAGAGAAAGGATTGTCTCCTTCATCTACCAAACTCTCTGACAGCAGCTACACAGACATGTCGAATCTGCCACTGCAGATTCCGAGCACAAATTTGACTTATCAGTCATCGACGAGTTCAGAACAAATGATGAGTTGCTGTCATCATCGCCACCGAAGGACAACCAAGAAGATATGTGGCAGACTAACCAGCCACTGGTGCCATCTATATCGAGGGCTTTGCAACATGAATCCTGCTTAACTGTGTGTAGATGTGATTTATATTTCATATATATATATGCATATATATACGATATATATGTGCATATATATGCGAATATAAATTAACGGATTGAATCCAGTTCCTATTCAACATTACTATTTATTTTGGTGTACATCATAGCCTTATCATGAACACATCGCATCAACAAATTAATGCTACACTGGCGCCACCTATGCGGAGGTTTCCATCACTAATGCCCCTCTGTGGCTCCTTCCAATGCATGCCACACCCATAAAAAAACAACCCAAAAACAACATGGCCACATCTTGTCTTTCCGGGTCACGGCGCCACCTATGTGGAGGTTTCCCTCACTAATCCTCCTCAATAGCTCCTTCCAATCCATGCCCTCCCCCCACCCCGAAAAAACAACCCCCAAAAACATGGCGACATTTTCTCTTTCCTCCGGATACTTTCCGTGAAGCATAGCGCAAGTCACTTCACATTCGGAAAACACCAATTCTTCTCTGATCACAGCAACCCAAGCAACATTGAGCCTCATCCATACTTGGACGAGCGAGCGACCACCCAGAACAACAACAAGGTGCCGGAGACATGCTGATACGAGCTAAGCCGAGCCTGCCAAAAAACAAAAATCATCAGCCGATACAGAATGACAAAATCGCAGGATGAATGTTGGTTTATCTCGGTGCGGGCAGGGTTCCGCGTTGTAACGGGTTCATCAGTGTCTGCAGACGATGACGGGACACTGAGCGTGGTGCACCACGTAGTCGGACACTGA
Source organism: Branchipolynoe longqiensis (assembly GCA_030323885.1). Lineage (NCBI taxonomy): Eukaryota > Metazoa > Annelida > Polychaeta > Phyllodocida > Polynoidae > Branchipolynoe > Branchipolynoe longqiensis. Next base: position 78,716,239 of record CM059190.1, on the reverse strand, counting down.
CCCCATCAGGGTCCGGCGTAGCACTCCCTGCACACGCCTCCCCATGACGATGTAGTCGGCTCCCTCCTGCTTGGCGACGTCGATGACGAGAGGACCCGGCTTCTCCACGTCCACCACGCACCGCCCCTGCAGCTGCACAGGCAGAGGAAGGGCGAAATATTTTTATGTTTTTATTTTATTTTATTTTTTATTTTTTAAATTTAAAACCTAAACAATTATCTAGATTCGATTCTACATATATAACTTAGATACTGGTCTGCCCCTGCAGCAGCACGGGCAGAGGAAGTGCTACATTTTATTTTACTTTAATTTTTTAATTTTTAATTTTATATTTTATTTAAAGTGTATATAGTCCGATGAAAACATCAAATTAAATATAAAGAAACAATTATCTAGATTACATATATAACTTAGATACTGGTCTGCCCCTGCAGCAGCACGGGTAGAGGAAGTGCTACATTTTATTTTACTTTAATTTAAAAAAGAATTAAAATATTTTATTTAAAGCTGCATAGTCCGATGAAAACATCAAATTAAATATAAAGAAGCAATTATCTAGATTTGATTCTACATATATAAATTAGATACTTGTCGGTCCCTGGAGTTGCATTGACAGAGGAAGTGCTGGATTTTATTTTAGTGTTTTAATTTTTCTTTTATTTAAAGCTGCATAGTCTGATTAAAACGTAAAATTTTCAAAACCAAAACAATTATCTAGATTGGATTGTACATATATAACGTAGATACTGGTCCGCCCCTGCAGCTGCATGGACAGGGGAAGCACTGTATTTTATTTTATTTTATTGATTGACTTATTTATTTAAAGCTACATAGTGAGAGGAAAACAAAAGAAAATTCAAAACCAAAACAATTTACAACAGGGTTCCTGCACCTATCAGCCAATCACATTTAAGACCTTTTAAAAACACTTTTATACCAATGTTCCTACAATTGAATTACCTATTTCCAGGGCAAATGCAACATACATTAACATAAATATTTTTCATATTACCTTAGGGGATTTTCACTCATTAACAAATCAATATAAAGCTGTCAAAATATGTGAGCACTTGTGACCTGTGCATTACGGTCCATAGACTATATCGTCAAGTTTGAGACATTTCAGCTCCATGGCATTTGTGCTTTGTGAAGATAGCTCGTAAAACATCTACACTGCCCACATGACTCGATGTGCCTGGTAAAATCAAATGCGGCATACTGCTAAAACATACATTGCATATAGGCCTATCATCCGCCACATATTGAATGCTCCTCACTATGTGGCAATGGAATCGCAGCTTTACTGGACAACAAATCTTCCGATGGTATTATTGTTTGACGAGCATCTGGGGGCCTAGATAAAATATTCACCCCCTACCTAGAGTAGGGGTGAATGGTAACATACTCTAAATATGAGGGAAAACTGCTTTAGTCTGGAACAGGAAGTGGAACTTTGAAAAACTACTGTAAAAACTAAAGATAAGCTATCTCAATCCATACTAAATCGATTACCAGTAAAGAATATATATAAGAATAGGATATAGTTGTCATTAACCAGTCACATAATTTAAAATATCAACTGGCTATGGCAAAGAACATAAGATTTAACCCTATTAACATACATGCAAAATGACTACTGATACTGCATGTAAGTACATGAATCCATGACACAATATACATATAATATTCCTATCATTACTTTGTTTTTTACTAACTGTGAAGAGACGCATCAGTAGCTCATCATAATCATTAGTTAAAAATGTAGCTTAAGTTTAATCATTTTTTATTGTAATCACTTGTTCATTCACATCATGGAGACCAGCAAGATAAGCATTGCTTTTCTGGGATCCTTTCTGTCTGAAAGGTATTTGTATGCATTTATTGTATCACCTCAGTTTATTGTAAACATACCTTGCAGAGAGTTAAAATAAAAGAATTGATTGAATTGATTCCTGGTCCCAGTACCCAATGGCTACCTATATTGGCACAGAGCTGGTGAAATGGGAGAGAATACAAAAGAGACAAGATCGCAACCACAGAATGCTCTCAATTTGCCTTTGAAAGCCCATAAAGCTAGATATTTTATTATATTTTTCAAATCAAATGTAGCGGGTATATAATTATGAAGAAGTATGTGAAGAATATATTTTCCTCCTTTGATTAGGAAGTTAAATGGTCATTTCATTTACCCAGTCTTTCGCTACGTTTTATAATGGGTTGTCGAACAGCCTTGTCTCAGAGACAGCCAATAGACAGCATTGTCTCAGAGAAAGGCAATGGACAGCCCTATCTCAGAGACAGGCAATGGACACCCCTGTTTCTGAGACAGGAAATGGACAGCCCTGTTTCAAAGACAGGCAATGGACAACACTGTCTCAGAGGCAGGCAATGGACAGCCCTATCTCAGAGACAGTCAATGGACAGCCCTGTTTCAGACACAGGCAATGGACAGTCCTGTTTCAGACACAGGCAATGGACAGTCCTGTCTCTGGGACAGGCAATGGACAACACTGTCTCAGAGACAGGCAATGGACAACACTGTCTCAGAAAAAGGCAATGGACAGCCCTGTCTCAGAGACAGGCAATGGACAGCACTGTCTCAGAGACAGGCAATGGACAGCACTGTCTCAGAGACAGGCAATGGACAGCCCTGTCTCAGAGACATGCAATGGACAGTCCTGTCTCTGAGACAGGCAATGGACCGTCCTGTCTCACAGACAGGCACTGGACAGCCCTGTCTCAGAGACATGCAATGGACAACCCTTGTCTCAGAGACAGGCAATGGACAGCACCTTTTCTGAGACCGGCAATGGACAGCCCTTGTCTCAGAGACAGGCAATGGACAGCCCTATCTAAGAGACAGGCAATGGACAGCCCTATCTGTCACTGCAGATAGGGCTGTCCATAGACAGCCATGTCTCACATACAGGCAATGGACACCCCTGACTCAGAGACAGGCAATGGACAGCCCTGTCTCAGAGACAGGCAATGGACAGCACTATCTCAGAGACAGGCAATGGACACCCCTGTCTCAGAGACAGGCACCAGACAGCCCTGTCTCAGAGACAGGGCTGCGGGAGTAACTACTTGGGGCCAATCCGTATGCAGTGGGATATTTATACACGTGACCCACATATCCAATCAAATTAACCAATCAAGGTCACGTGTTCTGTTCGCGGAGGACTCACCCCTAACTCCTTGAACTTTGCATTATACTTGTCAACGATTTCCTGTCGCTTGGCTATGCTGCTGCCAGAGATCTTTGACTCCCAGGCTAGAAATAGAAAAGAGAAAGTAAAGAAAAAAACCATGTCCATATATAAAGTCAGTCAACGCCTAAGAACCGCCATTGATAGTCAACGGCGCAGCATACTACTGGCCATGCAACTGGCTGGCGGGGCACCACATCAATATGTGGTGAATAAATAAATAAATAATTAAAAACCTCTCCGTAATAAAGAAGAGTTCAGACGCAAAACCGCGGAAATGCCAGCCCAAGAATGTAATTAAAATAAAAGATCTTTACCTGAAAGTAATTTTAATTCTCACTAATTCCATTTTTCTTGTGATGAAAAGCTTATGGAGCAACAACAACACGACAGAGAATGTAAGAAATGAACCTTTTGAAGGTTTGACTCCGATGTTTATCTCAATTTTTGGATTCGTGTTTACCGTGTTTTGCGCTTGAACTCCTTGTTACTATTTCCATTCACATGATGCACTTGGATGGAAATAGAAAATCGGAGATAGGGGGTAAGAAGAGTTATTACTCTTCCAATTGTAATACCAGAAATATACCGGAAATGCTAATACTTCGTGAATCTCGATACACTGACAGCAGGGATTCTATTGATGTTGCATGTGTGTCTCCTGTAAATGGAGTAACCATACATTGTGACAACAGACACAAGCCATTGGAAAACAATAACAAATAATAAAATAATAAAGTAATAATAATAAGCGAGACTTTTAAATGAGGTTAAAACCAATTCAACATCAACAGAGGTTGCATTCAACTCCGCAGTATCAGGATAATGTGACTGAGTGGTATATGGTGGGTATGCAGGTATGGCAATACCTCAGGGAGTTTGACGCCCCTGCCCTGCAGAGGTGTAAACCACTGCCTTGTGGTACAGGTTCTTGACAGAACCGAAGGCTAAGGCAGCAAACCCTGAACAGAAAACCATGTCACTGTAGCAGCATTAAGGGCGGTTGCTGTATAGAACTCCCAACATCTCCTGACCAGCCACTGCAGGGACAAATAGTTTTGCGCCTGTCTGGACATGTTCTTGCCAGTGTGATACCTCTATTTGCTCCCCGAGAGACTGCCGCTGGTAACTTGCAAAAGCCAGCAGCACTTCAACACTTTTGCAGGCAGCTTTCATGAAATGTACAACCGCACAAAGGAGAGCGGCAGTCAAGTAATGAAAGCAGTCTTTGTCGCATCGCGATCGACAGCATGATGATGATGATGATGGGATATCAGGTTGTGGTGCTGGCGGTCTAGAATTCCACTTCCAATGGGGCAGCACTATAAAGTCACCAGGAGTACACACTCGCTGTCACAATCAGTACCCGTCCTGATATGACCTTAGATGTTGCCAGGACGCAAAACAACAACAAGCAAAACAAACATCATGCCAGGATGTAATGCATGCAACCTGATCGTCATCAATGATGTTGGTTGGTGAGGGGAGAGTGTGTGGATAAGTGGGGGTGTGTATGCTATAGGAGAGATGGACGGGGAGGGGGGGGGGGGAGGTAAGGCGGTGCTAATTAGTACCAATCATCGCCGAGTGGTGGCGTGGCGATCTCGCTGCAAACAAATTTTCAAAAACCTCATTCAGACTGAGCATCGTGGATCAAACGACACAAATACCAACGCTTCAAAATGTCACATTTAAAATACCACGTCGCTAATGCCAGCTGGAAATACGCGTTAGCCGGTGGCCGAATTAAGAATACAGTAAAACCTCTCTAAATCGACCGACCATAGGACCGACTTTAAATGGTCCATTTATGGAGATGATTTGTTTAGGATAATTTTTTTCAAGATTACAATGGTATTGTATGGGCGATCGTTTGGGACCCAAATAAAGCGATCGATATAGGGGAGTGGTCAATCTGTGGAGGTGGTCGGTTAGAGAGGTTTTACTGTCTTCAGTAAATCCTCTCTAAATCGACCGACCATGGGACTGACTTTAAATGGTCCATTTAGGGAGGTGATCGGTTTGGGGATTTTTATTCAACATTACAATGGTATTGTATGGGCGATCGTTTGGGACCCAAATAAAGCGATCAATATAGGGGAGTGGTCAATGCGTGGAGGTGGTCGGTTAGAGAGGTTTTACTGTAGTACAGATGCTGCAGACTGGGAGTCCTCACTATACAGAAAAGTGCCCCAAACCAACACTGCATATAGGCCTACTACATAGTATAAAGCCCACCATTGGTTGGTTGGTTGTTGGAGTTTTACGTCCTGGCAACATCTAAGATCATATCAGGATGGGTATCAACTTGTCACAGTGTACACTCTTGGCAACTTTATAGCACTGCCTCACTAGGAGACCAGGCTGCAGCACCATGACCTGATATCCTACTCAGTCACATTATCCTGACACTGAGCCAACCAGTACTTGCCCTATCCTAATAATGCCGGGTGCCTGGCTAGGAAGCAACAAGTAGCAATTTTGAAGTCATTGCTTTGATTAGACCATGATTCGAACCCATGGGTTCCAATCCCATGATCCTACCAAAGCAGGAGACGGACGCTCAACTCATTCGGCGATCCCATCTGGTCACTAACATTGGAACCAAATGGCCCTCATAAAGTTGTGACGTAAATATTTTCATTTCCATTTTATGTTGTTATTTCATAATTGATTTAGTGCGGATAATTTCAATCACAGACAATTGGTCACTCCAATTCCTCTGCTCCATGCCCTATCCTAGTAATGCTGAATACCAGGTTAGGTAGCAAGAAGTATAACAAATGTTAAGTCATTGGATTGACTGAGCCAGGGTTCGAATAGTGGATTAAAATCTCATGACCTGTGACACGGGAAGAGGGTGCTCAACTCATTTAGTCATTAATACTCACTTTATTTGCTCAAAAAAGTACACCACTCTCGCACAACTCGAATAAGTGTTTAGCTTTTGATGTAGAAATACTAAAGGCCCAGTCACACCTTACCGGACTGGGGAACTGGACGAGAACTGGACACTGTCCGGTACTGTACGGCGATGTCCAGTACATGTCCGGTACCCATCTGACGGTGTCCGGTGGTGTCCGGCTGTGTCCGGTACAAGTTTTGAACATGCACAAAACTTCTACCAGACACCGCCGGACTGAGGTTTTCGGTTGATGTCCGGTTTGTCCAGTACATGTCCGGTACCAATCCGGTACCCATCCGTACATGTCCAGTACCCATCCATTGGTGTTCAGTTTGTCCGTTTTGTCTGGTACCCATCCGTTATGTGTCCGGTTCTCGTCCGGTTCTCGTCCAGTTCTCATCCGGTTCTCGTCCGGTACATGTACGGTACATGTACGGTACTTATCCGGTTGTCCGGTGGCAATTGACCCAATTACACTCCATTTCGATACATTTCGATACATTTTGTGTACCGGAGAGCACCGGACTAGGCAATTCTTTGTCCGGTGGTGTCCGGTACTCAGTCCGGTAAGGTGTGACAGCTGCATTAAGCACCGACAAAACTCACCCTCCCTCTTCCAGCCCATCGTCCTCCCCATTAATTCACATTCACAAAAGAAGATATCAAAGATGGAAGCATTCAGCAGATCTACCAAACAGTTAATTGCACAATCCAACAAACACATAATATTTTCAAAAGCAAAAAAAAACCACTGACATGAATTTGAACCTAATTTATTCATCTAGGATACTAATTGAAGGAATATTAAACAGGCACTACCATGATCAGCACAACTTTATCTATTCACAATTATTATGATCGAGTGTGATTATTCATCTTGAAACAGCACATTCTCTGGGAGTTATTCATGGCCTAATTGAGGTGGAGGATTACTGCACTTACGCTGTGACTATTAATTAGTTTTGTTGTTGTTTTACTCAATATCCCACACCGTCACATTATCCTGATGCTGAGCTAACCAGTCCTTTCCCTGTCCTATTAATGCCTAGCGCCAGGTTAGGTAGCCACAAGTATCAATTGTATAAGTCATTGGTTTGACTCCCTTGGGATTCGAACTCCCGACCTTCCGCACGGGAACCCTACGTTCTCCCAATTCGGCCACCTCGAGTGCCAGTGTAGTTCCGTGTGGCGGCTCCTGAACCACTCTGCCAGAACACCAGGATAGCTCAGTTTGGTGGCTCCTGAACTACTCTGCCAGAACTAACGGGCACCAGGATAGCTCAGTTTGGTGGCTCCTGAACTACTCTGCCAGAACTTACGGGCACCAGTGTAGCTCAGTTTGGTGGCTCCTGAACTACTCTGCCAGAAGTTACAGGCACCAGTGTAGCTCAGTTTGGAGGCTCCAGAACTACTCTGCCAGAACTCATGGGTGCCAGTGTAGCTCGGTTTGTAGGCACCTGAACTACTCTGCCAAAACTCATGGGTGCCCTTGTAGCTCAGTTTGGAGGCTCCTGACCTACTCTGCAGGATGTTGCGGGTGCCAGTGTAGCTCAGTTTGGGGGGATCCTGAACTCCTCTGCCAGAACTTACGGGCACCAGTGTAGCTCAGTTTTGGGGCTCCTGAACTCCTCTGCCAGAACTCACGAGCACCAGTGCAGCTCAGTTTGGGGGCTCCTGAACTACTCTGCCAGAACTCATGGGTGCCAGTGTAGCTCGATTTAGGGGATTCTGAACTACGCTGCCATCTTTCACATCCCAGGGATGCACAGTTTTTCATGCATGCCAGTGTAGTTCAGAATAGGATTCTCCAAAAACTATACATCTGAGCTAAAAAATACCAATAACCTGTGAGTTATAGTAATCAGCTCAGTGTGTAGACCGAGTTTATTTTGTATGACATCTCAAAACCTGGCCATTTATACTCAAAATTACTCAAAAATGGAGTAGAGCACCATATAACTGTCAACCTGGTGTAGTTATTTCAAAAAGACTAAATATCTGCAAACTATAAAATTTCAAATCAAAATAATAGCAAAAATCACATTGACATGCGCTGTGCCAGAGACTATGACTAATGTGGACATCTGAAAATGGTTCTTCTTTGCATTTGTGCAAGCAAAACAAAATTATTAGAAACAAAAACACTTCATCAATACACCGTCAATGCAAAACCTCTAATAGGGCCTAAGCGACGCCTCCATTGAATTGTGTTATTGCATAAGAGTGTTAAAACCAATAAAGGTCCTAGATTCTAATCGAGGGAATACTGGAGTTATACTATGAAATACCAATGCATAGAAATATAAGGAAAGAAAAACAAAGTGAAAATGAATGGAATTGAGATGATGCCAAATGTGATGTCATTATTCTCACGTAACGTTGGTGCAGTATGGAAGGCTGTGTGGAATTATGAATCATTGGAAGTGAATAGATTGTTCGTGGGGCCTTAATGTCACCGCTCCTGTCAGATATAGCTTTGGGTGAGGAGAAAAGGAGGGAGAGGGCAGCATACATAACAGAATGAGGGGAGGCGGTAAGAAGAGAGAGTTGTGGGGACCAACATGAGGGACTGGAAAGAGCAGCACAGGCAAGAAGAGGATAGTGGTGCTGGTGCTGGTAGTGATGATGATGATGAGGAGGAGGATGGTGATGAGGATGGTGACAGTGATGATGACGATGGTGATGATGGTAATGAACGTGACAATCGCGATGACTTTGAGGATGATGGTGATGATGGTGATGTTGATGTTGATGGCATTGATGGTGATGTGATGCTGATGATGGTGGTAGTGCTAATGATGGTGGTGATGATCATGGTGGTGATGAGGGTGGTGATGATGAGGGTGGAGATGGTGATGACATTGGTGATGGTGATTATGTTGATGGTAATGATGTTGATGAATGTGTTGATGATGGTGAGGATGACATTGTTGTTGGTGGTGATGATGATGTTGATGACTGTGATGATGATGGTGGCGATGACGATAGTTATGAGGGTGTTGGTGATTTGTTTGTTGTTGTTTTACATCCTAGCAACATCTAAGGTCATATCAGGATAGGGATGTTGGTGATCATGATGGTGGTGATGGTGGTGATGCTAGTGATGGTGATGACTTTGCTAATGGTGATTATGTTGATGGTGATGATACTGGTTGATTGGTGATGTTGTTGATAGTATTGGTAGTGACGATGATGATGGTAATGGTGATTACTGATGTTGCTGATTTTTCTGACGATACTGATGGTGGTGATGGTGCTGCTGGTAATGATGGTGCTGATGATGGAAGTGCTGATGATGGTGATGACATCGGTGGTGATGATAATGATGAAATTGGCAGTGATGATGATAGTGATGATAGTGTTGATTACAATGATGGTGTGGTGATGGTGATGATGGTGATGACATTGGGGCGAAGGATGATGATAATGATCATGATGAAGAAGAAAATGAGAGAAGAATATAATGAATAGAAAGAGGAAGAGGACAGAAAATAAGTAAGGACGCCCAAACAGAAGAAATTAAGAATACAGGGAAAAAGAGATGGTATTAATAAGAGAGATTTGAGAAGTGACACTACATCAAAGAAAGAGATGGTATTAGCATAAGAAATTTGAGAAGTGAGACTACATCAAGGAAAGAGGTGGTATTAATAGAAGAGATATGAGAAGTGAGACTACATCAAAGAAAGAGATGGTATTAATAGAAGAGATTTGAGAAGTGAGACTACATTAAAGAAAGAGATGGTATTAATAGAAGAGATTTGAGAAGTGAGACTACATCAAAGAAAGAGATGGTATTAATAGAAGAGATTTGAGAAGTGAGAATACATCAAAGAAAGAGATGGTATTAAAAGAAGAGATTTGAGAAGTGAGACTACATCAAAGAAAGAAATGGTATTAATAGACGAGATTTGAGAAGTGAGACTACATCAAAGAAAGAGATGCTATTAATAAAAGAGATTTGAGAAGTGAGACTACATCAAAGAAAAAGATGGTATTAATAGAAGAGATTTGAGAAGTGAGACTACATCAAAGAAAGAAATGGTATTAATAGACAAGATTTGAGAAGTGACACTACATCAAAGAAAGAAATGGTATAAATAGACAAGATTTGGGAAGTGAGACTACATCAAAGAAAGAGATGGTATTAATAAAAGAGATTTGAGAAGTGAGACTACATCAAAGAAAGAGATGGTATTAATAGACGAGATTTGAGATTAGCAGGAAGTCAAAGCAAAAGCAAGAGGAACGCTGAGATGACAGTGTGTTTAGAAGAACATGAACATGAGGATTAGAACTAAAGGGAAGCTAATGAGGAATGGGGTGAAAATAATAGAAATTAAGGATTTAACTGACGGACAGGAATTAAGGCCTCTACTACTTCGTTATAAATACTTACGTATTTGAGAAAAGCTATAAAACATATTAATTATTATAAAAAGTATTAAAAAAAACTTAATGGCGCACATACCATCAAATTTATCGTACATACTATTGCGTCCACAGAATAGGTCCGGACGTATAATTATAACTGCAACAACAGAAGTGTGGAGAGAGACGAATACATGGGTGTTAAAAACAAGGACAAATAATATTAAAAAGACAAAAAGAAATTGTTGGAATCACAGACGACAAATAGATTCACATGGATGACCAATTGACTATCCTATTTTGGATTATGGTCGAAGCACAGGAATAAAAAAAATGGTCAAGTTTGTTTTGTTTGTTGGTGATTTATATCCTGGCAAACTGTTTTCCTTTTCTGTTGATATATTTAGGCATAAGCCTTTTCACAGCTTCAGCCTGTCTATATATGACCTATCATAATATGAGTGGTCACACGGCCAGGACTGATAATACCGTTATTGACTCCAAAATTTATTGAGTCTGTTTTTCAATGCATTTATTTAGTGATGGAGCTTCGACTATATCGGGTTGGAGCCTATTCTATGTATTTGCCGCTGTATCAGAGAGAAAGTTTTTCCTCACTTGCTGGTTGGTCCTGGGATTTTGAATCCTAAGTTTGTGTCATCTGGTCTCCTTTGGTTATATTTCCAACTTAATGTATGGAGCCTTTATGGCGTATAATATGTATATCTCTATGATGTCACCTCAGGCGCTATGTGGTCAATGTGCGTTTAGTGATTGCGGAACAATAGTGAGCCATACTGCCAGCAGAGAGCAGTTGGGGTTACTATGGTTACTAATTAGGTCAAGGTGTGGGTGATAAGAGTCAGCTCTCTGTAGCCAGGGTGTCAGTAGATAAAAGATTCACCCTGTACTTGTGGTACACAGGTGAACGACAACGTAGTGTAAATACGGGCGAAAATAGCTTTAGTATGGAACAGGAAGTTGAATGCCTGCCTCTAATATCAAATGGATACTTATATCGGCATAGAGTTGGTGAAATGGGAGAGAATGCAAAAAGATAAGATGGCGGCCATAGAACGCCATCGATTTTAACTTTAAATTCTATTAAACTATATGTTTTATTATATTTTTCAACTCAAAGGTAGCGGGGAAATATTAAGACATATAAAAAGAATAATTGTTGCTTCTTTGATTGTGAAATTAGGCTCTCATTTCATTTCCCCGCTTTTTTCGACCGCTTTTATATAGGGCTGGTATTCACCCGGGTACTGCGAGTACAGTGTGAATCCTTTATCTAGGGTGTCAGATGGTGTGAGAGGTGGTGAACACACATACATGAAGCGCTATGTTATCTAATGTAAAATATCTGCTAAGATAATTTCACAGCAATCGACATTAGAAAGAAATGTACAACAATAACCCTGTTTTGTTGGTTGGTTGGTTGTTGGAGTTTTAAGTCCTGGCAACATCTAAGGTAATATCAGGGATGTTGTACATTAGAAAGAAATGTACAACAATATTGTTGGTTGGTTGTTGGAGTTTTAAGTCCTGGCAACATCTAAGGTAATATCAGGATGGGCACTGACTTGTGACAGTGTGCACTCATGGTGACTTTATAGTCCTGCCCCACTGGGAGACCAGGTCGCCAGCACCATGACCTGATATCTCACTCAGTCACATTATCCTGACACTGAGCCAACCAGTCCTCGCCCTATCATAATAGTGCCGAACGCCTGGCTAGGAAGCGACAAGTATAACATTTTATGTCACTGGTTTGACTCAACCAGCTTTCGAACCCTACGATCAAACGCATGGGTTCGAATCCCACGATCTACCAAAACGGGAGACGAATGTTTAACTCATTGCCATGTTTTATTATCAGGGATAATGTATTTATAGGTCCAAAGTCAGTTCAACGTATATAGGGTATTCACGTGACGTCATCAACCGGATGCTCGGCCATTGTGGCGATATCAAACAGTAAACAACCCATAGAGTTTGCCTATATGTGCAGTGCAAAACGTCTATTCCATTCAAAATTAATAGAAATCCAGAACCCTAACCTTATAAATTTAATATAATCTAATCGTTTAATATTCGTTTAATATGTTTTCTATATGTGTACCAAGCGATTTGTTTCTAGGTGGTGTGGTTTTAGAGATATTTCACCTTTTCTGTATGAAGATTGGTCACGACCATTGACAATGCCTTGAGTTTGCCGGTATGCACAGTGCAAAACCTTAGTTTTATTCAAAATTAATAGAAATCCAGAACTCTAACCATATCAATTTAATATAATCATTTTGGTAAACATGTTTTCTATATGTGTATCAAGCGATTTATTTCTAGGTGGTGTGGTTGTAGAGATATTTCACCTTTTCTGTATGAAGATTGTTCACTGCCATTGACAATGCATTGATCAGGTTGGGTTTGTTATTGTGTTGTATCCCCACAATGGCCGCACTTCCGTTTAGCGTGACGTCAGTGCATACCCTATACTGTGCCTATAGTGAAGAATAGGGATGTAAAGTAAACATAAACCATTTGCGGTTTTGTGCACACACCAGGTCACAGCTCCAGTCTCTGCTCAGGAACCAGTCAACAAAAACTCAGAATACACATATTAGTACGTGTGATTGATCTAAATCAGTTCCATTTATAGCACAGGTTGAACCTCTTTATTCTGGTATTCCCCACTTCACAACTTCCAGGGTCCAGCACAGACACTGTAGGTTTAAATTTGGGTATTGGGCTTTATATTATGTGGAACAATAAAACAACCTTGCTTGAAAGCATTATTGAACAGTAATTAGTAGTGTTATAAACAGGCGATGGTGGCGCCACCGGTGCTGTTGAGATGACAATAGCAGCAGTAGAGTAAATGAGAGCAGGACGCTCAATTCTTTTGTTTATCAGCTGTTTATATTCGCGCAAAGAATTATATGGCACATATAAATAACCTCAGCGAAAAACGCCAATAAAACGCCAATAAAACGCTTATTTTATCCTTTTCAAGGATTAAACAGAAAAGGGAGAATTAAAGGTATAGGGATCGATTGTTTTCTTAACTCGTGAAACAGATAAATGAATTAGGACTGGTGTAAGATTGGTCAGTATTGTTTGTTTATGAATGAAGGGATGGCCGAATGAGTTAGAGCGTCGGTCTCCCGTGGTGGTAGATCGGGGGTTCGAATCCTGGTCGAGTCAAACCAATGACTTAAAAATGTATACTTGTCGCCTCCTAGCCATACGCTCGGCATTACTAGGATAGGGCAAGGAGCAGTGGAATGAGGAAGACCAGTCGTCTACGATTGAAATTTCCCCTGCTTAAACAACTAATGTGTCAAAAAAAGTTTTAAAAAAGTGTTCAGGTGCTAAAATCTACAAAAGGCATTTAGGCCGAAATGAAACCCATCACTACCAGGTTTGAGCTGAGGGTGCCATCATTCCTATAATCAAATCTGTTTTATTTTCACAGAAGTTGACAAGTCCCCTCTATCATGTACCACCCAATATGAAATCGATAGACTTTAACTGGAAAGCGCAACAACAAATTCCATTTTTACAGAAAACAGCCAAAAATGAATTTGAAGAGTTCCGGCGCAAAACCCTGTGAACGCCAATCCAAAATTAGAGATAAACATTGGAATCAAACCTTCAAAAACTTCATATTTTTACATTCCTTTTTTTTCATTGCTTCATATTCATTACATCACAAAATAAGTGAAATTAGTGAGAATTAAAGTTCCCTTTTCTGCAAAACTCTTTTATTTTAATTAAAGTTTTGGATTGGCGCTTGCGGGGTTTTGCGCCTGAATTCTTCATTTGTCGATTCTCGCAACTGAACTCTTCAAATATTGTTAAATGCATCTTATCACTCACGATCTCGGGTCGGCATCGTGGGAGCATCCTGCGCATGCACCAGAATCACCGAGTTCTTCGGGCGATGGAGATGTGCCACGTACCCTGTGAAAAGAGCAAACTGACTCTGTTAGTAGGTACTCCAAAGTGGGCGGATACGCTGTCCGCATTGCGAAAACTGACATAATCAGGACATGACACGGAACTACTTAGTATGTGATTTATTAATCTTGCTAGGAGAAAAACATGTCAACGTAATGCGGTACAATGGTGAGGATCAAATAATAAGGTAACAAGTTTGAGTCTCTGCGGGATCCGGGCACTCAACCCTATCATGTCAAAGTCTTAAAGTAGGGTCGGGTGGGGTGGTGAGAAAAGGTGGGAGGTGCTGTCGGGCCGGCGTCTGGTGGTGAAGCGCCATCTGTGGAGGCGGCAGGGTGGAAGTGACGTCACAGGGGTGCGGCCCGGGTACAAGCGGCGGCTACCAGCGTACAGGGCCGCCACCTGGAGTCACCTCCCGGCCCCTATATTTAAAAGGGGGAACTAAAAGTAGAGGTTTGGGGTGTATAGTGGTGGGATCCCAGGTGTCCAGTCTCGGTCCCGAATTACCCATGTTGCCTAATCAACAAGACCAATTTAACCATTGTAAAGCCACTTCAACCTCCACTAATTCTGCTTTGTTTGAAAAAAAAGATTATATGAAGTGAATGCCTGTTCTTTTGTCTTTTAGGGTGTTCGATGTCTAATTAACATGATGAAATAAATTAGAGTCAATGAACACTTGTTTGGGTGTACCATCAGCAGCTCTGTGCATGTTTGCCATAGTCTGTTTGCATCCAGTCTTAGCCACTCCGTTTCCTAAAATTGCTACCTTGCTAAGTATGGTCACCTGAGCTAAAAATAACCGTGTTAGGAATATAGACGATTTTCACCACCAACTGGCCCCCTAACGTCAGTGGAAGAACTATGCTTGTTGGTGAAAAGACCCTGTAGTCAGCTACTCCTGTCATCAGCTACCCCTGTCGTCAGCTACCCCTGTCACCAGGTACCCCTGTCATCAGTTACCCCTATTACCAGTTACCGCTGTCACCAGCTACCCACGTCACCAGGTACCGCTGTCACCAGCTACCCACGTCAACAGCTACCGCTGTCATCAGCTATCCGTGTCACCAGGTACCCCAATCATCAGAAATCCCTGTCACCAGTTACCCATGTCACCAGCTACCCCTGTCACCAGTTCCCCATGTCACCAGCTACCCCTGTCACCAGGTACCCCAGTCATCAGGAATCCCTGTCACCAGTTACCCATGTCACCAGCTACCCCTGTCTTCAAGGGGGAAGACATGTGACCTGATGACAATGTCCACTAATGGTGAATTAATAGTGCTGCATCGCTTGGAGACCATGTCACCAGTACCATGGAACAATATCCCACTCAATCATATTATCATGATGCTGAGCCAGCCAACTTTTGCCCCTATCCTAGTAATGTCGAGCACCAAACATGGTATTAATTTGATAAGTTTCTCGTCTGGCTTGTCTGAGGATTGTTTTCCCCCACGACCTTACATATGGAAAGCAGGTGCTTTATCCACTCGACTATCCCGTCCACTGGTTATTTCTTTAGGTCATGTTTGTTGTGGCCTATGGCCAGGCGTGTATTGTTCAGACTCATGCCTCTAAATAGGTCAACAGCATGGGCGCTTGACAGAACAGAACGCACCGGCCAGCATTCACCCGGAAGTCGGACAAATGTGGCCTCCCCCCGGCCCCCCCCCCCCACCCCAAAAAAAGCAATACCTGCCACAGTAAACATCTCAGCAGGTGTGGTGGCTTAAAGCTGCATAGTCCGATGAAAACATCAAATTTTCAAAACCAAAACAATTATCTAGATTTGATTCTATAGATCTAATTTAGATACTGGTGCACTTAATTATTAAGCATGTGTCGCCACATAATAGGGAATAATAGAGTCTCTTAATGCAGAAGCGGACTAGTCAGGATGGCCGAATGAGTTAGAGCGTCCGTCTCCCGTGTTGGTAGAGCGTGGGATCGTGGGTTCCAACCCTGGTCGAGTCAAACCAATGACTTACCATTGATACTTGTTGCTTCCTAGCCTGCCGCTTGGCATTATTAGGATAGGACAAGGGCTGGTTGGCTCAGTGTCAGGATAATGTGACTGAGTGGGATATCAGGTCATGGTGCTGGCAGACTGGTTTCCCAGTGGGGCAGCACTATAAAGTCGCCATTAGTGCACACTGTCACAAGCCGGTACCCATCCTGATATGAATTTAGATGTTGCTAGGATGTAAAACCACAACAAACAATACTGCATAAGCTTATTGTGTCTGTCAAAATTGATTCTGCATGGTTGCACTTCAAATATCTCCTAACTTAGCCTCACCAGATGGGATAGCCGAATGAGTAGAGCATCCGTCTCCTGTTTTGGGAGATCGGGAGATCCGAACCCATGAGTTTGTGGGTTCGAATCCTGGTCGAGTCAAACCAATGATTTAAACATTGATACTTGTCACATCCTAGCCTGGCGTTCGGCATTATTAGGATAGGAAAAGGACTGGTTGGCTCAGTGTCAGGATAATGTGACTGAGTGGGATATCAGGTCATGGTGCTGGCGGCCTGTTTTCCCAGTGGAGCAGCACTATAAAGTCGCCATGAGTGCCCACTGTCACAAGTCGGTACACGTCCTGATATGACCTTAGATGTTGCTACGACGTAAAACAACAAAACAGACAAACAAAACAATCCAAAGTTAGCCATTTAAAATAAAAGTTTTGTCAAACTAAAGTAAGCTAGGCTAAGTATAAGGATCAACTTAATATATTTATCTCAGAAAATGTCAGAAACTCAAAACCATCACACTATGCAACTTTCAGTTCGGATAAAAATAGAAATAATTGGGTTGGTCAAAATGTTTACGACTATTCTGGGACCTCCCACTGAGTTCCTAGACCTTCCTTTTCAGACCATGCCTCCACCAATGTGGATAGTCACAATTCCGCTGGTCCCTCAGGAAGGACTGACGCTGCGACTCTATCACGCCAGGTCGCAGCTTCAGCTTACATATTGAGAGGTATGGGGTTGATCCCACTCCCTCTCTGCCCTATCCTTCAGAATAGACCCTTTACTTTAAACTCACTTTCCACTAATAACCACATGCCTGCTCAATCAATCAATAGTTCCATCCTCTAGTCGAGGGTTGGATGCAATGGTTCTCCACTTGTCCCGATGGTGTGCTGTTCTGATAGACTGTGAATAATTCAAGCCTGTCCACTGTGAAATATTTGTAAACCATGATGTTCTTGGTCTCCCTCTCCCTCTGCTGCCATTCACCTTCCCTTCCATCAATGTACGGTATATTGAACTCTGACGAATGATGTGGCCAAAATAAATAAGCTTCTTTGTCTGTATAGTGGCAAACAAGCTTTTCTTATTTAAAATTTTTCTAAGAACTTCTTTGTTGGTGATCTTCTTTGTCCATGATATTTTAATCATCCTTCGATAAGTCCACATCTCAAATGCTGCTAAACATTTGTATATTTTCTCAGAGATTGTCCATGTCTCAGCGCCATACATTAGAGTATACCACACATAACACTGAAGAATACGCTTCCTTGTTTGTATTAATATCTTACTTGATGTTAACACTCTATACATTTTGGAGAATGTTGTTCGGGCTATTGTTATCCTTCTTTTAATTTTTTCCTCACATCTCACATGCCTGCTAATGGTCTAAAATTGGTAGGTTTTGGCATCCATTTGTTTCTAATGGCGATTACAGCGAAATTATCTGAGCAAATCTTCCGCATCAGATAAACTACCACTTCATGTATGTGTATTCAGCACTTCACCGATCTGATGTATAGCGGTGAGCCGACATGCTGAGTCACAGCTTCAGTCAATTTTGAGGGACCAGCATAACTCAGAGCGCACCTAATTGGGAGGCACGATTAATATTGGAAGAATTGATACAGTTTTCTAATTACAAGGATAGGCCAAGGACTGGTTGGCTCAGTGTCAGGATACTGGGACTGAGTGGGTTATCAGATCATGGTGCTGGTGATCCCACCCAGTGGGGCAGCACTATAAAGTGACCATGATCGTGCGCTGTCACATGCCCGTACATATCCTGACATTAATGTCGTGGGAGTGATGAAAAATGGAAATATTGAGCCTAGAGCGGGACTCGAACCCACATCTCTTTGCATTCCATGTCAGTGTGCTAACCATTATACCACCTAGGCTCCCTGATATCACCACACTACCCACGCCTACCTGTCTATGTGGTTACTTGCCTGAGAGGTCAGTGCAGACCACTACACTCGTCCCCCTGGAATTGTAAGTCTTTTAATGCTTACAATTACATACATACATACAGGGAAAGCACTAACACATACATACACAGGGTAGGTTCAACAACCATACAGTGCATAGCTTGTACATGATCCTGGTCATGGAACCAGTGTCATGGGGGTGATGAAAATGGGAAATATTGTGCCTAGAGCGGGACTCATACCCACATTTCTTTGCATTTGATATCACCACATTACCCACAAATACTTGTCTATGTGGTTACTTGCCTGAGAGGTCAGTGCAGACTACTACATTAACTTAGATGTTGTCAGGACGTAAAACTCCAACAAGCAGCCAACAACCAACTAATGCCAAGCACCAGGCGCATGTCCTTACTTTGACTGGACCGGGGTTTGATCCCATCATGACTTCCCACACAGAAAGCGAGTACTTTACCCAGTTGGCCATGCCGGCCGATTGACAAATAAAAAGAATGTATTCGACTGAATAAAAACATATGACATTGTTATTGTCGTGTCTGTGCAGCATGCTCATGTGAACAGCTGCCCATTAGCCGATATTATGACCCGGTCATGTAACCCTTGACATCTCCGCCCATATAATATATATATGTATATATATGTATATATATGTATATATATATACATATATATATACATATATATATATATATACATATATATATACATATATATATATATACATATATATATATATATACACATGTGCATCTGAGGTTAACAATGTTCGTTGGTTGGTTATTGTATTTTTACGTCCTCGCAACATCTAAGGTCATATCAGAAAGGGTACCGATTTGTGACAGTGCACATTCATGGAGACTTTATAGTGCTGCCCCACTAGGAAATCAGGCTGCCAGCACCATCACCCAATATCCCACTCAGTCACATTATCCTGACACTGAGCTAGCCAGTCCTTGCACTATCCTATTAATGTTGAGCGACAAGTATCAATTTTATAAGTCATTGGTTTGACTCGAACTCTCATCCTTCCGCACACGAGGCCTGCACTCTACAGATTCGGCCACCCAGTCCAGGTTAACAATATTCTAATGCTACACCAGCATCTACTCTGTCATCAAATCCAGACTGATAAACAATTGCTTCTATGCAAATTGGAATTGATATCAATTAGCAAAAATTGCTGACTATGTGATAAATGTCATGCAGTAAAGAAATTGATGACTATGCGATACATTGATGCTTACAGAATGTTCATTTGAATTTACCTTGTATATATATATATATATATATATACAAAGATCATATATATACATCAACCCACCAACAAAAATGGCATATCCAAAACATCAGGCTTCTCAAAATGTGGTAATCGTGGGCATACAACTGAAAGCATCACGCTATATCCTACTGAGTCACATTATGCTGATATTAAGCCAACAAATCATACTAATAATGACCAGCACCAGATGCAATTTCAAAAAGTGCCTAGCTTGTTAGCCTTAGTCTCCGGGATCGAACTACGGACCTCCCGCGTGAGAGGCAGACACGGTACTACAGTTTGTTGTCATCAGACTCGCATTCATAGCAACTTCATAGTGCTGCCCCAGGTTCGATATCTCACTCAGACACCATATCGTGAGACAGAGCGAACCAGTCCTTTTATATATTTTGGTACAATAGTTGATTAATCAGGGGAAATTTCAATCGCAAACAATTGGTCTTCCTCATTCCACGGTAACTTGCCCTATCCTAGAAATGCCAAGGCCCAGGCTAGGTAGCGACAAGTATACATATTCAAGTCATTGGTTCGAATCAAAAATGGTTCAAACTCGATGATTCGAATCCCATGATCTACCAAAACGAGAGGTGGGCATTCAATACATTGCCTAGCCATCTTAGTCTAACCAATTTGCATGGTGGGCCATTTTGTGACGTCATCACACACCAGACGAGCAATGTAGCTACTGGATGGGATGGCCAATTGCATAGAGCATCGCTTTCTGTGTGGGAAGTCCTGGAATCAATCCCATGCTGCGATTGACAAAACTGAGACATGCTGGTGCCTTGCCTAAGAATGATCATTACTAGGATAGGGGAAGTACTGGTAGGCTCAGTGTTTGGATAATTTGACTGAGTGGGATATCATGTCATGGTGCTTGCGAAATTGTTGACCAATTTACAAAAGGTAAAGCTTGTTTTATTGAACGATGCCTCTAGATCACATTGATTTTTATTATCGGCTATTGGACGGCAAACATTTGATCATTCTGACATTTCTTTGGAGAAAACCTGCTGCCGCCACATATAATAATAGGATACTATTTCCGATAAGCAGCAGGTCTTTTATATGCACTTTCCCACAGACACGACAGCACATACCACAGCCTTTGATGAACCAGTTGTGGACCATTTGTCGGAATGAAAAATAGCCCAAACTGCAAATGGGTCCACTGAGCAAGATCTATCCGATGCCCCACCCTTCACAGGTGGTCACTCTATCGTCTGAGCTATGTCTGGCTCCCTGTATACCAATTAAAGTCACACTGAGTGTGCATTTTCACAAGACTGCATCCATCATGATATAACCTTAGATTTTACTAGGTTGTGAAACCCCAATAAAACAACCCACACCAATCCAAAGTTATTTGGACAATGACGTCCCTCTCTTGGAAACCTGATCTGTGACTAATTGCATGGAACCGTGAAGAAATAAAATTCTCAGTCACACAATAGACAATAACAGATAAGCCTCATTTCCTGTCCCATTTAGATCATTTTACTTTCGTCTGAAATCGCGAGAATGACCGAAATTGGGAGGTGGGACTCAGCGTTAAAATGAATTTGGTTTATTTTACCATGTGACCCCGCCCCCTGCCATTTATAGTACATTTTTCTTTCATTTGAAATCTTGACCGGATTTGAGAGTGAAATTATGACCGGAATGGTGACTGAAATTGTGACCAGAATTCTGATCAAATTGGAACAGAAATTGTGATAGGAATTGTGACTGAAATTGAGATTGGAATTTTGACCGGAATTGTGCCCGAAATTGTGACTGAAATTGTGCCCAAAAGTGTGACTGAAATTGTGACCGGAATGCATTGTGACAGAAATTGTGACCAGAATGGTGAGTGAAATTATTACAGAAATTGTGACCGAAATTGTGAGAGAAATTGTGAGAGAAATTGTGACCAGAATTGTGACCGAAATTGAGTGTCAATTTGTAAGTAAAATTGACAGAAATGGTGACGGAAATTGTGACAGAAATTGTGAGTGAAATTACTGCCGAACTTGTGACCGGAATTGTGACAGAAATTGTGACAGAAATTGTGACAGAAATTGTGACAGAAATTATGACAGAAATTGTGACCAGAATTGTGGCTGAAATTGTCACCAGAATTCTGATCAAATTGCAACAGAAATTGGAACCAGAATTCTGACTGAAATTCTGATCAAATTGTGACAGAAATTCTGACTACAACTGTGAGTGAAATTGGAAGAGCGGGAGCTGGAGTTCATGTGAATATTTATTTGCAACTGTGTGACTTTTATTCTCAGCAGACGACAATGCAGAATAAGGCGACTGGTGTTGAGGAGTCGAACCTTGGTGCCTCCTCCATGTGGAGTGCCTTGATGTGAGTTGCTGCTTGACCTTTCAGCTTTAGGGCCCTGCTTTACCAACACTTCCCAGCCTTTTCCAACCAATAAACCGCTGAGAACATCAATAATAACAATCGAACGCGGCCAAATAATTCCGGCATTCACACCGGGAAACGGAAAACGGGCATAAATATTAAAATATGACCTAATTATATGCAATTAAATGGGGTGAATTATTCAACGTCGGTGGATAATGACCAGCTTCCTAGCAATGGGATCATTTTTTTTATGGCGGAGTTGTTGCGGAGTTTTGACATTGATTTAATTAGTGAATATATCTGGATGTCTTCTTTGTCTGCCGGTGCGGTGAAGGCAAACAAATCGGACTTTAAAAAAACGGCCACAAGCATGCATCGCCATTTTCATTTCCTTTGTGTTTGTTGCGCCTGGTATTGCCGCTTTGAATTTGAGCTCCTTCTCCTATCTGGCTGAGAGCGGATGGGGTGGCCCAATTGGTAGCGTGCAGACCTCCCATGCGGAAGGTCGCGAGTTCAATTCTTGGTCGAGTCAAACCAAGGGCTTACGAAATTGATACTTGTCGTGTCCTAGCCAGGCGCTCGGCATTATTAGGATAGGGAAAGGAATGGTTGGCTAGGTGTCAGGATGACATGACTGAGTGGGGTATCAGGTCATGGTGCTGTTGGCGTGGTCTCCCAGTGGGGCAGCACTATAAAGTCGCCATGACAGTGCACTGTTAGAAGTCGGTACCCATCCTGATATGACCTTAGATGTTGCCAAGATGAAAAATTCTGATAACCAATCAAGCTAACTGGCTTTGAGTGTTTGAACAAATACGACCTGATCTACAATCTACACCGGAAAACATGGCGGGGGGGGGGGGGCCTGCACTGCCAATAAAACAACTGTTTGTATAAATGATGAACGATTTCTCATTCTCAGAAAGTAAGCATTGCATTTTTGAATGGGAAATGCACTTAATTTATTTTGGAAATGCACATTATTATATTCATTTCATGATTTATTTAAACTAGTTCACCAAAGCATGACACAAACATAGCATTCGCCTGCTTTATTTTAATGTATTTTTGGTGGGGGGGGGGGGAGGGCCGAAGCTAATTCATTGAATCAACTGTTAATAATCGAAACGATTTTGACCTTTCAATGACCTTGCATCTTCTTGAAATAATTTCCGCCTGGATTGCATATAGTGAATTAAGCACCCGCTTCCATTACGGAAGGTAGTGGGTTCCATCCCCAGCTTAGCCATTGCCAAATACTTAAATTGATGCCTATGGCTATGTTTTCCTTCATGTTTGGCAGTGTTAGGTTCAATTGTAAACTACACCGATTAATGCAAGATGTTAACAGAATCTCAGGATAATGTGAATGGGTGGGGGTATTCAGTCATGACGCGGGTGACACTGTACCCCACTGAGGCAGCACTATAAAGTTACAATGAGTGAGTGCGCTAACCGTCCCGATCCTGCTAGGATGCAAAGCCCCAACACACATACATCTTAGCTATTATTCTTCCTGAGCCTATCCCATCCTGATATGAGCTTAGATGTTGCTAGGACCTAAAAAAACAAACAAACAAACAAAGAATCCAGATCCTAGGTAAATGACGTGGTGGTTGAATAGATAGAGCGCAGGCTTCCTGTGTGGAAGGTCGGGAGTTCTAATCCCAGCCGAGTCAAACCAATGACCATTACTAGAATATGAGAAAGACTGGTTAGTTCAGTATCAGGATAATGCGATTGTGTGAGATATCAGGTCATGGTGCGGGTGGCCTTGTCTCCCAGTGGGGGTAGCATTATAAGGTTGCCATGAGTGTGTACTGTCACTAGTCGGTACCCCTCCTGGTATGACCGTGGATGTTGCTAGGACCTAAAACAACAACAAAGGAAGCTATGCCGTCGACCGTCAGCTTCTGGTGATCTAACCGTGATAAACCTGAAGAGCTTGCTATCTTAGCAAAAACCATTCTTGCCACAACTTTTCAACTTTCTTGTAATGTCTCTAATCTGAAAAGCCACTTACTCGAAGAAAAACTAAAGAAATCCTCACTAAGCCGACATTGGTTGCTGAGAACAAATTAGCTAATGTAAGCTGGTAAATGAAGATTTTTTATTTTTTGTACATTAGTTGATTAAGCAGGGGAAATTTCAATCGCGGATGATTGGTCTTCCACATTCCACTGCTCATTGTCCTTTCCTAATAATGCCGAGCGCCTGGCTAGGAACTGACAAGTATACATTTTTTAAGTCATCGCTCTGACTCGACCAGCGTTCGAACCCGTGAATCAACCAGGGTTCGAACCCGGGACCAAATAGTCCACATTGATGCCACATTGGCCACTGTTGGCTGACTCATGCATGTATACTCAAGGGAATCTGCACCCAATCCCACTCTCCGCCGAGTGCTTTGGGTGTCAGTGTCCGCTGACACTCACACACATTCGGCGCCCATTCTGCTCCAGTGCGTACATGATGACATGGCCTTGTGCCAACAATGTTTTATTGTAAATAGCATGCGATATGGCTTTACCAATGCTTGTTTGTTGTTTGTTTGTTTGTTGTTGTTTTACGTCCTAGAAACATCTACGGTCAGATCAGGACGTGTACTGACTTGCGACAGTGCGCACTCATGGCGACTTTATAGTGCTGCCCCACTGGAAGACCAGGCCACCAGCACCATGACCTGTTATCCCACTCAGTCACATTATCCTGACACTGAGCCAACCAGTCCCCATGCCCCCACCTCTGCAAATTTGGATTTCCAACACTGTGTATAACTTACAGCGTCATCAAAGGCTGGTTGCTCTCATACCATATCTATGTGGTGTGGGAGGTTAAAAATCCCTTGGGTCGGTAAAAGTGTAGGGTTGGGCTTTCTATCAATAAATTGTCTAATGGTGAAAACAAGTCTATTCAGACTTATCCATAACAGGCAGTATAAATATTCAAGAACAAACGAAAAAATAATAATGCCGAGTGCCAGGCTAGGAAGCAACAAGTATCAATTTTTAAGTCATTGGTTTGACTCGACCCACGATCTACCAACACGGGAGACGGACGCTCTAACTCATTCGGCCATCCCGTCTGGTTCTTTACCAATGTAAAGCACAAAACAAATTGTAGGGTTCCTCAGAACAACTGAACTGTATTGCCTCCTTTAATTTTAGCTATGTTTTGTGAGTGAAATTTTATTGGTTTTTTTAAACCTAAATTTAACCACTTCAGAATTGTTTGTTTGTTTAACGACCCCCCCCCCCCACACATCATCATCATCATCATGCTGTCGGTCGCGATGCGACAAAGACTGCTTTCATTACTTGACTGCCGCTCTCCATTTAGCTCTCTGCTGTGAGAGTTGCGTCCATGAGTCGGTCTTAATGTCTCTCAGCTTCAGGTTTCTCTTGATGGTATCCTTGAACCGGAGACGAGGGCGCCCTCTCTTTCTGTAACCAGAAGACAGTTGAGAATAGAGGATCTGCTTTGGTAGCCTGTCTGATGACATCCTCATGAGGTGTCCAGTCCACTGGAGATTCTTTTTGATGAGAAGATCTTCCATAGAGGGCAGCCCCGTCCATTTGAGTATTTCCTTATTTGTCACTTTGTCCTTCCAGGTTAGCCTCATGATTGAACGCAGATGTCCCCCCCCCCCCCCCCCCCACACACACACACAAAAAGTAGACATCGGCTATCGGGGGGCTTCAAAATTGTATCCGAGATGAATTGTTTGTGGTTATTTAACAGAAATCTGACCACTTCAGATTATTTTTGTAATTTTCAATCCAGTTTTACTTCCTGGCAACAATTAACGTCATATCAGGATGGGTACTGACTTGTGACATGCGTACTCTTGGCAACTTTCATAGTGCTGCCCCACTGGGAAATCAGGCCTCCCGCACCTTGACCTGATATCCCACTCAGTTACATTATCCTGATGCTGAGTTAACCAGTCCTTTTCCTATCCTAATAATGCAGGGCTAAGAAGTGACAAGTATCTATTTTATAAATCATTAGTTTGACCTGACCGAGAACCGAACTCCTGATCTCCCGCACGCGAGGCCCGCGCTCTACGGATTCGACCACCGTGTCTGGCGTGTCAATTTGGTGGCACCCTCTTGGGCGTAATCGATTAATCGACTCTGGTCACCCGAGCCACTTTTTGGCGAATGCGCACATCCTGCAGACTCGGGTCGAATAACCGAATAAGCTTCTGCACGCTCGGGTTGGAAAAAATGGTGGCTTAATCTAAAACCTAATTATTTGTTTTAATAACCAATATAAGTACAGCAAAATAGGATTTAAAGTATTTTAGGATCATATAAGCTGACAATCTGGGTTATTTAAAAAAAAGCATTAAAACAACGAATAGGACTTGTAGTGGTAGCTACAGGTACAAGCTCAGGTGTGACGTCATCGTTCCTAGCAAACCCCAGCCAAGAGGTGGGTTACTGGCGTCGGGTCGTTTTGCACACGGCACGTGTTTTTGTCGACTCCACTCGCGGTGTTCGATTTGAAATTCAGACGACTCAGGTGACCCGAGTCGCCCGGGTCGTGTTAATCGATTACGGCCTATGTGTCCAGGGGGGTCTCGCACAGGGATTTAATAATGTTTTTTGTACAATTATAGTTCACTATATCAACAATATTGGTCAGTAATATTGAGTTGAATATCATTGTGGTAGTTTGCACTGACCTATCAGCCAGGCAAGGAGCTTCATAAACAGGTAGGCGTGGATATGGTGATGACATCAGGGAGCCTAGCTGGTGTGATGGTTAGTACACTGGCTCTGAATGGAAGAGATGTGGGTTCGATTTCTGCTCTAGGTGAAATTTTTTCCATTTTCATCACCCCATGGCAATACAGTATTTTGTCATTGGTGGTTTATATATTAGGAGCATCTAAGGTCATATCAAAATTGGTTCCCACTTGTGACAGCATGAATTCATGTCAAGTTTAGTCAGTAATACATGATCTGGTGATTTCAGCAGTTGTTTGCTCTATGTCAACAGCAACGGCCAGATATATATGCAAAATTAATTTGAGAACTTCTTTGTTTTTTAGGGTCTTACATCACTCTCACAGCAGAGAGCTAAATGGAGGGCGGCAGTCAAGTAATGAAAGCAGTCTTTGTCACATCGCGACCGACAGCATGATGCTGATGATGACATCCAAGCTACATCTAAGGTCATATCAGGATGGGTACTGACTTGTGACAGTGCGCATTGATGGTGACTTTATAATTATGTCGCACTGTCACCGCAGGACTGTGTTGCTGGCACCAGGAGCCGATCTCCCACTCAGTATCATTATCATATACAAATACCAGAGTTTCACATTCAAATAAACACAAACCTATTGGATTTGGAACAAATATATATTACTAACTAATTACTTCTTTAAAAAAAAATCACATTGAATGATGCTATAATGAATATTGTAGTAGTCATTACAATATACCATAATTAGAATCGATGAAGATGACAACAATATTCCGGTGCTGATATATATAAAGAATCTGTATTGTTAACACATTGTTAGAAGGAATTATGTTGTGGCACCATACCTTTAAACGGCTAGGACTAGGAGACCAGGCTAAACACACGTCACCACGTCTCTCACGTGACCATCTCGCGGGGTATTCTAGGTCACAATTAGAGGCATTCTGGTGTGCGTGCCAACTTTTTTTTGTATGCATTGACCTCAAATATCTCCTAGGTTATCCATTGTTCAACTAAGTTCCCCCAAATGAATGAATCCTGGGTTATTATGGTACATCTAGTAAAAATATACGGATTTTCGGTTCGGAATTATATATTGGCAGAGAGCATTATTATCCTTGGGTGATGGAGTTTGAACCAAGGTTATGTAATAGAAAAGCAATGGGTGCCCCACTCGCTGTGTGACATATTAGGCTATGTGAAATATATGTTAATACATAGTGCCCGAGATTATGATGAGATGTTCCTATATAAGAGACAGTTAATGTTTGGTGAAATGTTCCCTCATTGCACCAGTAAGGGTGCAAGTGGAGAAGGACATTTTTAATATATATATTTATTGTAACTGTCTGCAACTACCTGTTATCACAGCGCCGATGGGCAAGCAAACCAGCCTCATCTACATACATTATGGACACCACCTACAGCTGGGTTGAGTGACAGCTACCCATATTGGGGGCGTCACCATCCAGGCTGTGGGGATGCCTGATTGGCTGGCTGTGGGAGGCCCAGTCACCTGCACCCCTTTGCCCCACCTGACCACACTAGCCTCATTTTGATATTGATTATAATATACACACTGCTCCAGACACACTGGACACGGACACTTCTGGATGGACTCTGGAAGTGACAACACTCTTCTCTTGGCCAGGAACACAGACACTCTGTCTGATGCTCCACCTTTCATACACAAAAACTGAGCTATGTGCAACAACCATGGGACTCTGATTCTGATACATACTAACTAGAGTAATGAGGCTCTGTGTGGACAGAAGGTAAGGGGTCAGGGTGATAGGTCACTAGTAGGTGAACAGGAGGTGATGCCAATGAAGCACAATTTCTTCACTGTCAATCTTGCGTGACTTGTCTTCCCTTTCTTCCTTCTGAGAGATACAGTAGATATCATACAGATAAGTATGATGGAGAGGGGCAGCAGGTGTGAACTGACAGACAGTTGTCAGAATGCATCTGGGAAGAGTTTGTGGTTTGTGGTGATGGCCGGGCATCCTGAAATATTACAATCTGATATGTTTATATGGGAGGGGATGGCAAATGTCCGAAAACCTTTGGATTATGCAACTTTACGTCATCAATCACAACGTCATTCAATCATCAACCCCCAACCCTCCTGAGTTTTTTTTCTTTTCATGCACCATACGCCTGATACAGGGTGGCAGAATCAGTCAAGCGCAGGCTTCCCATGCGGAAGGTCAGGAGTTCAAATCCTAACTGAGTCAAACCAGTGATTTAGAAGTTTTGATACATGTTGCTCTACCTAGGCTGGCACTCAGTATTACTAGGATAGGGCAAGGACTGGTTGGCGCAGTATCAAAGTAATGTGACTGAGAGTGGGAGATTGGGTCATGATGCTGGCGGCCTGGTATGCCAGTGGGAACAGCAGTATCAAAATCACCATGAGTGCTCATTGCGACAAGTCGGTACCCCGTCCTGATGTGAGCTTAGGTGTTGCCTGGATGTAAAACCCCAAAAGACAAACAAAGAGAGCAGGCCATCTTAAGCCCCAGTCACAGTACGGCTTGCGACCACAGGGAACCACTTTGTGACCACTTTGTGACCACTTTGCAACCACTTTGCGACCATTTTTCAACCAAAAGGTTGCCGACTGGTCACCGACGACTGGTCGTCGACTGATCACTGACTGGTCACTGACTGGTCACTGACTGGTTTCCAACTGGTCGCCGACTGGTCGCAAGTGCTGATAATGGTTGGTGACATCTGGTCGAACCATTTTGGTCACAAGAAGGTTATTGGTGCTGCACGTGCAACCTCCGCGCGACCAAACTGACAAAATGGTTCCCCAGAGGTCCCCGACCGATCGCCAACCGATCGCAGACAATTGATTTTCCCTTCTTTTGTTTTGCTTTGGTCGCAAGGAGGTCACCAGTTTTCGGTTGCAAAGTGGTCGTAAAGTAATCGTAAGTGGTCACAACCCATAGTGTGACTGAGGCCTAAGGTACCCAGTTGCTGCCTGGTGGGTACTCACATGTGAAGGCCTCCTCGCTGCCGGGCGTGTTGTCTATGGGAACGATGACCACATCGCCGCCCGGGTGGCTCGGGCACAGGTCGGCGCCCGGGTCGGCGCCTCCGGGTCCCGCCGGGCCCTCGGCCCCAGCCGCCGGGCTGCCGCTGGTGCTCATAGCCGTGGAGCCCAAGATCAAAGGTCAGGGTGAATGTCAAGGTTAAAGTCAGTTCAGTTGTACCACTCTACCAGACTGGTGCTCGGATAGATGAAGGTGCCAGGAGACAAGCGCAAACTGGTCCCTAGCCACTCTTAGGAGAGGTCTTTCAGTCCCCAGAATTAAACAGAGCAGCTTGACACTGAAGGTTAGACAGATGGAGGTGCCAGGAGACAAATCACTGACTGGTCCCTGACCACTTTTAGAAGTCTCTCATTCTTCAGAATTAAACAGAGCAGCTTGACACTGGAAGTCGGCCGGATGGAGGTGCACTTTTACAGTTTTACAGATCTGACTCCTTTGAATCACGCAGAACAACTTGAGACTGGACGGTGGCGTCGGGAGAAGTCGGAAGAAGTCGGGAGAAGTTGGGAGAAGATGGTTTCAGTATGGTCGGCCGGCGTCCACTTTCACAGACCTCACTGCTCTGACTTATGTCAAGTTATAATAAACTAGGAATCCAAATCCACAGAGCAACTGGTCTCAAAACAGTCCCGTCATGACAGTTGATACTTGATAGATAGATAGATAGATAGCCACACGACTGGGACTCACCCACTCTCTGAACTCACGCGCTCTCATTTCCTCGCCATCTCACACGCAGCCTCTGTCCAATATAATGCTCTCTAACTAAGAATGTACGTATATATAATATAATTATATATATTAAGGCACCACCTCCTCTCCTCCGTGGGTTATTCCTGTGTCTTAATTGGATAGCGAACAAGGTCAAGGTTATGGTCCACAAACACAATCAATCCATGAGTGTAGTACTAGTAGTAATAGTATTCAAACAGCGCCTTATATATATATACATATATATATATATTTATATATATATATATACTCCTATATATATCAAATATATATCACGGAGTTGAACGCGCGCTGCCAGTTCCTATGTGGTAACCATGTGACTTGACATACTCCGCTAGGTATGACCTAATTCCTAGACTCCCGGAGGGGTCATGACCTCACACTGCGGCGGGGTGTGTGGGCGGGAAAGGTCCGACAGTGAGTGATGATTGGCAGAGGGTGAAGAGCGTCCAGTGCTCGCCTGTCGTCTGCTGCCAGGAACCGATTGGAATCCTCGCGCCAACAGGTGGTGGTGGTGCTGGTGTTGCTGGTGGGTCACGTGGTGGTGCTGGTGGTGCTGGAGACATGGAGCGCAGTGTCATCGAGACTGAAGGCACGTCTGCGCCGCTTAAAACCACTCCTGTCACTCACAGTCACATGTCACTGGCCACGTTTTGGATGATGACTACGTGGGTTTGGAGAACTGGACGCAATGGCCGAATTGGTAGAGCGCAGACTCCCCATGTGGAAGCTCTGGAGTTTGAATCCCTGATGTCGCAGTTTAAAAGGGAACCCGGTTTAAAACGGCGCTTTTCACTGTGCGCATGTGCATGCATTTCTGCCTGATTGAGAGTGTACCCATGTTTAACAACATGTTAATTGCTTATTGAATTAGTAGTGCAGAGGATGATATATACTATCAAGCATAAAATAATTACTACAATGATTCCTGAGGGAATCCTGGCTTGTCTCGCCCCAGAATTCCAGGGAGCTCCCCCACGGACAGAAGCAAGCCAGCAATTCAGACAAGATTTCAGGCTTGCCATTTGACTTTGACGCATGTGAATTGCGAAAAGCTCCGGTTTAAACCAGCAGCGTAGACATTGCCCAGTGCTGCCACTTCGTGAGGAGTCAGCATAGATATGTAGTTGCAGAGCTACATTGCTGAGTCCTGCTACCTGGTGAGGAGTAGGGCCACTTGGGTATGCCGTTATGACGCCCACCCCTACAATAGTGTACAACGGCAGCGTAGACACTGCTCAGTGCTGCCACCTGGTTAGGAGTCAGCATAGATGAGTACCGTACAGCCTCTCTAATCGACCAGCTCCACATTTTTTCTTGAAGAAGATTTATACTGCCTATTATGGATAAGCTTGAATAGACTTGTTTTCACCATTAGACAGTTTGTCGATAGAAAGCCCGAGCCTACACTTTTACCGACCCAAGGGATTTTTAACCTCCCACACCACATAGACATGGTATGAGAGCAACTGGCCTTTGATGACGCTGTAAGTTATCCACATTGGTGGAAATCCAAATTGGCAGAGGTGGGGGCACGGGGAATCGAACCACCGACCTTCAGATTAGGAGTCTGACCTAGAAAAAACTCAGACACTCTAACCACTCAGCCACAGAGAACACCACTCCCGACCACTCCCCTATATTGATCTCTTTTTTAGGGTCCCAACAATACCATTGTGACCATATTCTAACTCCTTAAACTGACCACCTCACTAAATCGAGTCCCAAATTCGGTCAATTTAGAGCGTTTTCACTGTAGTTGCAGAGCCACGTTGCTGAGTGCTGCCACCTGGTGAGGAATAGGGCCAACTCCGTGGGCCGTTCTGAAGTCCACGCGTACAATGGCAGCACCGCCACTACCCAGTGCTGCCACCTAGTGATGTGTAGCTTAACTGCCGTCTCAAGTGTATAGACGGGATCACGGTTCCGACTGCGCATGCGCTGAAAACGGCCTTGGCAGCAAAGCAAATGCGAATGGCCATTGGGTTTGTCGATACACATCGAGAAAAACTTAGATTTTATTCAAAATGAATAGAAATACATAACAAGTTGGCATAAACATGTATGCACACATGCAATATAATGATCTGATGAATATAGCTAAGACAAAACTAGCCATAGTTAAACATTTTGAGCTAAGAAACATACAATTCCACACAAAACAATCAGTGATATCCATATCAATCCTTGTTCTAAATATTAAAATGCCAAATGTGTCAACAGACACTTGTTTCAGAGAAATATATAACCAATATCTGATTGACCTTACTAATTTTCTAGTTCTATATATGCCATTAACCATAGGATATAAATAAAAACATTAATCAAATAAGTAAAACTGACTCT
The DNA here is from genome assembly GCA_030323885.1 of Branchipolynoe longqiensis. Classification (NCBI taxonomy): domain Eukaryota; kingdom Metazoa; phylum Annelida; class Polychaeta; order Phyllodocida; family Polynoidae; genus Branchipolynoe; species Branchipolynoe longqiensis. The sequence continues at coordinate 78,683,086 of CM059190.1, read as the reverse complement.
GGCTATGGCTCTAACACTAGTCTGATTGGTCTAAATCTAAATGCACATGACATAAGATGTGTTGATAATATTGATGTAAATGCAATGCTGGATAAAAGATTAATATCTTAATTTATTATATATATTTTTTAATTAGTGTTCTAGGTTTCAAACAAGAGCTGAGATGAGCTGAAACTAGCACATTTCATAGCCTCACCCAATGTATTAGCATGTGCCATGTGCTTCTTGTGGGTTTGTTTTTTCTCTGATGCATCCCACAATGCACCTCGCCGCTGGAACGGTGATGTAGTCTATTCATACTGGCTGATCACAATTAGTTACTTAATCTTCTTCTGGCATCAGCCAGCAAAAACCACGATGTCTACCCTGGAATCAGGGAGTGGCCGAAGAAGCCATTTTGGACCAGGCTCAAACAAATATTGCAGGTTGCGTAGGCTCACACGGAAGAGTCGTGGGCATAGGTAGGACAATACTAGTAATAGCGTGTTAGCAGTTAGCCTGTTTCGTTTGGAACGTACTTAAATTATGGGATGCAAATTCAGAATCCAACACTTTTAATCAATAACTGTATATGTGACCTCGAAAAGAACCCAATATTGTTCTGGCACGATTTGGACTCTCGGAAATAGGGTGTATCAACAATAGGAGGATGTTAGAAACTGATTTAGTTATGATGTATGTGTAGTAGACTGCACTGACCTCTCATGAAAGGAGTCACATAGACAGGTAGGGACGAATATGGTGAGTGCATCGGGTAGCCTAGGTAAAGGCCCTGTCACACCTCACCGGATAGGGAGAAACGGACAGAAACCGAACAAAGTCTGTTTTTTGTGTCCGTACAAGTTTTGAACATGCACAAAACTAGGAATGGGTGCCGCCAGACTGACGTCTACGGTTCTTGTCTGGTTTGAGTTTGTTTCGTCCGTTGGCTATCCATTCATGTCCGTTTCCTATTCGTTTGTCCTGCGGCCATTGACTTGATAGCGCAACATTTTGACAGATTTTAATACATTTTGATACTTGTCATCACCGGACTAGACAATTCTGTCCGTTGCTCAATCTGGCGACATGTGACAGCTGCTTAATGGTTAGCGTGTTAGCCCTGGAATGACAAGAAGTGTGGGTCGAACCTACCATGTGTATGTATGTGTTTATCCATTGTCTGAATGTATGTAATTGAAAGCATGAAACGGCTTATGGACACAATACATTGAAATGACTTCCAATTCCAGGGGGACAGGTTTAATAGGCTGCACTTACCTCTCATACGATGAGCTACGTGGGTAGGTGTGGGTAGGGTTATTGCCTCAGGGAGCATTGGTAGTCTAATGGTTTCACCCAGAATTGCAAGAATGAGGGTCTCAGTTCTGTTGTATGTGCACTGTTTCCCATTTTCATCACCGTCACAATATCTATATAAAATCGGATATTCACCATTATTTAGACAATTCCATAAACAGAATAATATAAATTCGATATGCATATTAATGTATTACTATTGTAAAGTAATTGTGCATCTGTAAATACATTGTCGGATTTAGTTTTTAAAGCCTGCCAAACCAGTTACAAACCATTATCAATTTTATAAGTCATTGGTTTGACTCAGCTGGGATGCGAAATCCCGACCTTCCGCACGGGAAGCCTGCGCTCTACCGCGTCCGGTATATGATATATGTGTAGAAAAGGATTTCATTCTAAAAAGGCTCTAGAATATTAATACCGAAAAGACTCCATAATAAGTAATCACAAATGTAAAATTGTTTATATTAGTTCATAAATCTCCCTTTCCCTTACCATACTCACATAAAATATCGCAATGTTACAATGATCCTTAATAATCTCTCTCTCTCTCTCTCTTTATATATATATATATATATATAAGAATGAAGAATTCATGAATTCATGTAGATCAATCGACTTTAAACCTCGAACCGATACCTTTCTTTGACTGCCATATTGACTTTTTGCATTCTCTACCAATTTCTCAACCTTAACGACAAATTCCTGACATAAAAACTTACAAAAAATATCTGTACAAAACAAGGCTAGAAAACCCCCACTAACCTGCACTGCAAAGGGGCATGTGATATGTCACGGCCCACCAGCAGGATCCCCAACGGAAGGTAACCATGCCAAAAGTAGTCAGATAACACACCACACAGCTATGTACAAGCATATGATATGTAAATAGGAATAGGGTAGTCTAGTAATAAGAGTAGAACAAAATAAAATAAGACATATATGCCAAGAAAATCCAAAAAACCTAACATAGGCTACTAACCATACCAACCAATTATCTATCTGCTACTGAAATGAGGGCAATCAAATACCTTATCAGCAGCCACTGTGTGGTAAGATAACACCAACACTACAACTCGGCAGCATTGAAAACAAGCCTGGGTACCCGGGCTTATATGCTATGGACAGTATAAATACAGCCTCAATTTTTTAAAAAACATTGTGCACTGGAACCACTACCTCCACAGATAATTTCTATTTGAAACAGTTCTTACTCGGATTTAAGCCGGGTTTTCATTCAGCCCCACTCTTGTTAGGGATCTCGTCGTGAATATGGCCTATTAATATTATATGTTTCCGACACGGCGTAAAGAAACAACCGATCAATGGATCATTCAAACCTTGATAGGGATGAATCTTTTATCTAATGGCCCTGTCACACTATGACGTAACGACGTCAACATAGGGAGGATGTGAAGAACGTTGAACTTCTTGGCGTAGTATGCAAATTTGGGCACAAGTTGAACATGGATGCAGCGTAGTGGACGAGAGCGTAACTTTGGTAAAGCATAGTGATACCATCATTCAACGAGAGAGGACAACGTCATTATGCTCACGGAACGTTATGAACGTTATTCCATCGCCAGAAGAACATTACATGATGTTACATATGTAACGTACGTTGAATGTATGTTCTCCTGACGTTCTCCTGACGTTCTCCTTACGTTCTCCTGACGTTCTCCTGACGTTCCCATTACGCCGCGTGGGCATTTCCACCCGGTTTAATGTGGGTCAACGTAGTGGAACGTAGTTGAACGTAGTGAGCAGCGTTTGCCTAATGTCCATTTAACATCATTGACCTTCGCTGAACGTGAACAGAACGTATAGCGAACGTAAACCCTTATGTTCGAGCTACGTCAACATTTTTGAACATGTCCAAAACCTCAACGTAACTCGACGTAACACGACGTAATATGACGTAGCTCGATGTCAGTCTAACGTCATTATGACGTCATCATAACGTAATCCAACATACATCAACGTAATGACGAAAAATCACCACGTTGGGCTCACGTTAGCTCGTTACGTCGTAGTGTGACAGGGGTATTAGGAGGAACAGACATACATGAACAGTCACACACCAATGAACTCCCACTCAACCCCAACTCGCACTTCAGGGGCCGTATGCACGGAGCGGTGTTAGCGACACAAAACGCGTTTATGGCGGGATTTCTGGTTTAGCGCCGAAAAGTTGGTATGCATGGAGCAGTGTTAGGCTTAACACCGAGCGTTTAAACTCGGAAATTCTAACTCTGCTCATAGCAGGTTTACAGTGGTGTTAGTGTTAGGTTAGTGTCAGGATGGAACCCAAATCTACTCAATGCTATCATATTTAACATAATTACATACGCAGTAAGTGAAATTTAAGCAAATTAACCCTTAAAACGAAGCGATATTAACGCAGCAGCCGCATTGGCGGCGATATTAATAGTTATATTTTCGAATCGACGAACGTACAGTAAACAAACCGCCGCCGCCGCCAGTATGGAAAGCGACGTCGATGCGGCGGCGGTGGCGATTTGTTTACTTTACGTTCATCGATTCGAAAATATAACTATTAATATCACCGCCAATGTGGTGGTAGCCTTAATAACGCTTCGAATTTAGGGTTAAATTGATCAAATTTCATTTATTGCGTATGTAATGCTGTTAAATATGATAGCATTTAATAGATTTGAGCCTAATATATGGCTACAAATGCAGAGGGATTTCCCAAATCTATGAATACATTCACGATTAGCTAACACTCACCGTTTAAGCACCCATGCATACAGCTTGACATAGTTCTCGACGACGCCGATAACCGGAGATAGGTACCCGGGGTTAGAGGTATGACACCACACGCCGCTAACACCGCTCCATGCATACGGGCCCTGGTATACAAACACAAAACATCCCACTTCCGGTGACCAAACAATTGCGACACGGAAGTGACGCATCTGTATACAGTGCAGCCCCGCTAAACCAAGCTCGGTTAAACCAAACGATCAGTTAATCCAAACCTTTTTCGGCGGCCCGGCAAAATACTACCATTTATCATATAAAAAAGTTGGTTAAACTAAAGTCGGTTAATCTAAAGTATCGGTTAATCCAAACAAAATTGTCGGCCCCACACCACTTCCGCTTCAGTTAAACCAAACTTTCATGTGGTGTTAAGGTCATCTGAGACTTTTTTATATGATAAATATGATAAATGGTAGTATTTTGCCAGGTCGCCGAACAAAGTTTGGATTAACCGATCGTTTGATTTAACCTAGGTTGGTTTAATGGGGTTAAGCTGTATATACATAAAAAACAATATTCATAGTGTCCACACACATTGTACATTCATAATGCACCCCCGTTTTTGCCAAAGCCAAGTCAAAGGCAAAACCTTGGTTAAACCAATGATTGGTTAATCCAAACAAATTTCTAGGGTCCCTTCAAGTTTGTTTTAACGGGGTTATACTGTATATGGTTTCATTTCACCACATCAGGTGTCGCCTCTGAAACTAACCAATTTATGTGTGATTTGAAAATAGTAATTACAGCCATAAAAGGATCAAACCTGTGACCATTCCGCTTCCATGCCGGGGGCACTAACCACAAGGCCATTCGGAAGCCATCACTTTGCGAGGAGTCACGAGGCCTGGTTGATATCGAGATGATAGGTGGTGCTGTCTACCGTCAAACCGGACGCGGTGCCCGAATCGGTAGAGCGCAGGCCTCCCGTGAGGAAGGTCGGGAGTTCAATTCCCAGTCGAGTCAAACCAATGACTTACAAAATTGATACTTGTCACTACCTAGCTTGGCACGCAGCATTATTAGGATAAGGCAAGGACTGGTGGGCCCAGTTTCAGGATAATGTGACTGAGTGGGATATCAGGTCATGGTGCTGGTGGCCTGGTCTGTCAGTGGGGCAGCACTATAAAGTCACCATGAGTGTGCACTGTCACAAGTCAGTAGTGATCCTGATATGACCTTAGATGTAGCCAGGGCATACAACTCCAACAACCAATCAATAGAGAGGATAGGTGGCGCTGCCTACCGCCATAGGCCAGGCTAATCTCCTCGCGTTACACCGGCTAATGGCTGGTTTATTACTGACGAAATAGTTGTTTGGTTGTTGGAGTTTTACGTCCTGGCAACATCTAAGCTCATATCAGGATGGGTATCAACTGGTGACAGTGCACACTCATAGCGACTTCCTAGTGCTGGCCCACTGGGAGTCCAGGCCACCAACACCGTGACCTGATAGCCCACTTAGTCACATTATCCTGACACTGAGCCAACAAGTCATTGCCCTATCCTAATAATGTTGAGCACCTGGCTAGGAAGTGACACGTATAATTTTTTACGTCCTTGGTTTGACTCAACCAGGGTTCAAACCCATGGGTTTGAATCTCACGATCTATCAAAGCGGGAGACGGACGCTCAACTCAATCGGCCATTCCGTCTGGTATGTGGCCAAATAGTGGATGGGGAACACCTTTGATTAGTTTAATGTTTAATGCTCCCTGAGATGGTCACATTTTTATGCTCCAATGAATTTTACTACTTGAATCTGTATCCACATCCTGAATGGAAACTGAAAGATCCGGTGATTGATATTTCCTCAATGAAAATAAATGCAGGATACATAAAACAGGAACATCCCTCGGTACTAAGTTTGCCTAGTCACATGCAAATTTGCCTAGTCACATGCCTTTCAGTTTCTAGTAAAAAAACTAAACAAAGGTAAATATAATTTTGGTCATTATAATCTACCTTATTTTTAGTGAGAAGTAACTTTTATTTTAAATGATCAAAATTAGAGGTCATCATCATCATCATGCTGTCGGTCATGATGTGACAAAGACTGCTTTCATTACTTGACTTCCGCTCTCCATTTAGCTCTCTGCTGTGAGAGTGATGTCCATGAGTCGGTCTTAATGTCTCTCAGCTTCAGGTTTCTCTTGATGGTTCATTTCATGAAAGCTGCCTGCAAAAGTGTTGAAGTGCTGCTGGCTTTTGCAAGTTACCAGCGGCACTCTCTCGGGGAGCAAATAGAGGTTTCACACCGACAAGAACATGTCAAGACAGGCGCGAAACTATTTGTCCCTGCAGTGGCTGGTCGGGAGATGTTGGGAGTTACATACATCAACCGCCCTTAATGCTGCCACAGTGACATGGTTTTCTGTTTAGGGTTTGCTGCCTTAGCCTTCGGTTCTGTCAAGAACCTGTACCACAAGACAGTGGTTTACAACTCTGCAACGCAGGGGCATCAAACTCCCTGAGGTATTTCAATATCTGCAATACCTGCATACCTGCAATTAGAAGTATCTCAAGCGTAAACATGCAAAAATAATGTTGGCATGTATGTCACCTCTGACACCATAGACTTCAGCATTAACATCTTCTATTAATTTATCTTAGTATGTTTTCCCATTTAATGGAGAAACAGATGCTTAATAAGTATTCCATTATCTAAGTTTGACATTATCTAAGTTAGGATTAATTATTGGTCAGTGATTTGGTTTCGAAAATTTGATACCTTGATCGAACTATACAGTTTTAACCTATTAACTGGCCAGCCAGTCCACTACCTGGTGCTGCCCCAGTGTCAGAAGAGGGAACTATGCATTCTCTTCCAGCGGGATAATCAAACCATGTGTGCAGGTGGGGAGAAGGGCGAGGAACTGCTAAGGAGAAATGTGTGCGTTTATATTCCTATAATACATTATACAGCATATATATATATATAGAAATAAACATAACTCCTCCGATGAGAGTGGAGTTTCCTGTGCCCCTTCGGGGCGAAGGGTAGGTGGCGATGGTGGCGCCACCAGACCCAAATGGTGTGGAGGAGGCAGAACAAGAATAATCAGTACAATAATATAGTATATAATAATAATAATTCCTTTCCACGCAGTGATACTCGCATATTGCATTAGGCATCACATATATATGGAAGCTGGCTTTAAAGTGTGTAGTAGTTACAATTCATGCTGTATGACAACATGGGTAATTCATGCATGGTGAAAAGTTACGGTGCTGCCCCTGGGTTCCAGTCCGGAATCGCTGCTGCTGCCATCCACTATTCAAACCGCTGAACCAAATCTCGCGCTGCAAGACTGATGTCACTTCCGGTCGCCCCCAGCCCACTACCAGCACTCCACCACCGGGGCCGCATTCAGCGTACATCTCGGAGGCGCCTCGGAGACGTTTCGGTGATGCTTTTTGGCCTATTTGCGTTCAGAGTGCGTCTCGGTGACGTCTCCGAGACGCCTCCCTTCTCAGACTGGAGATGAAAAGCGCCTCGAAAATGGCCACCATATTCAGTGGTTTCAGCGAATCACAGCGCAGCTTTTCCATTGCAAATGGACACCCCCTATGGGGGTGGCCATTTTCGAGACAACAAACTGCTTTTGCCGTTCAAACTAGCGTGACGTCATGGCCATCTCCGAGGCACCTCTGAGACGGACCCTGAACGTGGCCCAGAGGTCATATCTACAACACCTCAGCCACTAACTTTGCTGCCCACACAACTCTACATACAAAATGGCACTATCAATAGGGTTGAGTGCCTAAGTATCTGACTTGAACCCCAAATCTTGTAACCATTATACCATCATGAGTGAAATAAAGTTCCATGTCATATAACTTATAAGCTCATTGCCTGGATTGTGAATTATAAGGTACACAGGCAGTACCACAAGACACGATTATGGAGCGCTGGAGCGGAAGCAAATTAATCATGAAATATCTGAGTGCCTTTGATATTTATATTCCCTTAATACATCACATATAATTGTTTCTTTCGTTTGTTAATTTGTAGATTCAATTCCATCTCTTGCCAATTCATTGATAAATGCATACATTGCTGATGCCTCTTTAATGAACACCATGCCCGATGGTCGAATGAGTTGAGCATCCATCTCCTGCTTTGGTAGATCATGGGATTCAAACCCATGGTTTCAAACCCTGGTTGAGTCAAACTAATGAGTTAAAATTGTATACTTGTCACTTCCTAGCCAGGCACTTGGCATTATTAGGATAGGGCAAGGACTGATTGGCTCAGTGTCACGATGTGACTGAGTGGGATATCAGGTCATGGTGCTAACGGCCTGGTCTCCCAGTGGGGCAGCTCTATAAAATCACCATGAGTGTGCACTGTCGCAAGTCAGTACCCATCCTGATATGACCTTTGATGTTGCCGGGATGTTAAACTCCAACAACCAGCCAACTAATCTTTTATTGAGCAGTGTCATGAGTGGTGACTGATGGTAGCAATCACAGCTTGACTCCGGAGGACTCCAGCCTGGAGTTATAAATAACTGTCAGGCAGAGTGGCGCAGTTTTAAAACATACAGGAAATAAATAATCATATTCGATCGTGATACTTGTGACTGTGGGCAAGTATAGAGGGAGTGCGTGTGACATCATCACTCAGTGGTCAGAGGTCAGCAATCAGCCACCTTGGATTACGAGCACCCTTGCCTAGCCCTGTTGTGAATGTATGCTGATGCAGTAACATCATTTTCCTTGTGTTCTGAGCTGTTCTGGGCAGTTTACATCCAATGTGTTTACTTACAGCACTTTAGCAACAACTTCTGAGGCCAAAAATCTCAAAACAGTGACAAATAAACCAACAAATCAGTAAATAAGCACAGTGTAGGCAGTTGCAAGCCTTCTGTATGTAATCCAATATGGCCACCGAAAGTAGCCTTGTGACATCATTACACCCCCTCTATCGTGGTTGTCATGATGTACCTCTGAAGTTCAAATTTGAGGCATTGATGAGTTGTTTTAGGTTTTACGTCCTTGCAACATCTAAGGTCATATCAGGATGGGTACCGATTTGTGACAGTGCGCATTCATGGTGACTTTATAGTGCTGCCCGACTTGTGAAATCAGACCACTGGCACTATAAGCTGATATACCACTAAGTCATGCTATCCTGACAATTAACAAACCAGTCCTTGTCCTATCATAATAATGCCGAGCGCCAGGTTAGGAAGTTTCTAAGTCATTGTTTTGACTCAGCTGGGATTCGAACTCCCAACCTTCCACAATTCGGCCACCGCGTCCGGTGGGTAGCTACTAATCATAGGGCTAAGCCAAAGGCTGAGCCCTATTTTAAATAACTGAACCCACCATAAAGTATTTATATGGTGCCTACCAGTACCAGTATGCAAAATCCGGTCTTTCATCTCTCTTTTATTGCACATGTACTGAGGTATTCGGGTATTTACGTTGGGACTGTATTAGTGGGATTGCTAATAACACTAAAATAGCCCCCCACCCACCCCCCCAATATTATACTACTAAAGCCATTAACATTGGCTGAAGCACACTCCCCCTCCTGAATTAATATAAAACATGGCCAACACTGAAATATGCCTAGGTTACTTCCGATATCAACGGAATGAGACTACATATCTAGGGTAGTTCCTCTTTCTGACACAGTCAGGGAGGGGGCGGCACATGTGCGCATGTCAACAGTAGCAAATCACAGCCTACACTTGGAGACAACAACAACAAGTGTAATATTGTCTGAACATACGGATTCCTACATAATAACTTTGACATCTGACATAACTGCATCCCCAAAATGTAAGCAGTGAACAAAAATAAGAACGACTTGAATCAAACATGATTTGCATTACAAATTCTGTCACATTTAAACTGTTTTATCACCATCGTACCAAGATAACAAGATAAAAAAAGTTCGTGCACATTTTTACAATGATCAAACACTCAGCCTACATAATAAGTTCTATAGCCACATTCAATGCATGTATCTAAAAGTCAATAACTAAAAATATATGAAGGTAAGTTATAATTTCAATGATTTTATCACATTTAAACTGCTTCATCAAAATCACACCACCATCGTAAATTTGTGCACGTTTTACAATGATCAAACACCCAAACTACACGAACTAGACGCCGACTGCACTCTAAAACAGAATGTGAACGAGAAACCCTACGGAAAACACATAAAAAACAGCCACATACTTTAAACATCTGCTTAATAACATTAATATATAACAATATCTTACCTTCAAGTGCAGTCAGGATGTATTGATTCACTTCAAGATCACTTGCGTAACGGAGATTTGTTGGTGGAAACGGTTTCAAAATACTGGTCTTCTACACGACTGAAAGCACTGACAAGAGCAACACGTGTATACATGTTCTTCCGCCGACTCACATATATCACTACACACAAAATAGTTCATTATATTGGTTACATTAGAAGCAGACATGCATTTTAATAAATACATCGTAACACTTGAATTTGGAAACCATACTCATAACAAACAGTTAATGTCCAATAACTTTGCAAAAATGGTGGTTTTAGTTTTCGCTGATCTGCTCAGATGCACGCAGTACACATGAGCAGCCCACAGGCTAAAAATAGTCCCCTACACGTGGTCAGAGCCTTTGTTTATGAGGATGATGCAAGATATGTAGTTCCGGAAACAAAGCGTTACGATGCTGATAAATTCACAAATTGCCTAAAATATCAAGTTACACATTTTGGTCAGTTAAAAAAGTTTAACACAATAAAATATGTCTTATTAGAGATTTATTTTTGGCTACTTCTAAATTTTTACTTAATTCATTAAGTGTTTATGACAAAATCAATGTTTCGGTGCAAGCCATGTCACAAATTGAGGCCCCCAACTTTTAGTCCTGACAGCAATTTTCACTCAATAAACCACACAATCAAAAAAAATTGTAATTGTATATTATCTTTGCTATTTCTAATATGTATATAGATGTGATTTAAAATGAAACCAATGATATTTGACACAAATTAGTTTTATAATAACCATTTGAAGTGGGTGCCCCACACTGTGCCCAGTTTCAGAGAACGACCCATATATATATATACTCGTATGTGCTGATAGTGCTGCGCCGTTTGAAGCATGTATTAGTAGTATACGCTGGTCGTGCTGCAGCGTAAAACATTAGAGCATATATGTTGGTCGTGCTGCGAGATTGAAAAATCCCGGAAATCCACGAAATCGCGGAGATCTTTCATCGCTGGGTGTGACAGGGAATTATTTATTATGTATTTTATTATTCTGTACTATGCCTCCTTAACTCCACCCACGTGACCCATGGCGCCGGCACCGGCTTCCTCATCACTAGATTGTCGCGCCACAATGTCAGTCGCACAGCAGGATATGTCATGTTCCTACTAATGTCACATGCATCTGATGGATGTAGAGCAATTGGAGTACATTACAGATGAAAAAAACACCCTAACAAAGTAACAGAGGAATATTACTTGCTATAGACACGGCTCAGTAACCAAGCAGCCCCTCAGGGACCTGACGGTGGGTAATTATAATTAACCTTTGTGGTGGACACTCGCCGCCCGTTCCTGGTCGCCCCTATGAACAAACAGGATCGTTAAACAAAAGCCCGCCGGTCGCTCGGCCGCGTCCCCCGGGCCGCCTCCCCGGGCCGTCCGGCCCCTACCCCGGCAGTTCCCTTCCCCTGACCGCTCCTCCCTCCCGGCTGCTCCCCTCCCAGCCCCCCCCCCCCCCCCCCATTCCCTGGTCGCCCCCCCCCCCCCCCCCTCTCCCGGGATGCCCTTCCCCTTCCCTCCCCACTCCCCGGCCGCTCCCCCTCCCTGGTCCGCCCCCCTCTCCCGGCCGCTCCCCCTCCCTCCCATGGCCGTCCACCTTCCCAGCCCCCCTCCCTCCCCATCCCAGCTGGGGCCTTCTGGAAGCACTGCCCGAGGCGGGAGCTCAGAAGGGGCCCCGTCCGTACCTGCCGGTCACCACGCCGTTACCACGGCTACCCAGCGGTACTCTCGAAGTCGCACCTGACAAACGCATGGTACCGCATGGCATTACCTGACCAGGCTCCTAAATGCGACGCCTCCCCCTCCCTCTCTCTCCCCTCCCTCTCTCTCCCCCTCCCTCTCTCTCCCCCTCCCTCTCTCTCCCGCTCCGCCACTCTCCTCCACCAGCTCCTCTTACGTCCTTCTCTTTGAATCCCCGCCCTTCCCTCTCCCCTCCCCTCTCCACTCCGCCCTTCCCTCTCCCTCTCCCCTCTCCCCCTCCTTTCTTCTCACCTCCCCTTCCCTCTCCCCATCGCTCTCTCCCACTATCCCTTCTCTATTCCCTCTCTTCCCTCCCTTCCCCTCCCCTCTCCTCCTTCCCTCCCCTTCACCTATCTCCACTCCTCCCCCCCCCCTTCCCTCTCTCTCTCCTTCTGTTCCTCTCCCCCCCCCCCCTCCCTTCCGCTCCCCGCACACATTATCTCCCTCCTCCCCCTCCCCTCTGCTTCCGTCTCCTCCTCTCCCTCCTCTCCCTCCTCTCCCATCTCTCCCTGCTCTCCAGCCCCCTCCCACCACCAACAAACACACACATTGATGATTATACGGTGACACTGACAGTGCCTATATGTGACGGCATTTAGGTCCGGGCCCCCTGGCACCTGTTGATGAAATCGACATAAAACACGGTGCTGCCCCCTACAAACAGAATAGAGTAACTACTATGTCGGATGGGCAGTTCTCGGCTTCATTGTGGTCGCGCATACTTCACAGTAACATCTTCCCACACACACGTATATATGTGTGTAGACAGTGATCAACACAGGTGGATACGTCTGTCGTCGCCTCCATGATCGATGAACACCTGTTCGCATTGTACATCAGCTGAGGACTTCAACTGCCCGGATGTAGTTTAATTAGGGAACGTCAGGTCTTACTAAGTGCAAAGGCCTTGAGCGAATCTAGCATCACGGGAAAGCCTTCACACAGAAGAGGCAGTAGTCGCTACTCGCACTACACATATATACATATTCACACATAGAGCACATTCACATATACATACTTACATACACATCAATACACACATAAATACATACACATACATACACATATGCATACACATACATAAATACATACTCATACATATATACACATTCACACCTAGAGCACATTCACACATACATACTTACATACACATAAATACACACATAAATGCATACACATACATACATATATGCATACACACATAAATACATACACATACATACACATATGCATACACATACATAAATACATACACATACATATCCACACATTCATGAACACATACACATAAATACACACATACATAGGCACATACATACACATGCATGCAAACTTATGTACATACACATAAATACACATACACACAGTACACATACACATATTCACACATATATATACACTCATACAATTACAAACATACATATACATTCATAAAAACATACACATACATACATACACGATACATACATTCACGCATACATACATAGTGTGTCTGTGTAGGTTTGTAACATACTTCTACTAGAGTCACGTGATACTCAGAGGTTCAGACAGCGCCACCTTGTGGAGGACCTCATTACCATATTAGGACGCCCCGCCTGCACGATGGGGTCACCCAGACAGGTTCCGCGTTACTCGGAGTGGTGCCTACGCACTCTGTTCATACTGCTCGCCATGTCGGCCTATTCGGATGCGTGGAACAGAATGGTCACCGACAGCACTTCCGGTAAGTGCAGTGGAAGATCATTGAAGACGGTTCTTCCAAGTACCGGGCCGAATCGGTAGAGCGCAGGCCTCGCGCAGGAGATCGGGAGTTTGGTTCCCGGTCGAGTCAACCCAATGACTTATCAAATTGATACTTGTCGCTTCCTAGCCTGGTGCTCAGCATTAATAGGATAGGGCAAGGACTGGCTAGCTCAGTGTCAGGATTTGTTTGTTTGTTGTTGTTTTACATCCTAGCAACATATAAGGTCATATCAGGACGGCAGTGTCAGGAAAATGTGACTTAGTGGGATATTGGGTCATGGTGCCAGCGGCCTGATTTCCCAGTAGGGCAGCACTATAACGTTGCCATGAGTGTACTGTTACCCATGTCCTCACTATTAACCCTTATCAGTGCCCTCACTATTGACCCGTGCCGTGTCCTCACTAATGGCCCTTACTAGTGTCCTCACTACTGACCCAAACCAGTGCCCTCACTATTGGCCCATACCAGTGTCCTCACGATTGGCCCATACCAGTGTCCCCACTATTGGCCCATGCCATTGCCCTCACTATTAACCCTTAGCAGTGTCCTCACTATTGACCCATACCAGTGTCCTCACTATTGACCCTTGCCTTGCCATTGTCCTCACTATTGACCCTTGCCATTGTCCTCACTATTGGCTCTTATCAATGCCCGCACTATTAATCATTAGTAGTGTCCTCACTATTGACCCTTGCCATTGTCCTCCCTATTGGCCCTTGCCATTGTCCTCACTATTACTAGTATTAACCCTTATCAGTGTCCTCACTATTGGCCCTTGCCATTGTCCTCACTATTGACCCTTGTCAGTGTTCTCAATATTGCCCCATAACAGAGCTCTCACTATTGACCCATGTCAGTGTCCTCACTATTGAGTCTTGCCAGTATCCTCACTATTGACACCTGCCAATATCTCGTTTCTTTGTGGTAAATATTTCTCCTTTGGAATAATCGTATGTGAGTGCCAAGGCATGGTCTTCTGTCCATGTTTACTGGCAATTATTTAAACTTTTTGTGTGTGCGTACATTAGTTGTATAAGCAGGGGAAATTTCAGTCGCAGACGACTGGTCTTCCTCATTCCACTGCTCCTTGCCCTATCCTAGTAATGCCAATTGCCTGGCTAGGAAGCAACAAGTATCAATTTTTAAGTCATTAGTTTGACTCGACCATGATTCGAACCCATGATCCCATGATCTACCAACATGGGAGATGGACGCTCTAACTCATTCGGCCATCCCGTCTGGTGATGCACATTACAACGTTTATTGGAATTACACTTGAACAATTAGCAAGTGAAGTATACAAGAGTCTAAATAATCAGGCAAATAGACAATTCAATTAGGTCTAATAATATTACTTATACATTATATTTTGCTGTGTACTCCTATTGCGTCAGGCAATGAAACGCGAAATATGTACATCAACAAACCATATGATTTGAAGAAAAAAAATGAAGATAGCAAGAAAGAAAGAAAAAACTTAAGAGCATTTTATTTTTAGATCTTCATTCCAGCACTTTACGAAATGCCCAATGCTATGAGTGTCATGTGGTTTCAAATTGGGGTTAGGTGAGCATTGTCGCAATAGGCGCTCTTTAAATTAAATTAAATAGCATGATGGTTTTGAGTTTCTACGGTTGTTTAAATGTATGCATATATTAAGTTGATTGCCATAATCACTATTAAAGCTGCATAGAGTGATTAAAACAATCAAATTTTCAAAACCGAAATTATTATCTTCGTCTATCTAACATCTTCGCATATCTAACATAGATACTGGTACACTTATCAAATATTTGTCGCCACATAGAAGGGAATACTGAGGCAATTTAATAGAACTTGTTAGTATGTTACTGTGAGAGGCCTATGGTGTCAGAGCTTTGGCTTGTTTGCCCAAATTAATTGTGCATGGTTACACTTCGAATATCTAAAAAGTTAGCCATCTAAAATAAATGTTACTTCAATCTAACGTAAGATAGATTATAGTGATCAACCTAATATATTTATCTAAGAAAATGACAGAAACTCAAAAACATCGGACGATGCAATTTCAATAGAGTTTGAAGTAACTTTGATTATAAAGGATTAATGCTGGTGATATTTGAAGTCCAAACATGCCAAATTAATTTTTGCAGATTAAAGTTCTGTCAATGTAGGCTTCAACAGTAATAGGTACTATTAAATTGAGTTAATATGCCTTTCTATACAGCAATTAATGCTTCATGCATGCACCAGTATCTAACTTGGATACTTAGGGTCACCTTTAGATAACTGTCTTGGTGTCGAAAATGTGGTGCTTTCTTTGGACTATGAGACTTTAAAAATAGAAATTCAATTCGTTGGGAATAAAGTATAGCAGCTGCAGTTTTTATTGGAACAGTTTTTTTATGCTAAGCACTCAGCAGCAAGCAAAACCCATTACCAGCTTTATTGCTATTCTGACTGTTGCATGCTTACTTGTTAATTTGGGTTGTAAACTGCTATCATGCCATTCGAGGTGACATGGCCACCATCGATGGAACTTACCTTTGTTTGTGGTGGCCTGGTCTCCCAATGGGACAGCACTATAAAAGTCGCCATGAGGGCGCACTGTCACAAGCCGGTACCTATCCTGATATGACCTTAGCTGTTGCCAGGATGTAAAACTCCAACAACCAACCAACATTGACCGTGCTAGGGTGCCAAGAGAAGCACACTGCAATACTGCGCACTGCTGCACATATTATGTACAGATGGTGGCAAAAGAAAATCTAATGTGGAATAGATGTTAGCACAATTTCACTGTGTTCCTATTCAGAAACAGATACACAATATTCACACGCATGCGCTGTGGCAACGGTCCCACGACCATACTGTTCGTCCCCGCCATCAGATGTCACATGCATTGTGAATATTGTGTATTAATAGTGACTGACCAGTTTGGTCCCCTCTTAACATTTTCAAAAGGGTCCAAACATGAAACTTTTATTTTTCTTGGAAGCTCCAATGAACCAAAAGCAATATACTTTTGGAATTTTCATATCTCAAAATTTGACTGACATACGCACATTTGAAAGTTAGTAATTTCAATAGCCTTTGTAGCACTGTGGCAATGGTGCCACAACCCTAGTGTTCATCATCGCCGTCAGATGTCGCATGCATTGTGAATATTGTGTATTGTATGAGAAGAATGTATCCCTACTTGCATTGATCATCAGGAAACAAACGCACACTGTCACAAGTCGGTACCTCTCCTGATATGACCTTAGATGTTGCTAGCATGCAAGACAACAAACAAACTTGTGCTGATTTTGCTTGGCAGGTCGGTGCCCCGGCACGTGGACAGAGTCCGGCGGCAGTTGCTACAAGGTGTTCATCTTCAAGCAGCCACTGGAGGCCACTTCCTCCTTCATCAATAAGTCCGCCACCAGGGACCGGGGCTGGAAGCGCGCCAAGCTGAGCTGTCTGGTGCAGGGGGCCGACCTGGTGTCCATCAACACGGCCAGGGAGGCCTACAGGGTCGACATCATCAGGAGGGTGAGCTGGCATTTTTAACTTACAGATCCTCTTCTGGCTGATCTAGGCCCTATTGGGCCTCTAATGCCAGCTCGTTATGGCCAACAGGAACTATTCTTCTGCACACATATGAAGGTTGAAGGTGCCATGAAGATAATTGTGGGTGTCCTCTACAATGTCTATCCATCCTTCTCTCAAATGCTTCAACCATTTGGTCTGGGAGACTTTTCCATGGATCTGTGATTGTGTAGAACAACATACATGTCACATACATCACTTAGCCAAACAAATTCTCAAAGGCCAACTGATTTTGTAATTTTAATGAAACTTCAATTCTGCACAGAAAAGAGGCGTTGACGACACCCACTTCTACTGGGTGGGGCTGACGGACGCTGGCAGTGAGGGCAACTTCCGGTGGGTGGATGGATCGAATGTAACCTTCAGTCGATGGAAGGTCGGTGAGTTACACACTTCATTGCACAATGTGACACCTCCCCAATACACAACTTGGTGTTCGCTCACCTGTTACTCAGTCACCCCATTGACCATGCAGGACTGGTTCGCTCAGTGTCAGGATAATGTGACTGAGTGGGATATCAGGTCATGGTGCTGGCTGCCTGGTCTCCCAGTAGGGCAGCACTATTAAGTCACCATGAGTGCGTTTGTTACATGTCGGTGCCCAATTCGTCCACCGCGTCCGGTGTACAAAGGAGCCTAGATATAGCCTAATGGCTAGAACCCCCCCCCCCCCCACCACCCCTGAAATAGCAGTAATTCTGGTTTGAATCCTTATCTGTGTTTATGCCTCATTTGTTGTAATAACCCCCAAAACCCTAATAGAACATATTCTATCTACAGTAAAACCTCTCTAACTGACCACCTCCACAGATTGACTACTCCCCTATATCGATCACTTTATTTTGGTCCTGAACGATCGACCATACAATACTGTTGTAATGATTTCTTTTTAAACTCCCTAAGCTGACAACCTCTCTAAATGGACCATTTAAAATCGGTCCCATTGTCGGTCGATTTAGAGAGGTTTTACTCTATTCATGTTATATGTTAGTAGCTAACTCCTTATTTGTGTCACCCCGCCCCCCCCCCCCCCCCCGCACCACCCTGTTAGGAGAGCCCACCTCATCTGTCCCCCAGAATCCTCGAGCCCGGTACGAGGACTACGTGGTAGCCCTGGGCAACAGTCAGTGGATGGACGTGGCAGACGGCTGGACAAGCATCACTTCCGGTTGTCTTGAACCATACGCCTACATATGTGAGAAAGGTAAAAACCCCATTTATATAGATACATTTCTGTTGTTGTTGATTAAAACTGCATAGTCCGATAAAACATCAAATTTTCAAAACCAATAACCATTATCTGGATTTGATTCTCCATATCTAACTTAGATACTGGTGCTCTTATTAATCATTTGTCACCACATAGATCTGAATACTGAGGCAATTTAATAGAACCTGTTATTGCCAAAGCCTATGGTGTCAAACTGTGGGCATGCTTGCTAGAATTTAATTCTGCATGGTTGCACTTCAAATATCTCAAAAGTTAGCCATTTAAAATAAAATTTATTTTAAGCTAAAGTAAAGTAGATAAATGCTCCGTCACACATCACCGGATTGGGGAAAAGGAAAGAAACCAAACAAAGTCTGTTGATATCCACCAAAGTCTGGTTTGTGTCCATTGCATATCCATTGCATATCCGTTGATATCCATTGATATCCCTTGATATCCGGCCCAATCCATTACAAGTTTTGAGCATGCAGAAAACTTGGAATGGATGCCGCCAGATTGACATCTACGGTTCTTGTCCAGTTTAAGTTTGTTTAGTCCGCTTATCGTCCATTGGCTATCCTTTCATGTCCGTTTCATGTCCGTTTCATGTCCGTTTCATGTAGGTTTCATGTCCGTTGCATGTCCACTCGTCCGGCGGCCTTTGACCCAATATTGCAACATTTTGACACATTTTAATACATTTTGATACTGATCACGGCTGAACACCACTGGACTAGAAAATTCTGTCCTTTGATCAATCCGGCATAGTGTGACAGGCACTTAATGTGTTTATCTCAGAAAATGACAGAAACTCAAAACCATCAGAATATGCAACTTTAAGCATGGGAAATTTCAATTGTGAACAATTGGACTTCCTCATTCCATTACTCCTTGCCCTATCCTAGTACAGTATAACCCTGTTAAACCAAACTTGAAGGGACCCTAGAAATTTCTTTGGATTAACCAATCATTGGTTTAACCGAGCTTTGGCTTTGTCTTTGACTTTGAGTAAGTGTGTATTGCACATTTAATGTACAATGTATGTGAACACTTTGATTATTGTATTTTTATGTATGTACAGTATGACCCCGTTAAACCAAGCTCGGTTAAACTAAACGATCAGTTAATCCAAACTTGTTTCGGCGGCCGGCAAAATACTACCATTTATCATATAAAAAAGTCAGTGGACACTCAGATGACTTTATAACCACATGAAAGTTTGGTTTAACCATACGGGAGTGGCCTGGGTTCTAACAATTTTCTTTGGATTAACCGATAATTTGGATTAACCGACTTTGGTTTAACCAACTTCTTTATATGATAAATGGTAGTATTTTGCCAGGCCACCGAAAAAAGTTTGGATTAACCGATCGTTTGGTTTAACCGAGCTTGGTTTAACGGGGTTATACTGTAATTACGAATGCCAGGCTAAGTAATAACAAGTATCAGTTGTTGTGGTTTATAAAGGGGCTGTCACATTAGGGTATTTTGCGGGAGCGTACGGCTGTGTAGGGGCGTTACGTCATATACATCGGCATACGCCGCCATACACCGCCATACGCTACGCATACGCTATGCATATGCTACGCATACGCTATGCATACGCTACTCATAGGCCGTCATGTGCCGGCCTATGCCGGCGTATGCCGTTGCATGCCGCCATACGCTTTCTCCCGTCCGTTCGTCCAAATCTTTGTGTGCAGGCTAAAAAAATCTCGACCTATGGGAGCGTATGGTTCATACGCTACTCATACGCCAGAGTACACTCCTCGTACGCCGGTGTATGCTCCTCGTATGCTAGGGGTGCGCCGGTGTAGGTTATGCATATGCTCAACTTGCGTCACCGCGTATCTCTAGCATATGTAGCGTACGCATAACCTATGAGTTACGTATGGTAGCGTACTCCTAGCATATGCACAGTGTATGCACAGCGTATTCCAAGCGCATGCCATAGGTCTCGACATCGATCTTGACTCATACGCTACTCATACGATCATACGCTATGCGTCTCGGGAGGGTCTCGATATGCATATGCTATGCATACGCTACGCATACGCTACGCATAGGTTCCATATGCCAATCAAAACCGTCAAAAAATGTCACAGTACGCTCTCATACGCTCCTCGTACGCTCCTCATAGGTTCCACATATGCTCAAAACCACCCGAGAGGTCACCAACGGTCATGATAGGCTGGCACGCGCAGCTTTTACGTAGGTTTTCAATACGCTCCCGCCATATGCCGTAATGTGACAGGGCCTTAAGATAATAGAACAGATTACATAAATATTATTGATTGAAACGCCTATGTTAGACAGCTCAGCATGTTGGAGC
This sequence comes from Branchipolynoe longqiensis, assembly GCA_030323885.1. Lineage (NCBI taxonomy): Eukaryota > Metazoa > Annelida > Polychaeta > Phyllodocida > Polynoidae > Branchipolynoe > Branchipolynoe longqiensis. Next base: position 78,662,127 of record CM059190.1, on the reverse strand, counting down.
GGACTGGGCACCCTTGGTTTTGTTTTGTTTTGGTCGCAAGGAGGTTATTAGTGCCATAGCTGCAACCCTGCGACCAAAATGGTTGCAAGGAGGTCGGCGATCACTGAGCACAACTGTGCGACCACTTGCCTCCATTTTGCAACCCCTTTGCGACCCTTTGCAACCACCCCTTTTTTTGTAGTCGCAAGGTGGTCGCAAGCAATAGTGTACAGCCCCAGTCACACCACGACCTGCGTTCACTTGCGGTCACTTGGCGACCAAAATCCTGTGAGTTCCTTGCGACAAAAATGAAACAATTTGTTGCAAACTATTTTAATACGTCGCCATGTCAACAATGATGCACGAGGCGACATTGTGACGTCATCGTTACTTACCAATGGCCACGCGTCACATTGCATCTCCAAATATGGCAATGAAGGTGGAGATGCCAGAGGTTGCAAGGAGATTGTCGGTGCTGCAGCAACAACCTCCTTGGAATCAAAATGGGCCGAAATGGTCGGCGATCAATCGGTGATTGCTCGTCAAGCACTCGGCGATTAGTCGTAAGGTGGTCATAAGATGGTCATAATTTAATTGCAAAATGCTCGCGAATTGATCGCAAGCGAAAGCAGGCCTCATGTCACTGGGGCTTACTGTAACTGGGGTATAAGCACATAACTAAATTGTGTACAATAAAACCTTCTCTAACCGACCACCTCTGCAGATCGAAACCACTCCCCTATATTGATCGCTTTATTTGGGCCCCAAACGATTGCCCATGCAATACCACTGCAATGTTTAAAAAATCTCCCTAAGCCGACCACCTCCCTAAATGGACCATTTAAAGTCGGTCCCATGGTCCATCGATGGTCCCATGGTCCATCGATTTAGAGAGGATTTACTGTATACAATAAAACCTCTCTAACCGATCACCTCCACAGATCGAACACTACCCTATATCGATCGCTTCATTTGGGTCCCAACAATACCATTGTAATCATATTCTAACTCCCTAATCCGACCACTTCCCTAAATAGACCATTTAACGCCAATCCCATGGTCGGTCAATTTAGTGAGGTTTTTCTGTATACTTACTTCTCTGTTTGACTAGCGCCGACGAGCTCATCGAAGTCCGCCGCTGACAAGGAGACGGTCGGGCGCCGAATCTCGCGGATCCTGGGTCTTGTCGGCTCGGCGGGTGGCACGGGCCGCGTCGGGGTGAAGGGTGACCGCGGCGCGGCCGGAGTCCCCGGGACCCCGGGAAGGCGTGGCAAGGACGGCATCAACGGGGGGCTGGGCGTGCAAGGGGAGAAGGGCGAGAAAGGTGAGTAGCGTAAACAGCAGTCGAAGGAGGAGACCCAACCAGCTCTCACATGACCACCGGGTCGACTTAACAAGCGCTTCAATTAGCATATATATTAATTTTGCTCAGTAATTCTTCCATTCTCTACACTACCGATATGGCGAGAAATGTGAGAAGCGAAAACAGCGGCGGATGGAGGAGACCCAACCAGCTCTCACGTGACCACTGGGTCGACTTAACAAGCGCTTCATTGAGAACATAATTATTTGCACAGTGATTCGCTCATTCTTTACACTACTGATATGGTCGACTTAGCAAGCACTTTATTAAGCACACGTTCTGCCTAGTAATTCTCCTATTATTTACGGTACTGATATGGTGTGGTTTAAGGCAGACAGAGGTGGAAGAATAGGACATTTCAAACATACTTTTAACATTTTAGTGCTTTATTATTGATATTACCGATTGTTAATGTTATACTCTGTAAGACTCCACACTTGATTGGTGGCGCCACCTGAGGGCCCAGCTCTCCTCCAATGGGTGTCGAAAAGTGTCAGTCGCACCGGAGAATTTTTCACAGGGGGTATATATATATATATATATATATCATCATCATGCTGTCGGTCACGATGCGACAAAGACTGCTTTCATTACTTGACTGCCGCTCTCCATTTAGCTCTCTGCTGTGAGAGTGATGTCCATGAGTCCGTCTTAATGTCTCTCAGCTTCAGATAAATATATATATATATATATATACATAGGTCTATGCATATATAACCACCCCAGTTTCCCTTCCCCGCTTCCTTCTCCAGGTGAGGCCGGCCTGATCGGGGCGACGGGCGCCCGGGGCCCGCACGGCCTGCCGGGTAAGATCCAGGTGCTGGAGACGCTGATCGGCCCGGACGGTGCCCGGGGCGTGACGGGGCCACGCGGCCCCACAGGCGAGCCGGGCCGGCGGGGGCCCACCGGACTGACGGGTAAGTGGCCGGCATTTCCAGCCTCAGTGTGGGATTTATCGATCAGATGGTGGGGTAAAAAAAAAAGATGGTTTTATTTAACGACGCCTCTAGAGCGCATTGACTTTTATCATCGGCTATTGGATGTCAAATATATGGTCATTCAAACATATTTCTTTGGAGGAAACCCGCTGCTGCCACCTAGGCTACTGTTTACGATAAGCAGCAAGGGGTATTTTATATGCACTTTCCCACAGACAGGACAGCACATACCACAGCCGTTGATGAACCAGCTGTGGACGACTGGTTGGAACGGAAAATAGCTCAAACTGCAAATATGTCCAGTGAGCAGGATCGATCGGATGATCCAAACCTTTACAGGTATACTCTACCACCTGAGCTACATCCCGCTCCTCCAATGATCCAATGATCCAACTAATTTTCCTTGTTTGCATTTCAAATATCTCAAAAGTTTACCCGTTAAAATAAAAGTAACTTTAAATTATTGTAAAGTAGATACTAGTGATCGATCTAATATATTTATCTCAGAAAAAGTACAGAAACTCAAAACCATCGGAGTATGCAACTCTAACACTATGTCCCCTTGTACACACACAGGGCCCGGCGGTGAGAAAGGAGACAAGGGTTCTATCGGCCAGAGAGGTGCGACTGGCAGGAGAGGCAACAGGGGGAAGGCAGGACTGCAAGGTAGGACTCACCGGTAACTCGCCAGCTCAGCCAGCACAGGCACAGGTCATCACGTCGGGAAATGTGTGTGTGTTGTGAGGAGGTGGGGGGGGGCACGCATCCTTTGGCTACCAGGGGCGTAGCTAGGCGCACGCGCATACGCCAAAACGTCCACATCGTTTTGTCCAAAAAGAATATAATTAAAAAATAATATATATATATATAGAGAGAGAGAGAGGAGGCATGTACTAGTCCGGAGTGTCGAAAACTCAAGTCTAAAATGTGCAAAATCCGCCAGCTTAAGCTTAAGCGGCCCCCTAAACCCCTGCCAAAATTAGGAGCACACATCGTTAAAGGTCTAGCTATGCCCCTGGCTACCTTTATTATTTATCTATATATAATAACGACTGGTGGTTAAGTTTTAGGGTCGTTCCAATCCTCTGTTAACCAGCGCTGACAACGTGTATCATTGTACTCCACTGATCCTTCATCATCATGGGTTGTTAATAGCATGTTTTTTTTGTGGCTACTGTACACATTTCATATTAAGTTTGATGGGTTTTTTTTACTAACTTTGGTCACTTCGACCAGAGTGTCATCCATTTTGAGTCATGTAACTCCGAGTATTGTTAACTCTGCCATTAGATAGGGCCACCGATATGGTTCACCGCATAATGCCACAGATGGATTCCACCAAATGGCGGGACTCTATTGAAAAAGCATTTCGCACGAGTCTGGAATATAGCAGAAAATGTGGATAAATACATGGTCTCTCAATGTAGTCAGCGACCGTGAATATATAATGAGAGTTCAACACAATATTGGTCCAGGGATTGATGCAACTTGAAGATGTTGAAAACGTTGGTTTCGGCCTATACCATTGAATCCTGTTGGCTTTGTCCCATAGGTCAACGCGGCAGAATAGGACCCCACGGCTCGACCGGTGGCCGTGGGCTGACCGGCCGAGCAGGCCCCCGGGGGAAGCTGGGGCCGGCAGGGGCGGCGGGCACCCCGGGCGCCAAGGGCAACAAGGGCGACAGGGGCTTCGAGGGTCTGCGGGGGATGATGGGGCCGAACGGGCTCATCGGGCCGCGGGGCCCGGCTGGGGTGCAAGGGCTGACCGGGAGGCCCGGCTTCAAGGGGGAAGTCGGGCGGAAGGGGTCCAGGGGCCAGAAGGGAGACAAGGGCGCCAGGGGTTTGAAAGGGAACCAGGCGGAGATTGGAATTCCAGGGTTGGACGGTGCAGTCGGGGCGACCGGAAAAGTCGGGCCGGAAGGACCGAGAGGATATAAAGGTGAGTGGGTGTACTCTGCGTTAAGATGAAATAAAAATGAACACAAGTTGGTGATTGTCCTTTTAATCACACAAATCAGGGTTTGGGCGGTTGGTTTTTATTTGTATTTTTATCTATATTTTTTTCTGGCATATATGTTGTAGATGTAATACGTAACTATGTTGCACAGAATGTGTGCTTACGGAAGTTGAATTGCTGCTAGCCCGACACATTTTTAACCATTAACAAACAAATAAATCTACAGTGTTACATGGTGTTGCAGCAGGTTTAATTAATAACCTTGCTAGTAAGTTCGATAAGTTTGTCAAATAATCATATCCAATTTCCAGTATAACCAACAATTAAAGAAATAAATAATCTACAGTGATACATGATATTGCAGCAGGGTTAATAACATTGCTAGTAAGTTTGTTAAGTTTGCCAAATAATCATATCCAATTTCCACTCGCAGGAAAAGATGGCCGATCTGGGCGGAATGGCATCCCTGGAATGCCGGGATTGGGCGGACTACATGGCCCCAAGGGCAGCCCTGGGAAATCCGGTCCGAGGGGTCACGTGGGGCCCCCGGGGCCCCCTGGACCCGTCCCGGCCAACCTGGCCGTGGCAGTCGACGGGGCCAGCCTGGACCCCATGGTCGGGGCTCCTCAGAAGATCATATTCGTGAATGCAACAGGTAGAGGGTTAATGGCCTATTCAATGTTCTCTGTGGCGGAGTGGTTAGAGTGTCTGACTTTTTTCTAGGTCAGACTCCTAATCTGAGGGTCGGCGGTTCGATTCCCCATGTCCCCAGCTCTGCCAATTTGGATTTTCACCGCTGTGTATAACTTACAGCGTCATCAAAGGCCGGTTGCTCTCATACCATGTCTATGTGGTATGGGAGGTTAAAAATCCCTTGGGTCGGTAAAAGTGTAGGCTCGGGCTTTCTATCGACCAGCAGTGGAATGAGGAAGACCAGTCGTCTATGACTGAAATTTCCCCTGCTTAAACAACTAATCGACCAAAAAAAACAACAAAAAATACACAAAAAAACGCTTCTATTATATGAAGAGTTCAGGCGTAAATCCCCGTAAACGGCAATCTAAAAATGTAGCTTAAAGTTGCATGGTCCGATGGCTTGTGAGTTTTCCCAAACTTTTTGAGATAAATATATTAAATTGATCGTTATGATCTACTTACCATTACCCTGAAGTGGGGTTGATGACTGCAAACTCATTTTGAAGATATTTGAAGTAAATGCATTGACAATAATTTTGGTATGCTTGCCGAAACTCCCGGTCTGGAAGCCAAAGCTGTGACACCATTCCCAATCTCGCCATGGTCACATGGTGTACTGACCTCATTACCATACTGAACTCACAACTTTGAGACATTTACCACTACAAAGCGTAGCGGGAATGTAGCATAGTATAACATAAAATACTGGCATGGAGTGAACATCCTGATTCTTACACTTTCAGTTCAATATCAGTGACACTTTATGTGTATGTATAAATGTTTACTGTTATGCAAATATTATATAAGCGATGAAGGTGAATCTATTGTGTGCTGATTCTGGAAGGTTCTATGGTACAGCTAGAGCGGCTTGGAACCCTGTTGCTTGTTGGGGCAGGTAAGCAAAGGCAGCTGGTCAGCAAGCACTTCCTGTCCTAATACCGGTTGGTCACTTCTAGTCACTATATAGTGACACTTTATATGGTTAACTATCAAGTGAGCTATAATCTAGCTAATGAGCAGAAAAACAGATAACAGAAGTTCTGCTGAACATAAACAAAACAGCCTGTTTCTGGAGAGTGCCCCAGTCTTGCTCAGGCTGATCAGGTGGTGTGTGAAACTAGGCCATGACCACCGAGAGCCTCAGAGAGGTCACAAGATTGTTCCGCATCTTAGAGAGTGAGTTCTGAGGCACATGGCTTCCTCTAGCAGTGGTATGAACATACATTCTTGTCAAATCGGATTTATTCCATAAATACAGCACCAATTAATTAGTGTCAGCACCAGTATCTAAGTTAGATATGTAGGATCAAATGTAGGTAAGTGTTATAGTTTTGAAAATATATTTATACCCTCAGACCATGCAACTTTAAATAAAAGACTTCTACCTGATAATAATTTTAATTCTCATTAATTCCACTTTTCTTATGAGCACATGGTTATAGAGCAATATACATGTGATATATACATAAATAAATCAAATGTGTGATTATGTCTGAATACAAAACCAATGCAACTACATCTGATTTAGACTGAGAAGGGCTCACTGGCTTATTTCCAGCAGGTGTACTCACTCAGTTGACCTTTGTGATTATGTCTGAATGCAAACCGAATACAACTGCAGTAAAACCTCTCTAACCGACCACCTCCACAGATAGACCACTCCCCTATATCGATCGTTTTATTTGGGTCTCAAACAATCGCCCATACAATACCATTGTAATGATAAAACAAACTCCCTAAACCGACCACCTCCCTAAATGGACCATTTAATGTCGGTCCCAGGGTCGGTCGATTTAAAGAGGTTTTACTGTACATCTGAATTAGACTGAGAAGGGCTCACTGGGTTACTTCTGGAAGTTGTGCTCACTCAGTTGACCTAACAAGCGCGGACCGAACAAACGCGCGCTGGTTGGGTCTTCCTCGTTGCTGCGCTTAATAATGCATATAGATAGTGCAATGCTTCTCATTCCGCTGGTTCCAGCCTTCTGCCGCGGAAGGGTGACGGGCGCCTACTCACACCCTCTGCACTGCTGGCAGTTTATAACATGTGGCGCCCTCTACGGGGGAGACATGGAACACACGTGCTACTCCGGCAGACGCTTCGAGGTGTTCGGGCCAGAGTGCAAGAAGGACCACACCTGTGTATTTGGTGAGTTAGCTAACCGTTTGCCCGCCACTTTGCACAGTTGTTGTCGGGGAGAGGGAGAGAGAGAGAGATATGTACATATATGTCTTTATTTATATATGTATTTATATGTGTATTTATATGTGAATTTATGTGTATTTATATGAATATGTATATGTATATTTATATGTATATTTATATTCATTGTATATATATGTATAGCTATATGTATATTTATATGTATATTTATATGTATGTTTATATGTATGTTTAGATGTATGTTTAGATATATGTTTAGATGTATATTAGGTTTATTTATAATCATGTATATCTATATCTATATTTATATACATATGTATATTATATATGCATATATATGCATGCATAATATGTGATGATCACTGAACTGCATATATCATGCATAACCTAGATGTTAATATATGAAAATATATTCGTATTATCACATATTATCGCCCATAATAATGGTAAGTGCCCAAATGCAACCTGCCCACCCCCATCTGTGAATGGGGGTGGCCCGGTCATTTGCGACCAGATGTGGCCAGCATCCACCTTTATATATATATATATATATATATATATATATATGTATATATATATATATATATATATATATATATATATATATATATAGTGAACAACCCCGTTAAACCAAGCTCGGTTAAACCAAACGATCGCTTAATCCAAACTTTTTTCGGCGGCCCAGCAAAATGCTACCATTTATCATATGAAAATGTTGGTTAAAGCAAAGGTGGTTAATCCAAACTATCGGTTAATTCAAACAAAATTGTTGGGTCACAGGACACTTCCGGTATGGTTAAACCAAACTTTCCTGTGATTATAAGGTCATCTGAGACCCCACCATCTTTTTTATATGATAAATGGTAGTAATTTGCCAGGCCACCGAAAAAAGTTTGGATTAACCGATCGTTCGGCTTAACCAAGCTTGGTTTAATGGGGTTATACTGTATAAACATAAAAAAACAATAATCAAAGTGTCCACATACATTGTATATTACATTCATAATGCACCAGCTTTTCTGCCAAAGTCAAGTCAAAGTTGAAGCCAAAGCTCGGTTAAACCAATGATCGGTTAATCCAAACAAATTTCTAGGGTCCCTTCAAGTTTGACTTAACGGGGTTATACTGCATATGTGTGTGTGCATATACGACAATGGGGGACATTTCGCATAGTTATTTCCTCCGACGATAGGTGGCGCATCGGTACATGGTGGCCGAATCAGTACAGCACCGTCTTCCCGTGCGGAATATTGGGGAGTTTGAATCCTAGCCGAGTCAATCCCAAATACACAAGACCAGACTAGGATTACCAGGCAACAGCAAATAAGGAACATTGCCCCTTAACTAACACGTCGATTAAGCCATGAATAATTCAATAACTTTAAAAAATAAAAATAAATTACTGCAGTAAAGAGAAACTGAGGAAAAACATATATATACAGGGTATTTATCACTAAACTAAAACGACAAAAGCAACCTTGAAATCACCATCTTGCAGGAATGTTAATCTGTCTTAAATAACTCCCCCCCCCTCGCCCATACACTCCCAATTTGTTTTTGGTTTTAACTGTATTTATTTATGTACAGGAGCGCCCTCTGTCCTGGACGATGAATTCAACCAGCTCCCGGAAAAGAAAAACGTTGCTGCGTTAGTGCTGGAAGGTAAGGCAGATATGATGCACCTCAGTTAAAATCGCCGGGTATACCTCACCCAGATACAAACGAATCCAGCATCAAAAGCTCTCCAAATATACCTTTGCTTAGTTTTCTCAGTTCATATAACTGAACATGTGGGAGGAGAGTTGAGGTCTGTGATGTATGAATGACACCATAGGTGGGATTCCCTCATCACATGACCTAGAGGGGTTCCCCACACACAAGGGAAGCCATGGCAACCGCTAAGATGGCAGCCACAGAAAGTCCACAATTCAACTTTTAAAGTCTATTAATCTCGATGATTTAATCAATTATTCACACAAAAAGTAGCTGGTTATGAGAAATAAACATTTGAACTTTATATTTAGCATTTTAGATTGCAAATTCTAGCATCTTTCTCTATTGCCTTGTCAGTGCTGCTGGACTAACTACATCACAACACGAGCACCAAATTTCAGCACTCAGCCCCCACATATACAGTTACATAAGCTGAAAACCTGCAAAGGTATGCTTGGACAGCATTTGTCAGAGTACGGTACGAGTCTCAGCAGCCTATACCTGGTCCGTTTAAGTTATATCTATTTTTCTATAGATAACAACAACGGTGGTGGAGGGAAAAAAGTGATGTGTATAGCCTACCTGCAGTATATCTATAATACTTAATAGGCCTTTTCTATGACGTGACCACCAAAATAAACCCATTTCTACCAACAATCCATCATCTGGCGGCAGTGGAAAGAACTAACTTGGGAAAGACTCCAGAACTAAGGCATTGGAAGGCACCTGGGCACTGGCCGCAACACAAGCCAAGACTAATACACACTTGATTAGAAATATCAGATGTGGTAGCACATTTGATTAGAGCAGAATGTTGCATGTATACAGTGCTATCTCAATAATGCTATCTGACTTTGCATGACTTTCCTGTCTTTTTAGCTAGGTCTTCCCAGATGGTGTGTTGGGGGTGGCCTTGAAACATCCTTCTGAGACAATACAATCAAGGATTTTATATATAAGAATGGCAACGCGAGTGTGTTTGAGGCTCTCAGAGCATGCAAGCTGGTGTTGCAGTTTCCGCAGCACACCAGTTTGCAAGGGACACATACATTCAAATGCATTGTCAATGGCCATGAGAAAATCTTCATACAGAAAAAGTCAAATATCTCTCAAATTACACCACCTAGAAGCAACCCACTTGGAACACATATAGAAAACATATTCAATGAATAGATTATATTAAATTTATAAGGTTAGGCTTCTGCACTTCTATTAATTTTGAATAAAAGTAATGTTTTGAACTGCATGTACCGTCAAACTCAAGGCATTGTCAATGGTCGTGAGCAATCTTCATACAGAAGAAGTGAAATATCTCTAAAACCACACCACCTAGAAACAAATCGCTTGGTACACATATAGAAAACATCTTTAGCAAAAACATAATATTAAATTTATAAGGTTAGTGACGATGCTGTTCGATTTTGACGCATGCGCAGAAGCAATGTGTCCCTCTCAAACTGGAAACTGCAACACCGGAAAAGAAGGCCATCATTTTTGGAAGCGTAATAACTAGCGATAATAGGGTCAACATCATTTATGTAACTAGCAATACAATGTTTACAGCTTAGACAAATATAGTTCTTTGGTGGTTTTATTTTGCGTTAATGCGACATGATTTATGATGACATAAAAATGCAGCCAGATATGACTATTGCAACCATCTTTTCTAAAGTGTGACGTTTGAGAGAAGAGCATAAAGGAGGGAGGCATAGCATATGAATGATGTGGAAAATTATCACTGATTATCACACTTTCAAAATGGCCAATTGTCACGATTTCATGACGTCACTTAACCATCTGTCCCTCGACTAGCTGTGATACAATGATCAACCACCAAAACCTTGACAAACCTAACAACTGCTAACACAATGACATAATAACATTCAAAACCCACTAACACTACTGAACAGCCACTTTACCAACCAGCACTGCACACGCTATAAATCACCATATATGCATAGCATTTCACTATTGAAAGAGTAACCGAAAGTAATACCAAAGACCCTATAATACTTAGACGGCTCACTCAGCCTGTACTGTGTAATCAAAATGATCAAACTCACCACTCGGTGTGCTGGCTGTTCTCTTGGTTAAACAAATGCTATATTATATGTATAAATGTATATATGAATGTGAAAGATGTGTGATGATGGCGATGATGATGATGATGATGATGCTGATGATGATGTGTATTTGTTCATAGCAATTTCATATTGATGTGTATTCATACTTACCTGTCTCATGTATAATATAATTGTATGTGTTTACATGTGAAACACCAACCAGCAGCTGGGTTGATCAAACCTACCACAAGGTGGCACTGCAAAATTTAAATTGCCATGGGAGAGATAGGGAGTGAGCTGTCTTAGTATTATAGGGTCTTTGATAATACCAAATCTAACTGATATACAACCACAGCGTATGGTTGAATGACTAGTGTACTTTAATGTACAGTGTCTTGCTGCAAATACTTTGGTGCAGGAGACTCCTTCCGGAACTATGTTGAGTACCTATGCTGGACACTATACCTCTATACAGCCAAAGGCCCTATAATACTAAGACGGCTCACTCCCTAACTCTCCCAGGGTAATGTAAATTTCGCAGTGCCACCTTGTGATGGGTTTGATCAGCCCAGCTGCTGGTTGGTGTTTCACATGTAAACACATACAATTATATTATACATGAAATAGGTAAGTATGAATACACATCAATATGAAATTGCTCTGAACAAATACACATCATCATCAGCATCATCATCAGCATCACCATCATCACACATCTTTCACATTCATATATACATTTATACATATAATATAGCACCTGTTTAACCAAGAGAACAGCCAGCACACCAAGTGGTGGGTTTGATCATTTTGATTACACATTACAGGCTGAGTGAGCCATCTTAGTATTATACGGTCTTTGATACAGCATAGGCTGCTCACCCACTTTTAATATTCAGAATGGGGTGTGCTGCACATAATGCAGCACATTCCACTTCCCCATCACCATGTACAAACCAAATGTGATCGCTTCAACGACTGGAAACCAGTTCCTCGGCGCAGACAAAATATGTGTTCAGATGAATAAAATATTTACCCCGCAAAAATGAAAGAAGCGAAAAAGTACTCATTAGTGCATCTTCTATCCGGCAGAGGGTGACACTCGCTTCGCGCGCCGCTCCCTGGTGGAGAAACTGCGCGCTACTCACTCGGTGTACTCGGCCGGCATGGTTGTCATCTTCGTCCTCTTGGCGGCGATGGTCGTGCTCGTGCTTCGGCTGCATCTCACCAGGGGGCGCCACGTCATGCCACCGCTCGTCCTGGAGAAGCCAGTATCAGTCATCTAACACCAACGACATCAAAGGCTCTGGTATGTGCTGTCCTGTCGGTGGGAAAGTGCATATAAAACACCCATTCCTGCATATCGGAAAGAGTAGCCTATGTGGCGGCAGCGGGTTTCCTTCAAAGAAATATGTCAGAATGACCATACATTTGATGTCCAATAGCCGATGATACAGAAATCAAATTTGCTCTACAGGCATCGGTAAATAAAACAAGCTTTAGCCTTTTTTTTTACCTAACACCACCAGGGAAGAAATTCAGGGAAAACCTCTCGCTTGTTTTTTTTTAGTTTTCTTTTTTGCCAACTTGGAATAGCCTACCTGAAGATTCTATTTCTAGACAGATCGTCAGTTTTCGGAAACACTAATAGCAATACAATTTATGTTATCGCTTTCTTTCTGTGAACACATATTGTTTTAATTTATTGATATTCTTTACATGGTAGAGTGTATTTCTATAATATGAAAACACATTGCTTAAGACCCCTTTAGGCATTTCCGCGGAATTGATATAAACTGGTCCCAGTGCCTTCTCCCATGTTTTACAGTAGGGCATACTGAAAACAGAACAAGGAACCAGCTTGATTACTATTTGTGTCATGCTGGTCACCAGCGGACACAATCTATAAGTACAGTTTTGCTCAGACAGTTTCAGCTGTTCTGAAATTTATACCATGCTGGTAGCAGGGCCGTGTTCAGGGTCCGTCTCGGAGGTGCCGCGGAGACGTCTCGGCGATGCATTTTGGTCTATTTGCATTCAGGGTGCGTCTCAGCGACGTCTCGGTGACGCCTCCCTTTTCAGACTGGAGATGAAAAGCGCCTCGAAAATGGCCGCCGCATTCAGTGCTTTCAGCCAATGACAGCACAGCTTTACCATTGCAAATGGCCGCCGCCTATGGAGGCTGCCATTTTCGAAACGGCCAACAGCTAAATCCGTTCAGACTAGTGTGACGTCAGGCCCGTCGCCGAGGCGCCTCCGAGACGGACCCTGAACGCGGCCCTGGTTACAGTTTCTGGTCACCAGCGGACACAATCTATAAGTATAAGCACATATTTGCCCAGAACCAGTTTCAGCAGTATTGAAACTTATACTTGACTGGAAGTTGCTTCCGATTTCTGGATACTTCCTTTATTTCCCCCTCTATAGATATTGCTTATGTACATACATGTGTTAGTCTCCCGTGTTGGTAGATCGTGGGGTCGTGGGGTCGAGTCAAACCAATGACTTAAAAATTGATACTTGTCGCTTCCTAGCCTGGCGCTTGGCATTATTAGGATAGGGCAAGGACTGGTTGGCTCAGTGTCAGGATAATGTGACTGAGTGGGATATCAGGTCATGGTGCTAGCGGCCTGGTCTTCCAGTGGGGCAGCACTATAAAGTCGCCACGAGTGCGCATTGGCACAAGTCGGTATCCGTCCTGATATGACTTTAGATGTTGCTAGGACGTAAAACAATAACAAACAAACAAACCCCCCTGGGTGGGGCCGGGGGGCGGGGGTCGGTATAAATAATCAGGTTGGTAGCCTATCAAATTAGTGGTTACAAAGCAATATTGTTGCTCTATGCTTCAACAGGTTTTCAGTCATTGTACTTAAAGTTGCACAATCCGATAGTTTTGATGTTCAACCATATCGCTTTTGATAAACATAGTAGGCTTTGGTCGGAATATTCTGCTTTAATTCAGTGTAAAGTAACTTTTTTTATTAATTTTGGTGTGCACACTGGAATGCCGGATAACACATTGTTGACCCGTTTTAAACCAAAGCCATGTAGTCCAGTGTAATTAAATTTAATAGAACCTTTTAGTGTGGTCACTCATTAAAACTGCAGTGAGATGAAAGCACCAAATTTTACATTTGATCCTACATAATATTATCCAACTTAGATACTGGTGTATACATTAAATATTCATTGCTGCTTAGAAGGCAATATTAAGTAATTATATAGAACCTGTTAATGCCTAAAAACATATCATGTCCAGCCTTTAAATATGCACATTAATTGTACATAGTTTCACTTGACAAAAAATCATAAACCTTAAGTGCCTGTCACACCTTACCGGATTGAGCAATGGACATAACCGGACAAAGAATTGTCTAGTCCGGTGGTGTTCGGTATCAAACTGTATCGAAATGTGTCAAAATGTTCCACTATCGGGTCAAAGGCCGCTGGACAAAACGAACGCTTAACAGACAAGGAACGTACATTAACGAATAGGCATTGGACGAGAACCGGATGAGACCGGATAACAACCGAATGTCTAATGGACAGACCGACCATCAACCGGACACATACTGGATGGTTCACGGACGCGCCGAAAACATATACTGACCGAATTCCCGCAACACCATCAATGGACTATGTTGGAAGCAAACAGGAGACGTAACGGATGGGTAACAGACATGAACCGGACAAAACAAACTTAAACTGGACACCAACTGTACACGTCAGTCTGGCGGTGTCCGGTACAAGTTTTGTACGTGTTCAAAACTTCCCACCATGAACACCGGACACCACCGGACAGAGAACGGAAACACCGGATGCCTACCATATATAAACCGGACATTGACGTATTTCACCGGACATTGTCCGTTTTCTATCCGGTTCCCCAATCCGGTAAGGTGTGACTGAGCCTGTAGGCATTCATTCATAATAAAATATACTCCAAACTAAAGTAAAGTAGATTATAACGATAAACCTAATTTATTTATATATGATATATGGCAGAAGCTCAAGACCATCGGACAATGAAACTTTAAACAAATATGTGTTTAGCTATGTAGGTCAAGACAGTAAATAACACAAACTGAACCGTAAGGAAGTGGATGGTGGGGAGGCTCAAGCTAAGATTCCATAGATATACGTTATGCGGCATATGAATGCGGCATGAATACCCATGTGATTTTTGGTCTTTCTTGCTACAACTTAGTGAAGGAAAGTCAAAGTCTCTGTTTGCTCTATCATCTATGGGTAATAGAGCAGCATGCACGTTCGCACTGATCAGTATATGGAGTGATCCACTTGCCGCATTCGCATTCACATCCGGAAATATGAAAGCACCACTCTGCGCTTACTCTCTTGAAGATTTATACTGCCTATCATGGATAAGCCTGAAAAGGCTTGTTTTCACCATTAGACAGTTTGTCGATAGAAAGCCCGAGCCTACACTTTTACCGACCCAAGGGATTTTTAACCTCCCACACCACATAGACATGGTATGAGAGCAACTGGCCTTTGATGACGCTGTAAGTTATACACAGCGGTGGAAATACAAATTGGCAGAGGTGGGGGCACAGGGAATCGAATCACTGACCTTCAGATTAGGAGTCCGACCTAGAAAAAAGTCAGACACTCTAACCACTCTACCACAGAGAACACCACATGCTTGTCTATTTTTGCTGCATTCGGCTACTGCCTCTATGGAATCTTCGCTTCACTCTTACCACTCCCAGGGCAAACCCAAATAGGCTGAATGTGGATGCCAGTCATCAGTGATGCTTTTGATTGTGTTAACAGACTGTATATATTGTATATATATATAAATTCAATTATTTAAAGTTCCTTTTGTTTGTCTTCTTTTTCAATGGCTTACAATATTGATACTTGTTGCAGGGGCCTAGCTAGGGATTTTCAGGTGGTACACATACTATCCCCACTGGAGTCTACAGTGCACATACCTATCTTAGTAATCAACTGGGAGTTTTTTCAATTCCTTGTTGACAATTTGACAATTATACATTTTTCTGGATTGAAAACTTGTGAGCTGGTTCTCTGGCTATACTAAAGCAGATCTTAAGATATGGTCAATGTCATTCGTTAAATGTTTGTTGAGCATGTTGGCGAGGCTAACATGCGTAATTTGCGAACGAGGCTGTCTATTTCTGTCTTCCTCGGTCGCCGTTGCTGTCTCGAGTCAGACCACCTCGGTGACTCTACCTGTTCACTTCGCTTCCCCACCCTCTTTCTGGGGGTGCGGGGGGTGAGCGCTGAATCTCTCCTGAATCTCTCCTCAACACAGTAATCTGAACATTTCCTGCTTCACACAGATCTTGAACTTTGCCCCTGTCGGCACATGATTTGAAGGGACCTAGTCACCCACCCGCATAGCCTGCTACAGGCCGAATTGATTTCTTGATTAAACCTTTAAAAAGTTATCTGTTCTCATCTTGTCTCTTGCCGAGTGATGCGAATTATAGGTGGATGAAAATGGTTAACTTCAAATTGGTTTAAACTGCTACAGTACCATCAAACTTCAGCGGGTCATATCTAAAAGATTAAAGAAGATATAAGAATAATTCTTTGTATGCTCTGCTAGTATTGCAAATTTCTATTTAATTAATATTTACATCACCATGTATATATATCATTTTTAATTTTGACTGCTGCTACCTACTGTAACTACCTTAAACTTGCAATTTCCTCTGCCACTCTCTCCTTTGTCACTTTCCTGTGAAACCACTTCGCTCATACAAATCTGTTCTCCTGCTTCCACGGTTCAAGTAACCTCCGCTAAAGTGCAAGAGAAACAAAACCATTTCAAATGTAATAGTGCAACAACAACATCTTGTCTTCATGGATGCAAAGCATATGATTTATTCATGAAAAACCAGAATGACAATTCAAAAGAATCAAACCTGCATTAAAAGAAAGAGATCATGTGTCTTAGAACAATTAGATACAATTAATCTCATTCTTGAATTAACTACATGTCGGTTTATTGACAACGAATCTTCTGTATTCTTCAACCAATGTTTTGGTTTGTCCACTTGTACTTCTGTTCACAACTATGATCGAGGCTTTACATACAGGAATGATGGCGAACGTTAGTGCTGGAGGGGAAGTCTCGGAATCATTTGGGGTTACCAATGGGGTCAAGCAAGGTTGTGTACTGGCCCCCACGCTCTTCTCCATCTTCCTATCAGCAATGCTAGACGAGGCTTTCCGAGACATGGGGGATGGCATCTATATACAGTCCAGACAGAGCGCTGACCTATTCAATGTCGCACACTTCAGAGCGAAGACCAAGACTACTCAGATACTGGTGAGAGAGCTACTATTCGCAGATGACAGTGCACTGGTTGCCCACTCTGCTCAAGAGACCCTGAAAATAGTGGACGCTTTCTCCGATGCATCAAAGAAGTTTGGCCTGAAAATTAACATCAAGAAGACGGAGGTGCTGTACCAACCCAACTCTACAAGAACCCGAGAGGAGGAGATCATGGTTGACGGAAACAAGCTGAACTCTGTTCCGGAATTCACCTATCTCGGATGCACTATATCAAGTGATGGACGCATTGATGCTGAGATACAGAGGAGGATGGCCAAGGCTAGCGCATCTTTCGGCCGACTACGCCAGAGACTCTGGAACAACCACCATGTGTCCATTCGGGTCAAAGGTAAGATCTACCGCGCAATCGTGCTATCCACCCTACTATACGGAGCCGAGGCCTGGACAGCGTACAGACAGCAGGTGAAAAAGCTGCATGCCTTCATGATGCGACATCTGCGTTCAATCATGAGGCTAACCTGGAAGGACAAAGTGACGAATAAGGAAATACTCGAACGGATGGGGCTGCCCTCTATGGAAGATCTTCTGATCAAAAAGAATCTCCGGTGGACTGGACACCTCATGAGGATGTCATCAGACAGGCTACCAAAGCAGATCCTCTATTCTCAACTGTCTTCTGGCTACAGAAAGAGAGGGCGCCCCCGTCTCCGGTTCAAAGATACCATCAAGAGAAACCTGAAGCTGAGAGACATTAAGACCGACTCATGGACACAACTCTCACAGCAGAGAGCTAAATGGAGAGCGGCAGTCAAGTAATGAAAGCAGTCTTTGTCGCATCGCGACCGACAGCATGATGATGATGACTTCTCCTCATAACCCAATGTCTTTCTTCCGTTTTTTGTTGTTGTGTATGCATATATACATGTATGTATGTATGTATGTATGTATGTATGTATGTATGTATGTGGGCATGTATCTATAAATATTATAGATGATATACATGATATATGCAATATAATATAGATATGAAGGGTTCAGGTGCAAAAACTGTCTTATGACATCTGGGCCAAAATGAAACCATGACTACATTTGAGCTGAAACTACCATCATTCAATAATTATATCCGTCTTTTTCGCAGACGCTGCCACATCCCCTATTAAATGCCCTACTCAATGGACTTTAACTGGAAAGCACAACATTAAATTCTATTTTACAGAAAAACCTCAAATGGATATGGCGGTTTTTGCACCTGAACCCTTCATATATATAACATGTACAAAGACCCTATAATACTAAGACGGCTCACTCCCTATCTCTCCCATGGTAATGTGGCGGTTTTTGCACCTGAACCCTTCATATATATGTACAAAGACCCTATAATACTAAGACGGCTCACTCCCTATCTCTCCCATGGTAATGTAAATTTCGCAGTGCCACCTTGTGGTGGGTTTGATCAACCCAGCTGCTGGTTGGTGTTTCACATGTAAACACATACAATTATATTATACATGATATAGGTAAGTATGAATACACATCAATATGAAATTGCTATGAACAAACACACATCATCATCAGCATCATCATCATCACCACCATCACACATCTTTCACATTCATATATACATTAATACATATAATATAGCATCTGTTTAACCAAGAGAACAGCCGGTGTACCAAGTGCTGGGTTTGATCATTTTGATTACACAGTACAGGCTGAGTGAGCCGTCTTAGTATTATAGGGTCTTTGATATGAATATGTATATGAGTCAGCCTCATGAAAATGGGCCAATTGGTGGTTTATTTAAGATGTTGGCATCGCAATTCTTAAATTGTAGTGCATTTCTTTGTTCTATATTAAATTATCCTAGAAACAAATAAGGTTGTTGTATTTTCTCTAGCTTTACATTCAGGATAAATTTAAGGACTTTCCAATACCTCTGTCAAAGCTAAACTATAATTATACTGTTTGACACCGACATCCAATGCTCGCCGCTGACAACTTTCCCCAATTGGCCTCTTTTCATGATCCTAACTCATATATATATATATATATATATATATATATGTATATATATATATATATAATATATATATGTATATTATATACATATATAATATATGTGTACATAAACACACATTACTTCTCCCTCAATATAGGGATTGCAAATATCATACTGGTTGTGAAATATGTTATTATCTTTGGCACATCAAGGCTAGTACTGGTATAGCAGTTGGCATAATAGTGATTTCAAAGCACTGTGGTGAGAAACTCATAACTAACAGAACATGTTCCAAGCATTTGCTTATTGGCTAAACACCACCCCACACTGCGGACCAGCTACTGCTTACTTAAAACATTTTTTTGGGGGTACATTAGTTAATAAAGCAGGGGAAATTTAAATCACGGATGATTGGTCTTCCTCAATCCACTGCCCCTTGTCCTATCCTAATAATGCCGAGCGCCTGGCTAGGAAGTGACAAGTATAAATTTTTAAGTCATTGGTTTGATTCGACCAGGGTTCGAATCCCACGATCTACCAAAGCGGGAGATGAACGCTCAACTCATTCGGCCATCCCGTCTGGATATATATTGCCAACCACAAACCCATAGACTTGGCCACTTTCAAAGACTATCTCTCTCGGATCTGATTGGCTGATTCTAGGTGGTTAGCACTCATATTGCCATAAAATATGGGCATTCCACTGAAAAAAACTCCACATCTACCAATTAATCACAATAATTATCTTAAAAAATATACCAATATTTTAAAGCTACGAGAGCAGGCTGTAAAAGATGGCGTTTTTGTGAGTTTTCTTGTCCTAAATCAGCCTGAGAAACTGTGTTTTTTCCCAATGATTTCTATGTCATATGAAATCAAGTAAATGTGTCTGTTACACAGTAACATATGTAATCCACAGTACGACGACAGTAACCATAGCGTAGTCACATAGCGAATACATAATCCAAAGTCCCCTTGGTAACTAAGTTAACATCATACTGGTCGGTTCAGAATCCTCACTTACAATTTAAACTTCAGACCAGAAGTGCGAATTCTAGTTTACCACCCACGCTCCTCCCTTATTACATATAACTATCTTCATAGAAGTGCTCAGCTCTTGTCGGAATAATTGATTAATTAAATAAAATGTGAGTCCGATTGTTACTGATGTCGCATTGTAGATTATTAATTATTTTTGTGACAAGTTTTTTATTCTGCCCATCACGTATAAGGGTGCTTGTTTTCAAGGCTGGACAGCTGGGATACTGGATTGGTCTGGTCCCGCACTCAGGAGTGTTTACCTGATCTTTCTCGGGCCAACCTTTTGCAGTTTTGGGTGTTAGTAGTTTCTATATTAGTTTTTTTGAATTTCAAAGTATTTTTTATGAAGTTTTCACACCATTCTTGTTTGATGATGTTGGGTAGAACATATCATGGCTATTGCTACCTGGTCTCATCAAATCTGAACCAACGAAATGAATAACTGACCATGCCAATTACTCAATTTATAAACAAGAAACACACTTGATGTATTTTAATTGAGACATGAGTGTCTACAGCCAGAATCACCTCATTTCCACCATTCTTGCCATGACCATGTTCTCAATCAACACAGACGACTGCCATTTTAGCTTTACGCTCACCTGCACCCTCTTGCTTTAATTGATTGGTGATGGTGTAACGCTATGATTGCTGATTCTAGGTGGTTAGCACTCATATATGTCACTCATATGTCTCTCACCTGAAGCTGAGAGAGAGACATTAAGACCGACTCATGGATATCACTCTCACAGCAGAGAGCTAAATGGAGAGTGGCAGTCAAGTAATGAAAGCAGTCTTTGTCGCATCGCGACCGACAGCATGATGATGGTGAGCACTCATATTGCCATAAAATATTGGCATTCCACTGAAAAAAACCCACATCTACCAATTAATCACAATAATTGCCTTAAAATGTATATCCATCTTTCAAAGCAAAGCTTTTTTGTGAGTTTTCTTGATGAAAACATGTTCGTAATATTATCCTAAATCAGCCTGAGAAAATGATCAGAAGACTAGGCTGCTAGATCTTGTAGCAGGTGTTTATTGGGAGTGTGCTGCCATCATGATGATAAGTTTATTCTCGCATTTTTTATTCTGCCAATTACAATGAGGGTAAATGATACTTTTAGTTGCAGATACAGTACACGCACACTGTTAAATATTCACATTCACTTGATGTATTTTAATTTGAGCTTTACGGTCACCTGCCCCCTCTTGCTTTAATTAATTGGTGATGGTGTAATGCTATGTTGGCAGAAAAGAGCACATGTATATGTATGGTGAGACGTTGGTTAAATTATTTATTTTAGTCTATTACTTTGGTTTCTTGAAAAACAAAAGTGCTTATCACATTTATATGTTTACATTAAAATTTACACACAAATTGTAACTGATCTAATTTGTGTCAAATGATGAGGCTATTCTCGGATATGGATGAGAAATGCTGTAGGGTAAATTGCCTTTTGTTATCTAGTTAATACGACCCGGAAGTTAAAAGTAGCATAGTCCGATGGATTTTAGTTCCGCCATTTTCCAAGATAAATACATTAGGATAATCATTGTAATCTAATCTACTTTAGTTTGAAATAACTTTTATTTTAATTCGCTAACTTTGAAGATATCTGAAGTGAATACATGCCAAATTAATTTTGGCAAGCATGTCAACATTCTGACACCATCAGAGGTTCTATTGAATTGGCGTAGTATCCCCTTCTATATAGCAAGAAATGCATGATAAGTGAACCAGTATCTCAGTTAAATATGTAGGAACAAATTTAGTTACAGCTGCATAGTCTGATGAAATATCAAATTTTCAAAACCAAAACAACTATCTAGATTTGATTTTACATATCTAAATTAGATACTGATGTACTTATTAAGCATTTGTTTCTGCATAGAAGGCAATACTGAGTCAATTTAACCGAACCTATTACGGCAGAAGTCAATGATGTCAGAGTTTTGGCAAGCGTGCCAAAACTAATTTTTCATGTTTGCACTCAAAATATCTCAAAAGTTTACCATTTGAAATATAAGTAACTTTGAACTAATGTAAAGTAGATACTAGTGATCGATCTAATATATTTATCTCAGAAAAAATACAGAAATTCAAAACCATCTGACTAGGCAACTTTAAGTGCTTTGGTTTAGAAAATGTCATGCTTTTATCGGACTATGCAAATTTAACAAGTATGTTCTTTGTGGCAGACTGGTTAGAGTGTCTCACTTTTTTCTAGGTCGGACTCCTAATTTGAAGGTCAGTGGTTCAATTCCTTGTGCCCCCACCTCTGCCAATTTGGGTTTCCACCGCTGTCTATGAGTTACAGCATCATCAACGGCCAGCTGCTCTCATACCATGTCTATGTGGTGTGGGAGATTAAAAATCCCTTGGGTCGGTAACTGTGTAGGCTCATGCTTTCTATCGAGAAACTGTCTAATGATGAAAACAAGTCTATTCAGACTTATCCATGATAGGCAGTATAAATCTTCAAGAAAGATAAAAAAAAGTAAGTGACCTCATGCATGCCAAGCAAACACATGCCATACTCACATAGGTTTCACAAATCCTTGAACCTTTCACTCCGAACCTCCCATGTTCATTGGAAATACTGAGCGTGTGCCAGTAAAATTGATATCATAACCATCATGCAGAATTTACCTCAGGCTTCTTTCTTCCTGCATCGCAGGTATACAGACAACCCAACCAAAACCCTAAATATTATTATCATCGGCATTGTTATTAACTGTGGTTATCACAGGGCGAAAGTAACTCGCTTGGAGCCATTTTTCTTTGCGGCATACGTCAGTTGTGGGAGTCTGCTGCCAGGGTCAGACCTGCGCGCGTAAATTCCCACTGATGATGCAAGCGGCAATGGCTGCAAACAGTTCTTCAGGATGGATTTAGTCTTAGGTCTTTCGCCTGGAAGTGACATTGTCTTCACAACTGGCACTGCAAAGTAGTCACTGTCATAATTGGTCTTATCGGACTCGCTTTGACTTTGCTGGTCGGTGCTGTACGAGCCATAGCTGGGGCGATGATATGCATCTTGCCTGTCAGTTCTGGCACTGAGATAGTCAGGCTTGCTAGTCATCTGTTGAGTCGGCCCATGTGCACAGTTGAACATCCCATCATTGCTCACCCCTTGCTGATTCGGACCCTGTGGAGCAAGGTCTCTGTCCGAGCCTGCTGATGGCATTTCCTCTCCGTGCATGCCAGGCTTGCCTCTTGACCCGTACAGCCAGTACATAGGAACCTTAGGTGCTGTGTTTGGCATGCTCAGCGGGTCCGCAGCCACCTCCATGCCAATGCTTCTCACAGTATTTGGAAAAGTGTTGCCCATGTATCGGGATATGTGCAATTCCATATCGTGCTGCGGATGCTCGGCCGGCCGGAGCGCATTCATTTGCCGCTGGGCTATGTCATCTTGCAGAGTTGTGCTGCCAATTGGCCCATGGAAGGATGATGCCCGCCTCATGAACTTGTTGGACTCGTCCGGCATTGTATTGACTTGGCTCAGCATCGACGACCTCGGCGACATCCTCCCGGGTGTCCCAGCGGCACTGCTGTGGTATTCAGTGTTCACGTTGTTGTTTGCATTTTGAATGCTGCTCATGGTGCTCGAGCGTTCGAGCGGGTATTTGGACAGAGCGTAATGCGAGTTGATCGAGCGCGGGGCATACTGCTGGAAGGCTGTGTTGGCAGCATGCGCTTGGTTCAGAGTGGGGCCGAGGTCTGGAACTGGGGCGAGCTGTCCACTAGCCAGCAGACTGCCATGGGCCATGTGCTGTGTGTTAGTGGTCAGCTCGGCGTTGTGGTGCTGGATGTGCTGGTGGTAGCTGCGCGGCGACATATCCAGCATAGTATTGCCGCGTCTCCCCACCCCGAAACCATACTTCTGCGCATACATATCCACCCCGCCATAATTAGCACCATCTGGTGTATTGCGCGGGGTCACGTGATGGGTCCGCGGCGCACGCACCATGCGGCCGGGCAGGTCGAGCAGGTCCGGCATGCGTGGTGAGTGCGGAAGGCAACCCTCCTGCGTGACCTTGTTCATAAACGAGGTCACCCTCTCCGACTGGTCCCTGCCAGCCTCTCCAATGAGACCAACCTCGATACCAGCTCTATTACTACTACCACTACCCCTTTGTAGATTTACATCATAGAGGCTGCCGTCCACCCGGGACAGCGTGCCCAGTTGGCGCATCGGGTTCCTCCTGGTCCCCGGGCCTCCCAGTCCCAGCGTTGGCGCCACCTGCCCAGGGCTGGCGAACGAGGTGGGCGCCCGCTGCTGGAACCAGCTGCCGTAGACGCTGCTGCTCTTGGAGTGTCCGTCGACTACGCACAAACCGAGCGGCAGAGACGCCTGGCGGGACGCGTGCGAACCACGCCACGACACGCTCATGACGGCGACCGTGGCGGGCCTCAGCTGAGCGCTCTGTCGCTTCCGGTTCTGCCTCACAGGTGTCGCCACAGTCAGCACCAATCGTTGACGCCGACCGTGCTGCCGCCTCGCGGCTCGAACCGGAACTAGTGCTCGCTGCGGTTCTGCTCAGTAGGCCCACGTGTCGGGTCAACAGGTCAATGGTCGGTCACATCTGTGTGAAGGTCTGGTCTGGAAGGATAAGATAGGCATCCTACTTTCAATTAAAAAGTAGATGGAAACTAGAAACCCGTGGTACGCCGCTTTGAACGATGCTTATTTTATATGCAATTTTAATCAACGAATTAATGTTGAAAAAAAAAGAAGTCTTTAGGCCCTACAAATTAAATTTAAAATTGTGATTCTAAATGATAATGCAATTCAATAATAGGGTAGGGTTGGGAAAGATGCCCCCCAGAGTAAGACGCCCCTGCCATTTACTCAGTCCCTACAAAGTATATTATGTATATATAATTATATGCTATCCCAAATTATTAGTTAATGCACCAATATATAAGTTGGATATATAGAATCAAATGTAGGTAAATACAATAAAACCTCTGTAACCGACCAACTCCACAGATCGACCACTCCCCTATATTGATCGCTTTATTTAGGTCCCAAACAATGACCCATACAATACCATTGTAATGATAAAAAACCTTCCTCAACCGACCACCTCCCTAAATGGACCATTTAAAGTCGGTCCCATGGTCGGTCGACTTAGAGAGGTTTTAACTTTTACTGGAGGATACATTTATTTTGGTATTGCCAAAAAAGTGTTTCCTTGGAACATGCAACTTTAAGCTATACATAACTAGGATTGTCAGCTCAAAACACTAAACCATACATATTTAAAAGATAAAAAATCGCAATAAGACAACATTAACGTTGCATGGTCCGATGAAAAATATTTTGGTCAAAACCCAAACACATACTTACATTTGATTTTATATATCCAACTCAGGTACTGGTGCATTAACTAAGGCTTTGGGGCAGCATATATACAGAATAATCAGTGAATTTATTACCCCCATCATTTGGGTACCTACTTGACACGGGCATTAGGCAGGGAGAATACTAACCAATTAGGTAAATCTCGTGACCTTATTAGTCCTACCCCCATTCCCAGTACCATATATGGCATCAGTCAGGTTCCACACTACCTACACATTAATCGGTCATTCCTCATCACATGACCATCGCAATATGTGAATCTGGGCCACAACAACGAGACTTTTGACAAGCTTGCTGAAATGATTTTGGGTTCTTTCAGCTCAAATTGCTCCAAAACTAGCCATTTTCCATCAAAATGACTCCGGATTAATGAAGAGTACGTTATAATAGTAAACTTGATATATTTATCTAAAAAATTATGCAAATAAAATATATATATATATAATTCAAGAAAAAATGCTATGGTGTGAGGGTGTGAGGGGTGGCTTAGTGTGCCCGGTTGTGACAATGGTGACCGGTGGTGGCGTCATTGTCGAGTGGAGGAGGTAGTATAAAATACTCGGTACAAAATAATTCCCTTCAATGTGGTTATGTAATGTTAACAAATATATATATATATATATAAACAAAAAACACCAGATATATATCAATTTGAAAAATAAAGGTCTTATCACCTTAATTGTAAAAATAAAATAAAATCTTATCACTCGCATTCAGCAACAAAGATAAAGCGCCATTGACATTTTAAGGACAACAGCTGAACCCTGTATTATTAAGTGATTGCCTGCGTGCCCACACCTACTAACAGTAGCAGAGGAGAGAAACCCGCTTCGTTGGGTTCGGTGAGGTAAGGAGCCCCAGTATCCAATAGGTCCGTTATGCGTTAGAATTGCATCTGATTTGTGGGGTTTAGGGACGCAGCCAGCTCTTCCACCTACATCGGCGCCCGCCCCCCTCCCTCTCCCTCCCACCTGCACTGGGCGCGGTGGCCGAATCGGTAGAGGTGGGAGGGGGGGGGGGGGACTCGCGTGTGGGAGATTGGGTGTTTGGTTCCCGGTCAAGTCAAACCAATGACTTATAAAATTGATAATTGTCGCTTCCTAGCCTGGTGCTCGGCATTAATAGGATAGGGCAAGGACTGGTTGGCTCAGTGTCACTGTCAGAATGTTACTGAGTGGGATCAAAGACCTGTTCTCTTGGTTAAACAGGTGCTATATTATATGTATTAATGTATGAATGTGAAAGATGTGTGATGAATGGCGATGCTGATGATGCTGATGATGATGTGTATTTGTTCATAGCAATTTCATATTGATGTGTATTCATACTCACCTATCTCATGTATAATATAATTGTATGTGTTTACATGTGAAACACCAACCAGCAGCTGGGCTGATCAAACCCACCACAAGGTGGCACTGCGAAATTTACATTACCATGGGAGAGATAGGGAGTGAGCCATCTTAGTATTATAGGGTCTTTGGTGGGATATTGGGTCATGGTGCCAAATGGCCTAATTTCCCAATGGGGCAGCACTATAAAGTTGCCATGAGTGTGCACCGTCACAAGTCAGTACCCATCCTGATATGATGTTAGATGTTGCCAATACATAAAATTCCAACAACCAACCAACCAACCAACCAGCTCTCCCCCCTGCAGAGTAGACAGACTCCTCGACCGGCAGTTAACCTTAATGCCTCAACTTTACCACTCACCCACGATGGGCAAACACTGGTTGTCCGATGAAAGCATCAAGTTTTCAAAACCAAAACATCTACCTATCTTTGATTTGATAGTGTGTTTGTTGTTTTACATCCTAGCAACATCTAAGGTCATATCAGGATGGGTACCGACTTATGACAGTGCCCACTCATGGCGATTTTATAGTGCTGCCCCACTGGAAGACCAGGCCGCCAGCACCATGACCTGATATCCCACTCAGTCACATTATCCTGACACTGAGCCAACCAGTCCTTGCCCTATCCTAATAATGCCGAGCGCCAGGCTAGGAAGCAACAAGTATACATTTTTAAGTCATCGATTTGACTCGACCATGGTTCGAACCCACGACCCCACGATCTACCAACACGGGAGACGGACGCTCTAACTCATTCGGCCATCCCGTATGGTTTTGATTTGATAGATCTAGCAGAGATACTTGTGCATGTATTAAGCATTTTTCGCTGAGTACAAGAAATAAGTCAATTTAATAGAACTTGGTACCGCTTAAGACTATGGTGCCAGAATTTTGACACACATGCAACAATTAATTTGGCTTGTTTTCACTTCAAATATCGCCAAAGGTAGCCATTTATACTCAAACTAAAAGCTACTTCAAACTAAAGCAATGCAAATTATATCAGTCAAGCTAAATTTAATAATACATTATATATATCGATATAAACAGTTGGCCCCGGGTAAATAGACTAATAAGAGACTGGAGTGGTTGAGAAGAGTATATATTCTCTGGCGGGAATATGTTAATTGCCCACCTAAAATTAACAAATCTGACCATCCAAGCAGGTCTGGAGGCGGTAGTGACCAGACACAGCGGGTATTAGGGTAGCCAGGAGCCACTCACAGGTGGCACCATAGTGACAGAAGCAGGAACTAACTCATATGACAGTAGGATAGTAGGTAATAACTAATATATAGAAGAGAACTGATTAGTGGTAGTGTCCTTGTTTATATTCTCATAATAGATTAGAGAGCACATACAAAAAGCTGAAACTCAAAGCCATCGGACAAGGCTAGCACGACATCTCAGTATCTCAGTGTGATAGCACTATCAAGTCGCCATCAGTCTGCACTGTCAACAGTCGGTACCACACCTGACTTGATCTTAGATGTTCCTAGAACATAAAACCCCTCATAAATCATCCAACAAAATATATAAAAAGAACAAAATTAAATCTTCATTACCCTGCTGAAACATGGCAACGTTGAAAAGAAATAACACAATTTTTAAAACAGTCAGACGATATAACAAGATTTATAACAGTACTTCAGTCAAGTATATTCAACCATTGTGTCTACAGTGTGTCAGTTAAATCAAAGAGGACCGCCAGTTTATTTACCATACCGTGTATACCTGTAGGTTACAACTTGTACAGTGCATTGCTCCCCTGCCTAGCACATCCACTCTTAGATCAGCAAGCCAACCCATGCTCATTCCCCAATCTCTATTGCATATTCTAACAGTTAAGTGGTTGTCACACATCACTGGATTGGGGTTAATGGACAGAAAACGAATAATGTCTGTTTTGTGTCAGTACAAGTTTTGAACATGCACAAGACTAGGAATGGATGCCGCCGGACTGACGTCTATGGTTCTTGTCCGGTTTGAGTTTGTTTCGTCCGTTGGCTATCCATTCATGTCCGTTTCATGTCCGTTTCATGTCCGTTCGTCCAGAGGACATTGACTCGATAGCGCAACATTTGGACACATTTTAATACATTTTGATACTTATGATGCCCAGACTAGACAATTCTGTCCGACATCTCAGTATCTCAGTGTGATAGCACTATCAAGTCGCCATCAGTCCGCACTGTCAACAGTCGGTACCACACCTGACTTGATCTTAGATGTTCTTAGAACATAAAACCCCTCATAAATCATCCAACAAAATATATAAAAACAACAAAATTAAATCTTCATTACCCTGCTGAAACATGGCAACGTTGAAAAGAAATATCACAATTTTTAAAACAGTCAGACGATATAACAAGATTTATAACAGTACTTCAGTCAAGTATATTCAACCATTGTGTCGACAGTGTGTCAGTTAAATCAAAGAGGACCGCCAGTTTATCTACCATACCGTGTATACCTGTAGGTTACAACTTGTACAGTGGATTGCTCCCCTGCCTAGCACATCCACTCTTAGATCAGCAAGCCAACCCATGCTCATTCCCCAATCTCTATTGCATATTCTAACAGTTAAGTGGCTGTCACACATCACTGGATTGGGGTTAATGGACAGAAAACGAATAATGTCTGTTTTGTGTCAGTACAAGTTTTGAACATGCACAAGACTAGGAATGGATGCCGCCGGACTGACGTCTATGGTTCTTGTCCGGTTTGAGTTTGTTTCGTCCGTTGGCTATCCATTCATGTCCGTTTCATGTCCATTCGTCCAGAGGACATTGACTCGATAGCGCAACATTTGGACACATTTTAATACATTTTGATACTTATGATGCCCAGACTAGACAATTCTGTCCGTTGCTCAATCCGGTGATGTGTGACAGGGGCTTTATAGACAAACATGCTATTCTGCAGTGAAATGGGGAGCTTTCATGAACCATTTCTCTCACTTTACACTTGGTGGCAGCACCCGTTCCCGGTCCAAGCCGGCCATCATCGTTGGACAGAAGGGTGGGTGTAGGTGTGTGTGTTGGTGTGTAGGTGTGTGGTGGGGGTGATGGGGTGTGGTGTGGGTGTAGGTATGTATGTGGTGGGGGGTGTAGGTCTGTGGTGGGGGTGAAGGTGTGTGGTGGGGGTTTAGGGATGTGGTAGGGGTGTAGGTGTGTGTGTGTGTGTGGTGGGGGTGTAGGTGTGTGGTGGGGGTGTAGGTGTGTGGTGGGGGTGTAGATGTGTGGTCGGGGTGTAGGTGTGGGTATTGGGGGATTAGGGATGTGGTGGGGGTGTAGGTGTGTGTGTGTGGTGGTGTAGGTGTTTGGTGGTGGTGTGTGGTGGGGGTGTAGATGTGTGTGATTGAGGTGTAGGTGTGTGTGGTGAGGGTGTAGTTGTGTGTGGTGGTGTCTAGGACTGTGGGGGGGGGGTGTAGGTGTGTGGTGGGGGGTTTACAGATGGTAAAGACACCCCTACACCTCAACCTCAAACCACCTACACCCCCACCACACACATCGTCAAACCCCACCACACATACATACACTCCCACCACATACCCCTACACCTACACCACACACCCCTAAATCCCCCCCCCCTCTCCCCTCCCCACTACACACACCAACATCCTCACCACACCCCTACACCTGCACCACACACCCCTAAACACCCACCATACAAACATACACCCCCACCATACCCCCACCATACACACCTCAACTCAACTACACCCCGTCAATCCCCACTACCCCCCATCTTATTTACAGACACTTGATAGCTGAAGGACCTGCTTCTATCCAACCAAAGCATTACAGAGTGTGCCATCTGACGAGAGAGTCATGCAAACTGAAAGGTCCCCATTGTCATAGCAAATATTTTACATGAAATAGAACACCGCTTCCTGAATGTGCGTTCACCAGTTCTCCAACACTCAGATAATCTAACTGCAGAATGCTGACTCTGGTCACCCACGCCCTGTCCTAATTAGTAACCATGTTACTACCCCCACCCTTGCGTGCAGGCAGCGAGGTCCACTGATGCCCAATCTGCAAATCACACACACTGTCCTTTCTGTCTGATACCACTATGTATGACTCTTGTGTCTGGCATGTACACTGTAATAGTTTGCTGGTTTTATGCGGTATCAGGCTGTAGGATTTCAGATATCATGGGAAAAACTTGTTGGGTTCCGTGCCTGGTACTCATGGGAACCCATGGGTAACTGTTTTTCAGTTTCGTAAAATTGGTGATGGGTACCCTTTCTTGAAACAGTTAATTAAATTTAGTAGGACTAGTACATATTATATACCTTTAAGGCTGCATTCCATATACGCGTAATGCGAATGCGAATGCGAATGCGACAAAAAATCGAAACGCATTGAAACCTATGAGCTACATTCCATACACGCGTAATGCGAATGCGAATGCGTCAGAAATCCATTATTCCGATCGCTCCATGTAGCGATCGGTGCGTAATGCGTTATGCGTCAAGCTGGATGTGAATAGAAACCTGAGTCTGATGTGTCCATTAGTTTAACACCAGGAGAGGCGACTGAGCATTACGGAACAGTCTCACAGAGGGGTGCTAATTGGAAACACATGGTGAGCTGGGCACCCGGGAGACATACAGTTAGGGGAAAGCTAAAAATGCTACCATATGCACAGAAATATGAATACTTATCTATAATTTGGTTATAATAAAGGTAGGAACCCCCATGTGACATACAAAAAGTTACATAGATCTATATACATGCAATATTTGGTCACATACAGAGCAGTATGGAGAATAATTGTTTATTTTTATTTTTTAAATATAGCCAGTCGTGCGCCACATAACGCATTACGCGTATATGGAATGCTGGCATTCGCATAACGCGTAACGCATTACGCGTATATGGAATGCGCCCTTTAATCATCTACAATGTAATGAAAACAACCGTCTGTAGCACAATCACAAGCATCTGTCAAGTTTTTGTGTTTTTTCCGTAAATACTTGATTAATATCATGGGAAATGCAATTTTGGTTCCGTAGTTTCCCCAGCACGGTAATGACACATTACCGGTAACAATCATTCCAGTGAAATCCTACAGCCTGCCTTACTCCACCATGTACCGCACGCGGTGGCCTAATCGGTAGAGTGCATGATTTCCGTGCACAAGGTCGGCAGTTCGAATCCCAGCCGAGTCAAACCAATGACTTATAAAATTGATACTTGTTGCTACCTAGCCTGGCGCTCTGCATTAATAGGATAGTTCAAAGACTGGTTTACGGATTATGTGACTGTGTGGGATATCGGCTCATGGGGCAGCACTATAAAGTCACCATGTCATCTAACATGCTCTCAACTAACCATCACTATTGCAACCCCTCACTGCCCATGGTGAACCTGAACACTAGTGGTTGGATAGGACCCAGCAGCCAACATTTTTACCCACCCGCCCTACATTCCTGAAAAAAAAAAAAACATCATTGCGGTTAGGGTTAAGTGCCAATGAACTGTGATGGCAAACAGCTACAGCTTCCTTGCTATCTCAGCCTGAACGGAAACCTTGACTTAAATTGAATTACTGAATATATGGTGCCTGATCGACAAAAATAACAGAAAACACAATATATACAGAACTGTATTCCCCATTGTCAAGTATGTGACCTAATTAACTGTTTTTGTATACAAGATTCCTTTAACAGCGTATTTCGGAAAGAGGATGTGTGCCATTTGCGCCACAGAGTCAGGGATCAGTGAACCTGATGCTAAACGCAGCCTAAGGCCTCAACCCACGGTTCAGAGTTAGATCATTGTGGCCGCTGTGGCCCTGATGTGGCCACTTATACAAGCAGCCTGGGGCGAGGCATGCTTCACTGAGCTTGGTAGACACCACCCAGGGAACCACCATCTAGACGAGCAGAAATTATACTAAATTAGCATATCAACAATCTCCGAATACAAAAAAAAAATTACGGAACTAGAATGGTGTAAATAACAATGGAAAATATGCTATCTGATTTTGTTTCTCTCTTTGATTCTTTTTCCACTAATTTCCTTTTTTTTGCTATGTCAATATTATGGTGTCATATCAGTCTGTGGTATGCAGGTATTGCAGGTATTGCAACACCTCAGGGAGTTTGACGCCCCTGCCCTGCATAGTTGTAAACCACTGCCTTGTGGTACAGGTTCTTGACAGAACCGAAGGCTAAGGGAGCAAACCCTAAACAGAAAACCATGTCACTGTGGCAGCATTAAGGGCGGTTGATGTATGGAACTCCCAACATCTCCCGACCAGCCACTGCAGGGACAAATAGTTTTACGCCTATCTTGACATGTTCTTGCCGGTGTGAGATCTCTATTTGCTCCCCGAGAGAGTCACGCTGGTAACTTGCAAAAGCCAGCAGCACTTCAACACTTTTGCAGGCAGCTTTCAAGAAATGTATGAGCAGAAGACCAAGCCCACCAGAGAATGTTGCAGACCAGGAACACTAGATCCACCACTGCAGCATACAAAGATGCCTGCAGATTGCTACAAAAATGCACCCATGCATTGAAGTCAGATTGGTGGGAAATGAAGGCAGAGGAGCTGCAGAGAGCTGCAGACAGAAACAACATGAAGGGCTTCTACAGTGGACTGAAGGAAGTGTGGGTTCCCGTGAAGAAGGTACCTGTTCACCTGAAATCAACAGATGGAATGGAAACCTTTTCTGACAGCAAGAGAGTTGTGGCAAGATGGAGTGAACACTTCCAGAAGCTACTCAACATCGCTGGTGACATAGATCACAAAGCTCTGGACAACACCCAGCAGCGCATTACCAAAACATGCCTCGATGAGATTCCAACCATGGATGAGATGGCTAGAGCAATCGCCAGCCTGAAAGATGGCAAAGCACCTGGGGGTGATGGAATTCCTGCTGAAGTATGGAAGCACGGAGGAGACAATCTGTTCAACAGACTGCACCAACTAATCACCAATGCCTGGGAGGAGGGTTCTGTACCCCAAGCATAGAAGGATGCCAGCATTGTAACCATCTACAAGAAAGGTGATCGAACAGACTGTGGGAACTATATAGAAATCTCTCTTCTTTCCACAGCAGGCAAGATCTTCGCCAGAATCCTCCCCAACAGACTATCTATTCACATAACACCTGATGTAGTTCCGGAGTCACAGTGTGGCTTCAGAGGTAACCGGAGTACCGTGGATATGATATTTTGTCTCCGACAGCTACAAGAAAAGTGCATTGAGCAGGACCGACCACTGTACATGGTATTTGTCGATTTCACTAAGGCGTTTGATACAGTCGGGAGGACCGGGCTATGGCAGCTACTGAGGAAGTATGGATGCCCAGAGAAGTTCACAACTATGATCGAGGCTCTACATACAGGAATGATGGCGAACGTTAGTGTTAGAGGGGAAGTCTCGGAATCGTTTGGGGTTACCAATGGGGTCAACCAAGGTTGTGTACTGGCCCCACGCTCTTCTCCATCTTCCTATCAGCAATGCTCGATGAGGCTTTCCGAGACATGGGGATGGCATCTATATACAGTCCAGACAGAGCCCTGACCTATTCAATGTCGCACACTTCAGAGCAAAGACCAAGACTACTCGGATACTGGTGAAAGAGCTGCTATTCACAGATGACAGTGCACTGGTTGCCCACTCTGCTAAAGAGATCCAGAAAATAGTGGATGCTTTCTCCGATGCATCAAATAAGTTCGGCCTGAAGATTAACATCAAGAAGATGGAGGTTCTGTACCAACCCAACTCTGCAAGAACCCGGGGGGAGGATATCATGGTTGACGGAAACAAGCTGAACTCTGTTCCAGAATTCCCTACCTCGGAAGCACTATATCAAGTGATGGACGCATTGATGCTGAAATACAGAGGAAGATGGCCAAGGCTAGCGCATCTTTCGGCCGACTATGCCACAGACTCTTGGAACAACCACCATGTGTCCATGCGGGTCAAAGGCAAGATCTACCGTGCAATGGTGCTATCCACCCTACTATACGGAGCTGAGGCCTGGACAGTGTACAGACGACAGGTGAAAAAGCTGCATGCCTTCATGATGCAACATCTGCGTTCAATCATGAGGCTAACCTGGAAGGACAAAGTGACAAATAAGGAAATACTCGAACAGATGGGGCTGCCCTCTATGGAAGATCTTCTGATCAAAAAGAATCTCCAGTGGACTGGACACCTCAAGAGGATGTCATCAGACAGGCTACCAAAGCAGATCCTCTATTCTCAACTGTCTTCTGGTTACAGAAAGAGAGGGCGTCCTCATCTCCGGTTCAAGGATACCATCAAGAGAAACCTGAAGATGAGAGACATTAAGACCGACTCATGGACATCACTCTCACAGCTAAATGGAGAGCAACAGTCAAGTAATGAAAGCAGTCTTTGTCGCATCACGACCGACAGCATGATGATGATGATCAGGGATGCCGACCCCAAGTGCAGTCTATTACACTTATACCTGTAGAATTGCAAGTCTTTTAATTAAATGATTTACCCTCATAAGTCATTTATTGCTTACAAGTATATATATATATATACAGGCAATGCACTTACATATGTATATATACATACACAGGGTAGGTTCAACAACCATACAGTGCATAGCTTGTATGGATTCCAGGCCATAGCAACCAGTGTCGTTGGAGCGATGACAATGGGAAATATTGCGCCTAGAGCAATGTTCGATTCCACACTTCTTGCAATTCTGGGGCTATTGTGCTTAGGCTCCCAGGTGCAATCAGTCAATTCACACCTACCTGTCTACGTGGTTCCTTGCCTGAGAGGTCACTGCATTCAACTAAAGTATTAATAATATAAATGGGAAAACCCAGGTCAGAAGCAGCTATATGATACACTAGAACCAGACAATAAATCCCTGATATGAGACCAATTGATGAATAATAACCTCCTCTGTAAAATGATGCCATGCCTGTGTTATGAATAATAACCTCTTCTGTTATTGTTAAATGACGCCATATCCGTTGGACTACTGCAATGCAATTACCAGTTGGTCAATAAGGTTTACAATGGTCAGGTTTTCAACTGACAACGTTTAAATATTAAATAATTAAATACACCATAGAAAAAACAGGAAAATGCATTCTTTATAACACGCAGTGAATTAAAAAAAGATATAATCTGTGCAATTATGGCGGATTACTTATAATATCTGTAAAAGATTGGACACATTAATTACTTAGTTATTGCTGCTGATCTATATTATTACGCTGCTAAATTGACAAACTGTATGCATACCTACCTACATTTCTTTAATTCCTTTTACTTACAATTCAAAAGGACTGCACCATAATTAAAATGGAAAAATCGTGGCATATAGCGCTTTTAGCTAACCATATACTTCTTACTATTAATATATATATTATATATATTTTGTATACATGTATATGTGCCTGTCTCAAAAGGTGATAACTCTTTTTTTTGTGTCCATTGTAATGATTGACACAAAACAGCACAGAAACGGTTACACTGAAAAGACAAGGACATTTGCTTCAAATCAATATGTATTCTATTGGGATTATGAAAGACCATGTAAAAAACAAATCAGTTTATCCTGAGCAAATCCATAAGCAGATAGTATGTTGATCGTTACAATGGACAAAGTGTTTTCCCATATTGCTTAGCACCTTTCGAGACAGTCTCATATATATTTATATACAACCTGAATAGTCGTATATTTATAGTATAGTTATACAAATCTTACCTGGTACAGATGATGGATAACTCTTGTTTTCCCGAGGTATAAGCCTCGGGTGGTCGTGGGCTAGGGAGAAGGAAGCAACATCCGGGTACAACAATCTTCACCTAATTAATCAGGATAAAATTGAGCTTTATGATGGAAATCTGATGTTTTCGTTTGGCACAAGCGAACGTAGTGGTCGTGGCAGGGTGTGGTGGGTGGGCCCTAGCCCACGACCACCCGAGGCTTATACCTCGGGAAAACAAGAGTTATCCATCATTTGTACCAGGTAAGATTCGTATAACTATACTATTTTACCTCGGTACTAAGCCTCTGGCTGCTCGAGGTCGAGGGAGACCTTTACGTAGCCTCAATTTTATCCTCAATCATAAATGAACATAACAATGAGTCAGTAGTAAAATTAAACTTTGTACATCTCACCCAATGCTGTTAGTCGTTGAGTAGTCGGGTTGCCACCCCACTTGTCTTTTCTAGCCGTTTGTTGTAATGTTTAGCAAACGACTTGGCCGTCTTCCAGCCGGCATGAGCCAGGATTCTCCTTACTGAAATTCCCAGCGTCCTTGCCTTCGAGGCCATCGCACCTCTTGTAGAATGCGAAGCATAGCGACCCGTGTCAATGCCCGCTAACTTGAGCACAATAATCGTCCATCTGGCGAGTGTGTCTCTTGAAATCGCTTTATGTGGCCTAATAAAACTCACCAAAAGCTGATTAGAATTCCGTATTACCTTAGTCTTGGAAATGTAGGCCCTAATGGCTGACACAACACATAATTTCCTATTATGCGGGAAGCTAGTTAAATGAATGGAGGAAAGGGGGTCTCCTGTCCTATTCGATTTTAGCAACTTATCCAAATCGAAGGTGGCCTCTCTTTTATCAATATCAAGCCCTTGTAACGAAAGAGCCACAATTGTCTCTCCTCTATGTCCAATTACTAAAAGTAATAGCACTGCTAACTTATAACCTAAATGTTGGATAGAAAGTAAGTTGTTTTCCGGCCAATCCCGAAAAAGCTTGAATACTGTCGAAACATCCCAGAACCGATTATATTTTGGTTTCGGCGGATTCCTCACATATATCGACCTTACTATCCAACGAATAACCTCGTGCTTACCTATAGTTTGTCCGTCAATTCTAGGCAGAATGACTGAAAGTGCGCAACGAGCCGCATTAATAGCACCATAACCCAGTCCATCATCCTCCATCATACGTAAAAACCGTCCTACCTGGGCGATGGATGGTTGCATCGGCTTAACTTTATGCAATAAACAGTAAAGTCCCCATTTCTTCAAATAACAAGAGTACAGCTTAACGGTACCAGGCCTCCATGCGTCCGAAATCAGCCTAGCCTGGGTAATTTTGTCCAACCCAAACTGTTTTAAATAAGAACTTAGAAAAGGAATGCCAATAACGGTGTTGTGGCCACATCCCCTTGGCTTGTCACTCTGCCTTGATGTTCTAAATTGACTGGGCCTCTTGGGAATTTTAAACAATCCTTCATTTCCCATTCCACTGCCTCCCGCCATGGCTGAGTGTTCCAGTCCGGCACTACCAACACTGCATGTGTCTGGTCTAGCCTGATCTTTCTGGCTACTCTGCTGATTAGGCTGAATGGGGGAAAAATATAGTAAAAAGCATCATTCCAGATCATAGAGAAAGCATCCACTCGCCAAGCTTGTGGCTCAGGATGCCAAGACACATATTTATCAAGTTTTTTGTTCCTCCGAGAAGCAAAAAGATCTATCTCTGGCTTTCCCCATTTAAGACAAATAGTTTGAAAAATGTTTGCACTGAGGGACCATTCCAAAGGATCGTGAAAATGTCTGCTCTTTTTGTCCGCTAATGTATTTTTGCTGCCTGGAATGTGTGCAACCGTGATCCACATGTTTTGTTTCTCAGCCCAGTTCCAAATGAGCTTGGCAACAGTGTTGCAAGCTGAGGACCTTGAACCCCCCATATTCCTTATATAGGCCATTGCAGTAGTGTTATCAGTTAACACTCGGACATTAAGTCTAGGGACCTTAACTAAACTTGTTAAACCCAGGTAAACAGCCCGTAGCTCTAAAACATTAATGTGGTCATCTATCTCATCTTCTAACCAATGGCCCCCTGTCGCTTCGTTATCCCTATGCGCACCCCAACCCTCTAGGGAGGCGTCTGTAGTTACTAAAGTGTTAGGTTCATCCATACGTATGGGATTCGTGGCGTGAGTGATATGTCGCAACCACCAAAGAATATTCTCGTGCCCTTCCTTGGAAATGGTCATGAGCCTTTCGAAATTGCCAACCGATTTAGCCAGAGCGACATTTTTATCTATTTCAAGGGACTTAATATGCGCTTTACCATACAAAACAGCTGGTGCATAAGCCACCATCAGCCCGATTAAAACTGCTACTTGTCGTATCTTAGGTCTTTTTATTTTCAACAAATTACCCGCTGTGGTTTTAAACTTATCAACCTTGTCCGACGTCAGGGTGATAGTCATATCTTTCGTGTTAATGAAAAACCCCAGAAATTTTAGATTTTTGGTAGGAGTGA
Source organism: Branchipolynoe longqiensis (assembly GCA_030323885.1). Lineage (NCBI taxonomy): Eukaryota > Metazoa > Annelida > Polychaeta > Phyllodocida > Polynoidae > Branchipolynoe > Branchipolynoe longqiensis. The sequence continues at coordinate 78,622,936 of CM059190.1, read as the reverse complement.
GAATCGACTTAATATTGTGGACATAAAACCCCAAATCGGTTAGAGAATTACACAAATCATTAATTGCCAATTGGCAGTCAATTGCTGTGCGTGCTACTATAAATGAATCATCAATGTAAGGGAACATAACGTGTCCTTTCTTTGCCATCTCAGCAAAGACGGGTTTCAACAATTTTGTGAAAAACCTTGGCGCACAAGCTAGACCATTGGGTAAACAAGTAAATTGGAACAATTGATTCCGCCAAAAGAAACGAAGAAATTTTCGGTGTCCCTCACAAATTGGGACAGTGTAATAGGCATCTTTTAGGTCCACACTTGCCAACCAAGCATCCTGCATAACCAGATCGCGTGCTGTCTCTAACGAAAACATTTTAAAATGTTTATAAACCACCAACTCATTAAGTATGGTTAAGTCCAGAATTATCCTGACTTCGCCATTTGGCTTTGGTCTGGAGAATATATTCGAAATATATTCTCCGTCAGTATGCTGTGCTGTCATAACAATACCCTTAGCTATAAATTTCATAACTTCTCGATCTAACGCTACTTGTTCATCTAAAGCAAAACGGTAAGGAAAGGGAACTTTTGTCTGCACTGGGATTTCTATAAAGGGAATTCTAAGCCCTGTAACTATCTCCAGAACCGTCTGGTCAGTAGTTAACTGTTCCCGCTCACTAACATTGTAAGCAATATTGCCAGCTCTAAACATGCTTACACTGGTCTGTGTTGCAGGCTCTACTTGTTCCCTGGCTTGGGGAACGGCCTCTGTGAGGGAGTGTCCCGCTTGAAGGGTCGATTCCCATCGTTCCAGCCGTACTTGTTCCTCTGGCCTCTTCCCCTCGGCTGGTAGCCTTGGTTTCTGTTCATGAAACGGCTGCCCGGTAGTCCGGACCGCCGCCCTCGAAAATCCGCCCTGGATTTCTTAAACTTGGCCAGGTTCAAATCCTTCTTCCCGTCCAGATGCTTTGACTGTTTCGCCGCCGTTTCTACTTGTTTGAAGAGGTATTGCAGCTGACCACCAAACATCTTGTTTTGGTCCAGAGGCTTGCCTTTGACCGGTTTAGGCGGCAAGAAGAGGGTGTATTCTTTTCCGTCATTGTCGACAACCTTCTTAGATCGTGCCACCTGTTTCCCAGCATCAGTAGTAACTGACTTAAACACATTCTCGAACCTACGGTAGGAGAGGTAATTACTTGTCGCGGTAAGAGCGGCAATAGCCGAGTTCATATCAGGGGTGACCGTGGTAAACTTATTCCCCACCATCATACGGTTAGCCACCGGCATGATGGCGGCAAGCGCAATCAACACCCCCTTATGGGCGTTGTGAAGACATGTCTCCCACTTCTTACGTTCCTCGCTCATAATAACATCCTCGTCCATCTCCTTGATAGTAGCCTGCGGGATCCCTTTAATACCCGTATACTTGGGTGCGAGCTTAGTGAGCGTCTCAATAGGTTTGAAGGAATCAAAATGTCCCCTCAAATTCTGACGCATAAGGGAGCAAGTGTTAATTCTTCTCTTTTTGACCGCCTTGATCTTTTTCTTAACCTGCTCCGTGATGTCCGCAAATGCACCAGCATGCGGTTCATCTGACTCCGACTCCGTAGGGGTGGAATCATTGGATGAGTCCGACGAAGAAGATTTAGCCCTCTTTTTCTTGGATTTCGACTTCTTCTTCGTTCTCTTGACCTTCTTACTCTTATTCCTTGCCCTATAATACTCATCCCCTGAGGAATCTTTCTTGGCCCGCTTACGCTTTTTACCCAAAACCACCTCCGAGTCGGTAGTTTGATCATCCGACAAGTCCTCCCACTCAGACTGCTCCGTAGTATATTCCTTTGTGGGAGCCTTATGCCGCGGTAACGGGAGAAGCTCCTGTAGCTGTTCCCGTATGAGCCTCACCATCTGCTCCGAGGCACCGACCCGGGACGGCCCCGCCTCCGGCGACCGGTCCCGCGATAAGCCATCGCCCTGGGAGAGCCCTGCCTCAGGCGAGCGGTCCCGTGATGGAGCCGACTCGCGTGCAGGGGTCGCGTCACCGTCACTTGAAGCGTGTGATGCACCTTTACTACTCCGCCTCGTAGCCATCTCGAGTCGTCTGAAATCCAAACAAATGAATTAGAACGCACTCAAGGAGCACTAGAACACGTAGAACAGTGCAAACGTGCTTGCAGCACATATACCGTGCCTGCCGCACTACTAAATTTGGGTTTAAACCGTATTTACACCGATTAAACCAGGCGTGAGAAGCTAATGGCATATCGACCGTGCATCGCTCGGTGCCCCGAGACGAAAACCGATCGAGGGGTCGGGACCAGTGTAGGAACCCGCCCACGCTCGCCGTGACATACACTTCTCCTTCCCGTGATTTCTACATCAACGAAACGGAGAAAATATTATGTCACTCGGAGGTACGCCTCAGAAAAAACTATCTAACGACGAAATGGCACCAGCCAACATGTCTCTCCGTTCAGCAATGGGCGGCAAACTAACACTAAGCGACGCAATGGCTCCCGCCAACCTGTCTCTCCGTTCGGCAACGGGCGGCAAAAATAAAATGGATGCCTCAATCTCTACGGCACCAAAGATACATTTAACTACGTAAAATAGTGAATACTACTCTAGTATCTGTGACAAATTGTGCTACAAAGCTTTAAACACAATATATATCACTTCTGTATAGGTACTTACTGTAGAAATCGGTAAATCCTCGGTAATTAGAATTGGTGAAAGCTTAAACGTGTTGTCGTATTAAGCGGATTATGCTAATTGTTGTACCCGGATGTTGCTTCCTTCTCCCTCGACCTCGAGCAGCCAGAGGCTTAGTACCGAGGTAAAATATATAAACATGTATATCATATGTACTAAGTGCTTAATTTTTTCATTCGATTTTGATAAATTCCTACGTGATAGTGATGGGAAATGAACGGGTAATGTAAGTGTGCAAATAAAACTCACATTAAACACCTGTGCGATATGAAACTGACAGAGCATTTTCAATTAAAATTAATTAATATTTATAAGTAAAACGCTAAAATAAGTAAATTTTATTTTAAATGGTAAACTTTTGAGATATTTGAAGTGCAAACATGTCAAATTAGTTTTGGGATGCATGCCAAAACTCTGACACCATAGACTGCTGCAGTAACAGGTTCTATTAAATTGACTCAGTAGGACTCTATGCAGAAACAAATGTTTAATGAAGGCATCAGTCTCTAAGTTAGATATGTAGAATAAAATCTACATCATTGTTTTGGTTTAAAACAATTGATACTCTATCTGACTATGCAGATTAATACAAAATATATCTGATAATTGCAAATTTTAGAACCTTCCAGGTTGCTATCTATAATGACAATACACAACTTTTAATCGAGCCACACCTTTACGGTAATTTATGCACGCGGACAAACAAGAGCGAAAGAGTAAGTGATTTAAAAAAGTTTAATTTTGGGGTACATAACCTGCAGGCAGGTCGAGCAAGTGGAGTGCATGATTGTGATCGGTTATCGTATCGTGAGGCAGGTCACAGTGTAGGTATACAAGTATCGTGAACAGGGGAATAACTGTTGATATGATCAGGTATAAGTGGAATCAAGATAAGTAACAAATAACAGGATAATTAGTGCTTGGACAAGTTAAATGTTGTAGTGGAGGAATACGTGCTAGCTGAGGAGAAAGGAGAATAGTGGAGATGAGGAGACTTAACAACAACCAGCAGCCCTCAACCCTCTAGTATCGGGAGGGTGGGTGGGTGATGCGACTGGCGCGGTCAGGTGAAAGCGGGAAATTGAAGAAACCAGACCGTCATACGCTGAAAGTAGTGCAGGGTAGGTAAGTAGTCTGTGAAAATAGTGCAAGTGTCCACGTTCGTAAATTATCTATGTTGACTAGCCAACATACGTAATTAGCCAGGTCAATCAGCGGCTACTTGGGGCTGCATACCTAAATAGGCACCGATAATCGATAGGTCAAATCAATTATGGATGGGTGGAACGGCAGCGGCATTCCCTCAGTGTATCCTGGGCAGCCTCGTGGACTGACATACATAACATGGCCACACTTAGGTGCATGCATAGCTACACACACATACTTAAAACTCTCGTCTACATCCATGGTCACTGCAGCCTAGTCTGCTGCAAAATAGAACTGGTAATGGTATACACATATATAATTATGCATATAATTATATATCATTATCTACCTTGAGACTTACAGAATGAACTTACAGATCCTCTTCGGACTGATCTAGGCCATAATGGGCCTCTAGTGCCAGCTCGTTATGGCAAAAAAGAACCTTTGTTGCACGCACATGTGGGTCGATGGTGTCCTGAAGTCATACAATTGTGGGTGTCCTCTCCAATGTCTGTCCAGCTCTCAAATGCTTCTTCCATTGGTGTTTCATACATAGATGTTGATAGGACGTAAAACAACAACAAACAACAATATCTATCTAGATCAATAGATATATAATTATATATATAATTATAAATATAATTATATGTATTTGTTTATACCAATACCAGTTCTATTTCGTAACACACTATATCTACCTGTGGATGTGTTTGTTTGTTGCTAGGACGTAAACAACAACAAACCAACAAACATATCTACGTAGATCTATAGATTCATATTTATAATTATATATTTCCTATCTCTCTCCTTCTCTCTCTCTCTCTCTCTCTCTCTCTCTATATATATATATATATATATACATTTGTATATATATAATTATATATATATATAATAGACATACAGTCAGTGCACGTTAGTTTGACCCAGTTCAATATGTATAGCAGTTCGCTATACATACAGCCAAAACATACCCACAAAAGTTTCCGTTAAAATCGTTCATCCGATAACCTTCCTAATCACAAACTAGCCTGGATTATCGATGACCTACTACATATTATTTCTGAATTAGTAGTCATGGACTCTGTATCCATTAATCATCGTACATGTATATAATAAACTATTGAAATGCAATATAGATACTGTCACAGAAATGGTTTTAATTCAAGAATAATCTCTCTCGCATTTTGCAAGAAATGTTTATATATAAATGTACACGTATTAGTAATATATATAATATATTCATAGGCAAATATATATATGTAAATATACGTATACACTACATATATATACATATATGCATAGCATGATATACATGTACACACACATATATATATATATATATATATATATATATATATATATATATGTATATATATATACAGTCTGCAATATTTCTGCCCTTGCACGCCCTAATAACAGACCCCACCTGCCACAAAAGTAGCCTCTAACAGTACACATATCGCAGTCTAATTTACTCCAGTATATTGTTTGGCATTAAGCTCTAACAAAGTAGACATGCTATTAATTATTTAACAAAGCGCCTCCACTCCCGCAATAACACAAACAAACACATCCACAGTAATGTAAATAACTCCCACCTCAACTCAGCTTACTGCAACTAGACAACTCCAGCTAACATACCGTCATGTCCAACCTTTTACAGATCTACAGCGTACACAGGATGGCTATTAAACTCCAGTGTGTAATTAGCTTACCTTGCCTCCTCAATGGGCAGGTACGTGCGTGTAAGGTCGCCCTCCTCCAGTGTCTGAGTTGGAACTGGGCAAGCCATACACTGCTACACACCTCACCCCTCCCTGTTGCAACCTTAAAGTTGCATAGTCCAGTGATTTTGATTTTCAGTCATTGTTCTGAGATAAATACATTCAACTGATTGGTATAATCTACCTTACTTTACTTTCAAGTACTGTTTATTTTAAACGGCTACGTTTTGAGATATTTGAAGTGCGGACATGTAAAATTAGTTTTGGCAAGCATGCCTAAATTCTGATACCATAGGCTTTAAATAGCATCGGCAGATTGTTATTAAATTGCCTCATTATTCCCTTCTGTGAAACAACAAATGCTTAACAGATACATCAGTATCTAAGTTAGATATATGCAGAATGAATTCTAGACAATTGTTTTGGTTTTGAGATTTTGATGCTTCATCGGACAATGCAGCTTGACACAGACTGCTACATCATGCCTCAGCCCTCCCTGGTGTAACCGTAAGTCTGTCACACACTGCTACACACCCACCCCTACCCTTGTGTTACCGTAAGCCTGTCACACACTGCTACACACCCACCCCTCCCTGGTGTTACCGTAAGCCTGCCACACACTGCTACACACCTCACCTCTCCTTGGTGGAATCTTAAGTCTGCCACACACTGCTACATACCTCACCTCTCCCTGGTGTAACCTTACGTCTGCCTCACACTGTTACACACTTCACCTCTCCCTGGTGCAACCGTAAGCCTCCCTCACACTGCTACACACTTCACCTCTCCCTGGTGCAACCTTAAGCCTGCCATGCACTGCTACACACCCACCTGTCCCTGGTTTTACCGTCAGCCTGTCACAAACTGCTACACACCTCACCCCTCCCTGGTGTAATCTTAAGTCTGCCACACACAGCTACACACCTGACCCCTCCCTGGTGGAATATTAAGCCTGCCATACACTGCTATGCACCTGACCCCTCCCTGGTGCAACCTTAAGTAACATTTAAAGGAAAGTAAAAACCATCAGATTATGCAACTTTAAGTTCAGAACATTTGCAGGGTGTAATCTGTAATATTATTAAGATCAACGCCACATTAGGCACATAATTAATAATGCATATGCCTGTTTTCTTTTGAATTATTATTATTTGATTTTACATACATCCGTTCATTAAGTAGGAGAAATTTCAATTGCAGACAATTGGTCTTCCTCATTCCACTGCTCAATTTCTTCATGTGGCCTAGTAATGTCAAGCTAAGGCATTGAACAATACCTACTTTGTAAGTCTCTGGCTTGACCCAGCCGAGATTAGAACCCAGAATCTCCTACATAGAAAGCAACCAGGTTACTCATACAGCCAACTCATCCTAGAAATTTCCGACATATCTCACTAAACCCCTGCCGGTATATGAGGACAACGCTACCAAATTGTGTGAACTCTTTAAGTGTACGGCAGGCATTATAGGCTCGGTGGTGATGTGTAAATTATTGAAACACGGTAAAGCTACTGCAGATGCCGTGATTGGAATGTGGATTGTGTGAAATGGCACCAAAGAACAGGGAGGTGCCTGCAGCATAGTACAATCTAGGTTTCTCGTTCACCAACTTCAAAATATTCGCGAAAATAATTTTAACAGATCAGCAAGAACTGCATGGTTTCCTCATTCTAATTCCTCAGTCTAACTAACATTGTTGTCGTGTGAACTTCCGTCAATATTTAGTTAAATCCAAGAACCAACTACTGTAAGTAAGTATCTTTTTAGTACGATTAGAGTATTCACACAGTAAAACTGTCTAAACTTTTGTGGTTTAACTGCCTGGTCACGACCCGAAATTAAAAGGTAACAAGGGTTTTGCCAGAATGGAGAAAGGGGAATGATGTCAAAATGGCCACAGCGCTGAGTGGTAAGGAATTTAAGGGGTTTTGTGACCTAGGCACCAAGAATGAAGTTCGAATCCAAGATGGCCAAAGGGCCAAGTTACACAAGCCAGTGTATTCGGTAAATAAATGCAGGCAAATAAAAGACATAGATGACCAAGCAGTGCTAGAAATAACCAACATTTGCCACTTGTCCGCTGGAATTCCAATAGTACAGTTCGCTGCATTTAGAGATAATAATGGAAAGCAAACAAACTCGCGAAATACATGTTTTTCAGCCCAAAATCTAATTTGTCCAACGGAAAAGCTCAAGCCATATTCCTTACACCAACACCTCATATCAGGCAAAGGTTACACAAATCGAAAAAATTATATAATCAAACTTTTAAGCAGCCTAGTCCAATGAAAGCACCAACTTGTCGAAACCAAAACACTTATTCAAGTTATTGACATTTTATTCTACATATCCAACTTAGAAAGTTAGATACTGCTGCACTTTGTTCTAGTACACTTGTTGCTGCATAAAAGAGTAAATCTATACTAAGTCAATTTAATAGGTGCGCGCCAAAATTAATTTCAAATACATCCAAACTTAAGCTGCATAGTCCGATGAAAATATCAAATTTTCAAAACCAAAATAATTACCTAGATTTGATTCTACATATCTAATTTAGATACTGGACCGCTTATTAAAGGGAGGAGATATTCGTCGCCGGGAAAACAAACGAACTCAGAATAGTTCAGATGTGTGCCACAGGGGTGGTACATGCTTAGTACTGAACTTTTCCACTTGGTGGTGTGCAGGAGAGTGACCTAGATTGTTGTGCCATTGGCTGGTTGAGTGGAGAGAAGGGAGGGTAATACTGAGGTATTTTCAATCTTCTTTAGAGTAGTGCAATGAGGAAATATATTTGCATAATATAAAATATATGTTAGTACAATTACATTGCATAATTCGATGAGAAACAGATATAGATGAAAAACGTTGTTTTGTTTATGAATGTAAAAAAGGTTCTGCTGTGGATGGGGTTTGAACCCACACCACCAAACAACATACGTACGTACGTACGTACGTACGTACATACCTTTTATATGTGACGTCCTATACACAAATAGCCTGAAGTGAGACTACTAATCATGTGTGGTCTCTGTGGCCTAGTGGTTAGAGTGTTGGACTTGTAATCTGAAGTTGTTGGTGATGTGGGTTCAAACCCCATCCACAGCAGAACCTTTTTTACATTCATCAACAAAAAAATGTTTTTCATCTATATCTGTTTCTCATTGAATTATGCAATGTAATTGTACTAACATATATTTTACATTACACAAATATATTTCCTGATTGAACTACTCTAAAGAAGATTGAAAATACCCCAGTTTTACTCTCCCTTATCTCCACTCACCCAGCCATTTTTAAAACAACAGCTGCCAGCTATTCCCAGCCTCAGAACTGACCCACTTCTGGTGGTGAAGTGGGTCCCCTACTCTCCCCACACATACTTGGTTCATTTAAACATAAAAACTAAACAAAGTTGTGCTTGGAGAGCATTTGTCGGAGTACGCGCAGTGTCCCAGCGAGCTATAGCTGGTCCCTTTAAACATTTGTCATCACATAGAAGGGAATACTGAGGCAGTCTAATAGAATATGTTATTGCAGAAGCCTATGGTGTCAGAGTTTTGCCATGCTTGCCAACATTAATTTGGCATGTTTGTACTTCAAATATCTCAAAAGTTAGCCATTTAAAATACAAGTTACTTCAAACAAAAGTAAGGTAGATTATAACGATCAACCTAATATATCTAGCTCAGAAAATGATAGAAACTCAAAACTATCTGACTATGCAACTTTAAATGTTACTTCAATCAACAGCAATCAACCTAATATATTTATTTAAAAATAAAAATGGTAGAAACTCAAAACCATCGGACTATGAAACTTCAACAAAACTCTTTAAATAAATTTAAAAGAAGTGGAACAACAGTCAGTTTCGTCCGTGTGAGTCACCACGTCCAAGTATTAGATGCCTATCACTCGAGCAATCTGCTATCCCATTGGTCAGGTCGGTGTGGGGACTTAAGGGCCCACTTCTAAGTAGCACATAATGCGTTGATAGTCTACGCTTGATTAAGGCATATATATGCCTTTGATACCATTTGCTGGCATATCATATGTGTAAGCTCCAAATATAAGCCGAGCAGCACTCAACAGTGCTCAATGTAAATGTGGTGTTTGTAATAAATCGCTCTGATTATGAAAATTGGTTCTATTTATATCCACATATTCATACATATAAACATATATGTGTAGGGCCTATTATTATATACACTCGCACACACATTTATATATATGCATAACGCATTATGCGAGTATAAGGGCGCTGAAGGGAATTATTTTCGTAGTATTATTATTATTACACGATATACTGTACTGCCTCCTTCATGTGTCATGACTGGTGGCGCCACCTCCGGCGCTTCCCGGTACCTTCATACCCTAAAAACATCATTCGCGTCGGAGGATATAATATTTTCATATAAAGAACACTGTTAACTGAAACCTATTAAACATAAGCATTGTCATAGAATGTTGAAATAACCCCTTGATCCATTGTCAAGTATTTGTTGTTGTTGTGTCAATGACTTTATAACGAAACGACGTTGAATAAACCGACGTTAATGGGGGTGAGCTAGTGTTCCTCGGTGACGGTGTCACGGTTAGAATATTTGTAACCCAACGTTTAAACTTCATTAATCTATGCTAGGTAATTTAGATAACAAATCTTGTTGCTTTCCCCCTGAAATATCCCAAATTTAAAAATACTCATTTATGGGTTAAGCAATCGAGGACCCATTATTTTAATTATTTTTAATGTTACAACATCGAACTTAATTAGGCCAGGTTCAATCCATGATGTTTCTTCACTACACATTAGTTCATAGACATAGAAGAATGCTAACTATTTGTGTTCCATAAGTAAACCATATCTTTTCTCTGCTTCTTATATCTGCACAACCACAGGCTAATAGGCTTATCTACATGTAAATAATGTGTGTAGACAATATGCACTGTATCAGCCTAGCTAAGATTAAGAATATATAGCCATTATATTTATAATGTAACTTGTAAGGTTACACGTGTTGCTGATTTAGATCTAGGACTAGGGCTAGGCTGTTATCATGCGTAACTTATTAATTTTACACTTTGAGCATATCACTTTTCATTCAACTTATTCTTACTCACATGCTTACACTGATATGTTAACGAAACAAGTACTGTCAACAGTTAGATATTGGTCTAGACTTACCTAAATAACTTTAGATGCAAATATGTATCATGATGTATCCCCATCAGGCATCAGTGTCTTCCTCCAGTAGAATCCGCACTCTGACAAAACGTACACATGAATCAGTCTCCAAAAATTAAAATTGACATGTTAACTTCATGCCTTGGTATAGCCTATGTTGTGTATTTCTTGTTTTGTTTTCAATGATAATGTGACTTATTTTTCAGCTTGAGTTGCTACTCAGTCAAGCAGCCATGCATTACTCATACTACGATGGAATACCGCTAAAACTTAAAAAGACTGAACATAATTAAACGTGATATTTGTAACAGACATTCTTTACCAACATCTGGAACATCATATATAGCAACCAGTTATACTCGATTTTCAGATGACATCGCTGATTACAAACAGAAAGCATCGAAATCTAACACGATACCTAGGGGTAATACAAAGAAAACCCACCATCCGATGCAGGGATAAAATTCGCCTTGAAGAAATCGTAAAATTTACGACATTGTTGAGTTTTCATTTTGAAACGACTGGGACCCAGTTTGAAACGCCATTCTCGGAGAGGACTGGGAACCAGATTAGGTTGAGATTTTGCATTTCTTTGTTCCCCGCCCACACATGAATTCGTATATTTGTAATCAGACGCTGAGACCATGGACACAACTACACGTAATTTCTTCTTACAGATTTGTGAATGGAAAGTGATATACGAATCACGGGGTACTCGCAGATCTCTCTCTTTTACGCTGTGAAATCGAGAAGCGTCGGACTTACAATAGTTACATGGTCACTTACTACTAATACTAGTCTAACTAGAGGGAAGACCTCCCTTGGCCTTGGCCTTGTAATTTGTATTCCAATTTCCAGTAAATATTATTGCCGATTACTCAATATATACCATTCTGCCATCCATAACAAACATATACAAAAGAACAAATAGGTAATGCATGATATTGATTTACACTGGGGCCAGTTGTTGGAGGTACTCTATAGACTATATACATATTTAATATAGAAGTAGCACTGTCCCGGTGACGCTGTAGTCAGATACCGATAGGGGCGCGTCGGTCACCATGTCTATAGTAAAATGTTCCTGCATTTTCACCTTGATTAAAGTACCTTCGCGTTGGAAAATCTTCATAAATTTTATATCACTGGAAAGAACATGATCTAATCTCACCGAAAATATACATTAAAATACCAAACTCAAAATACTCAGAGCATGAAAGCTGTAACAATGTGGCAACGGTCACAGTTTATTATAATGGTGAATCCAGACTAAATTTAACAATTAAGCCAACATTAGAAATGCCATAACTTTCTCCCCTATTAAGATATTTTCAAAATTACAACAAATGGGGGACATCCGGGGTAGTTCATTTGTTGACACTAGATGGCGCATCGGTACCAGTGGTCCTAAACGGCCATTGACAATGCACTGAGTTCGCCGGTACGCGCAGTGCAAAAGGTCAATTTTTATTGAAAATTAATAGAGATGCAGAACTCTACCTATTATAATTTAATATAATCTATTCATTGTATGTTTTCTATATGTATACCAAGCGGGTTGCTTCTAGGTGGTGTGGTTTTAGAGATATTAAACTTTTTCTGTATGAAGATTGCTCACTGCCATTGACAATGCATTGAGTTTGTCGGTACGCGCAGTGAAAAACGTCTATTTCATTCAAAATTAATAGAAATACAGAACCCTAACCTTATAAATTTAATATAGTCTATTCGTTGTATGTTTTCTATATGTATACCAAGCGGTTTGTCTGTAGGTGTTGTGGTTTTAGAGATATTTGACTTTTTCTGTATGAAGATTGCTCATAGACATTGGGTTTGCATTGTGACAGTGTGCCGAATAGGCCCACTGGTTCAGTGGCGATGCGAACGGCAGGAATTTGAACTAAAAAGTCGGAGGTCCCCCATTTGAGCTTGTCTCAGCAAGATCTGTTGAAAGGGCTTACATGTATACTGTTTGTTGTGTTTTGAAATTTTAGCTGATCTAATTTTAAATTAATAAGTATAGACTATATAGTATAGCTATAGGCCTACTGTGGATGGGATGAATATTTTATATAATCTAGATTCTAGAACTCCGAAGTCTAGATTCATTTAGATTTATTTATAATCAAATATATCAACAAGAATTAGTTGTTTTTTTAAACCACATTGAATTCAATGACAAATAAGCCCTACCAAATCTCTATTCATATTTTGAACTAGCATACATTATATATTGAGAACAGCATAAACATTTTGATGTCTAAGTATAAGAAATATCCAATAGGTTAACACAAACTTGCTTCGCAAACAAAAGGACTGATGGACTGCACCCATTTTCTATTTTCATTCTAACCATCTTAAATAATAAAACGAAAATATGAATAACATTAAGAAAATTACTCCCCACTTTAGATCTAAGCAGGGGCGTAATTTTTCAATTGAAATGCAAACGTGTGCAGTACGGCACACCTCAGTATTAAGCTGATGTTGACTGCTGTTGTCCAGCATCACCTTTATTATCTTTATAAACAATCATATACATGACATATCTGTAGGCCTATGCATCCCATCTAATTTCCTAACTTAACTGTAGTTTATCTTGATGTTATTGTCAAATTGCCAAATTGTTGAGATACTTTGCTAGTTACCAATTGCTAGTTTGTAAATCTACATTTGGCAGGAAGTTTACCCTATAGGTTGATGCCAACCAAAAATATCCTACCATATTTTTCTGGTAAAATAAAATTAAAAAAAACAACCCACACATGGACACTTAGAAAATCAAACCTTAGGGCTTTACCACGGATGTTGGAATAGAAACCATTTAGCCTTCTTATGCATGGAACATAGACCCCTACTACATATTAATATGGTACTACTACTAGCGCCACTATCGACTAAACGGGGAAATCTGCCTTCCCGCTCTGATACTCTATGCGCTGGTCCATGGTGGATGTAGGGGGGGGGGGGCTATTTAATTAGGTGAAGGTCGTAGGTACCTGTCTATTACATTATAGATGACGCGACCTGTCTATAATAAGTTAAATAAAAAAAATTACAGTAGGGGCGAAGAACAACCCATTAGCCTACTCTGGGTAAGGGATATTCTTTTATCTATTATTATGTTTTTAGTAATAATGAATATCAGAAAGAATAGATAAATAAAGCAATACTAAATTCTGACCTAAACGAGTAGGCCTACTTACATACTTAATTAATTAATTACTTACATATTTATTTGCTTACCTCACACACTGTGTCCAGTGCTTCTCTTCCATGTATGTGTGCCTGGTAGCTCACTGTATTCTCATTGTCTGTGTCAACTGTTACTAGGTGTTACAGGCCAGTAGTGGTTTGTTGATTTGGAACCGGTCATCTGGTATGCGTATACCACTTCCCCCAATGCCTGCTGGGACACGTGTGTGCTCACCAACACTTCGCACGTCGATATGAGTCCACGATGTTGGTAGCGGCAGCACCAGAGTTTTACTCTTTAAATACACACTCCACTGATTAATCTAACAAATGGCACCAATGTGAATCCTTGTTACTGCGTTGAATACCCTACCCCCCGAGTGCGTCGTATTGAACAGCGACTGATTGATTACATGTTAGGTCTAGTGTCGGGAATAGATCAGTACAGTGGTGGTGTAGTTATTTGTACTACTAATTCATTAGCTGAAGTCGACGACGAACCAGTTAGTAAAACTGGCACGTGGAAGCTGTGCTCTCTAGAGCGTGTCTGGTGTGAGCTTGGTTGCTAGTATGACATCAAACACTCTATAAGTTGATCAATATCTGCCTGCTTTTATTTTCGAGCAAATATGAGATGATCCTAAAGCAATCGATTTATTTCGAGCAGGCCTAAGTGGACCTGTTTTATTTAGAATGGGAACACATATATTCGAATGTATCCCATTTTGGTTTTGAAATTCATAACTCACCCGAGTTTGACGTTACGTGGGTTGGCATTTTATATATAATATTGATTTCTTGCAAACAAATCCTTCTGTTCGACGCCTAAAGTAGGCCTACATGCAGACCGCAGTTATAATCTATCACAGAGCCTGGTCACCAGTGCCAAGCCATGTTATTGTCGGTTAATACTTTATAATAGGGGCTATGATTTAATCTACGGGGATAACGATAGCAGGGCGTTAATGCTACACGCACGATGTGTTGGCAGATATTGTAATTCTCTTTGTTGGGTCCCGCCCCCTCCTTTCCATCGCAAGGGCACTGTTCTTTCAACCACGTACATGGTAGGCCTACACACAATTAACATGGACTTTTTCTATTATACAGTTGTGTAGAATGTTTGTCAGTGGTTGTTGTGTATAGGTATAGGCCTACATTAGTTGTTTAAGCGTAGGCAATTTTTCTTGAAGATTTATACTGCATATCATGGATAAGTCTGAATAGACTTGTTTTCACCATTAGACAGTTTGTCGATAGAAAGCCCGAGTCTACACTTTTACCGACCCAAGGGATTTTTAACCTCCCACGCCACATAGACATGGTATGAGAGCAACTGGCCTTTGATGATGCTGTAAGTTATACAAAGCAGTGTGTTTAATAGCGGATAACTGGTCTTTCTCATACCACTGCCGCTTTACCTATCCTAGTAGTAGGCCTCGCCACCTATTAGTACTAGTAGTAATCCCGAACGCCAGGCTCGGTAGAAAAAAGTAAATATTGTAGTGGTTTCCCATTTTCATCACCCCCACGACACTGGTTGCCGTGATCAGGATCCTGTACAAGCTTTGCGCTGTATGGTTGTTGAACCTACCCTGTGTATGTATGTGTTAGTGCATTGCCTTTATGTATGTAATTGTAAGCATTACAAGACTTACAATTCCAGGGGGACGAGTGTAGTGGTCTGCACTGACCTCTCAGGCAAGTAACCACATAGACAGGTAGGCGTGGGGAGTGTGTTGATATCAGGGAGCCTAGGTGGTGTAATGGTTAGCACACTGGCCCGGAATGCAAAGAGATGTGGGTTCGAGTCCCGCTCTAGGCGCAATATTTCCCATTTTCATCACCCCCACGACAATATGTTAAAGTTATTGGTTGGACTTGGCCAGGATTCGAAGAATGGGTTCAAGTCTCACACTGATTCCATTCTGCAACACCACCTGGTTCACCCACACACACACATATATATATATATATCTTCTGCTTGGTTGTCCATCGGTGGCGATGATGTCAGCAACTCATCATTTTGTAAAAATATACGGATTTTCGGTTACAAATTATATATTGGCAGAGAGCATTATTATTCTTGGACAACGGAGTGGGAACCAGGTTATGTAAACTAAAAGCAATAGAATCCCACTCCCATTGTACATGATACTGAGTGATGTGAAATATATGTTATACATGCTGCTTGGAGTTAATGAAGAGATTTCCTATAAAAGAGACAGTACATGATTATTGAAATGTTTCTCTATGTGTTCATAAAGAATACAATTGGAGGAAAGGGACAATTTTAATATATATATCTATATACATATCTGTAACTGTATACAACATCCTGTCCACCCATGACCACTGGACGACCCACCTGCCTAATCTGCATATGTATAGAGTGCACCACCTGCAGCTGGTTTGAGTGACAGCCCCTACTGGGGGTGGCCACCCACCCAGACTGTGGGGAGTGTCTGATTGGCTGGCTGGGGAATGTCCGGTCACCTGACTCCCTTGGCCTATCCTGACCACACACTAGTCTCAGATAAGTAATTATTCAAGATTCTGCTTCAGACACACTGAAGAGAAATCACTCTACTCCTAGCTCTTGAGTGAGACACACCTACTTTTGAGCAGGAACCCCAGACACTCTGTCTGATGCTAGCTAAATTCACCTATTCAAATTGAGTGTATACACAGCCATAGGACTCCTGTCCCATGGGCTGTAGGCACTGCTTTCAGTATACAGGCTAAAGTGATAATGAGACATAGTGTGGGCAGCATATGAGGAGTGAAGGTGCTAGGTCACATGTAAGGGGGATGGACAGGAGTTGCTGCCAATAAAGCACAACTTATTCACTGTTCATCTGTGTGACTGGTTTTCCTTCCTGATTCCAGACTTGGTTAAATTGATTTAGGCTGATTGCATCACAGGTCAAATGAAGGGGAAAAGTTTTGTAGTCACATGGGCTGCTCACACCGGCTGAGCACCCTCCTGTTTCTATAATTTGTTGAGAACTCGTTGATGGCCAATGAGTCAAAGTTGTGTTCGGAATGTGCAGTGGCATATTGCACATTGTGTATGTAGCTGCAGTCAGAAAGTCTGGGAGGTGAAGGAGACAGTCATTTCTCTGCTGGTGCTTTTGTTTAGCTCAAGATACGTAACCAGTTTCAAACTCTGTTGTGCCTTTAGAGATCGAAGCACATAATGAACTCCTGTCCTTGGCCACTATTTCCCAGGTTGTAATGTTGACATTACATTTGTTTAGGTTGTATTTAACTTTTAAGGCAGTCCTTGAACCTTTTCTTCTGACCGCCTTGATTTGTGTGTCCCTTTACAAGTTCGCAGTAGAAGAGAGCTTTTGCTATTCTATCCTCATCCATGCAGACTACATGGCCAGACCATGTAAGTTGTGCTCTCATGACCAATGCTGTTCAAATTTGCCCTCTCTGAGACTTCAATGTCTGGGATCTTATCCTGCCACCTGATATTCATAATTTTCCTGAGCCAGCCTAGACCTGGAAATGGCTTCGTTGCTTGGTGTGACGACGGTATGTTGCCCATGATTCAGAGGCATAGGGCAAGGATGTAAGAATATGTGTGTATATAGTATACGTATATATATAATTATATACATACACCCAAATATGACTACTCTTAGAACTAAACTGAGAAATGGTTCTGTGTAACACTCGGTTAATAAGTTAGAGGATACGGTTTATTAATATTATGCCATATATTAATCCAGTCTAATATTTTGTGTCATAATGTATTCCTGATTTTAATAATCCAATACTCTTTCCCCCAGTTTCCAAATATGTTACGAGGTGATTTTCTATGGACCTAGCCTAACTAGATTCATGAATAAATAATACCAAACGGGATATAGGTTTGCTGTTGTCACCGTCTCCTTATATCATTTGAAACGAAAATGCTCCTTGTCGATTTTTAGGTACAATTATAAATCCATACCAAAATAACACCGGCCAATAACAAAACTCAAGCAAATCGATGAGAGAAAAGAAATGAATGTAACTGGGCAAGTTTTAATGGTCCATATTTTTAAAGAGACAATTTCGTAATCTGTATTTAGAATACATCGGACTCAATTTTACTCATACTGTTTATTGATTATTTATTGGAGAGGAAGACGTATAATGTACGCTTTAATAAATACAAAAATAATTACCGATCTCGAAAACCTATAATTTATGTTTAATTAAACATACAAAACCACAACAAAAAGCAACAATACCAAATTCTAATTACTTGTGACGTGTCATGAAGTTAGAACTACGGAGGAAATCGAATAGGCCTACTATAAATGTCGGTCACCTGTTTGGTTGTGTATAGTGTACACTAGAATGCTGTCGTAGGCATGAATGTGTTTGAAATATTAGGCATCTCTATTAAAGCTGCATAGTCCAAGGAAGCATAACTCATCACTGAATGAAAGTAGACCGACAATCAAAAACTGGTTTTTGTGCATTTCCATTGAATTAACCTTGAATCTTGTGATTAACTCACATGCCCTCGAACCTACGTCAACATTTTGTTGTCTTCACTATTGTCAGACCTTCCATACTGCAATGTTACGACTAAATGAGTCAAAACAATGACATGGCACCAGAGCGACCCACCATATCCTGGGGAAGTTGTTTAGTGACTAATCCTCCAGGGGGCGCCACTACAGCGTCCATTCCACTGTTCTGGATCCCCGACGTGATTAGCTACATACGCAGACTGGTCTCTTTGTTTGTTGGGGCGTTATGTCCTGGCAACATATCAGGATGAATACCGACTTGCGACAGTGGGTCTTTATGGGGGCTTTATAGTGCTGCCCCACTGGAAGACCAGGATGCTGACACCATGACCCAATTTCCCACTCAATCACATTATCTTTATACTGAGCTAACCAGTCCTTGCCCTATCCCAGTAATACCAAACACCAGCTAGGTAATGACACATATCAATTTTGTAAGTAATTGATTAGGCTCACCTGGGAATAAAACTCCGATCTTTCACACGGGAAGCTTGCGCTCTTACCGATTGTCCCGTCATGATATGACCTTAGATGTTGCTAGGACGTAAAACACCAACAAACAAACAACAATCTTACCGATTGTAAATCGATGCTTCTGCTTGGAGTGAAGAAGGCAGTACACATCACAACAATGCAGCTCACGCATAAGCTGACTTAAATTATATTATATTTAAAGGCCATCTTTTAGACACCTCATTAATTGGTTGAAAGTTCCATTACATTGTAGAAAACACGTTTTGTGTAGGCTTTTTATATTAAAAGAAACAACAACAAAACATTGGTTGCTCTGTGGGAAGACCACCCATTGGAGAAGCCATACAGTGGCCTTACTACATGGTTGTGATTATATAAAACTCAACTCAACTCAAATTATTTTGCAGTTAATGTGTAGGATATCAGTAACGATGTATCAGCAGAATAAAATACGAAAACATAGATATCACTATAGTATAGATAATTGCATGGTTGAGAGAAACAAGCTGAACTCTGTTCCGGAATTCACCTACCTCGGAAGCACTATATCAAGTGATGGACGCATTGGTGCTGAAATACAGAGGAGAGTGGCCAATACTAGCGCATCTTTTGGCCGACTACGCCAGAGACTCTGGAACAACCACCATGTGTCCATGCGGGTCAAAGGCAAGATCTACCGTGCAATCATGCTATCCACCCTACTATACGGAGCCGAGGCCTGGACAGTGTAAAGAAGACAGGTGAAAAAGCTGCATGCCTTCATGATGCGACATCTGCGTTCAATCATGAGGCTAACCTGAAAGGACAAAGTGACAAATAAGGAAATACTTGAACGGACTGGGCTGCCCTCAATGGAAGATCTTCTGATCAAAAAGAATCTCCAGTGGACTGGGCACCTCATGAGGATGTCATCAGACAGGCTACCAAAGCCTATCCTCTACTCTCAACTGTCTTCTGGTTACAGAAAGAGAGGGCGCCCTCGTCTCCGGTTCAAGGATACCATCAAGAGAAACCTGAAGCTGAGAGACATTAAGACCGACTCATGGACATCACTCTCACAGTAGAGAGCTAAATGGAGAGCGACAGTCAAGTAATGAAAGCAGTCTTTGTCGCATCGCAACCGACAGCATGATAGCGAAATAGCGAACGGTAGACAGGAAGTGTGAACACTTATTTGTCTCTCATTTTTGCTTGAGTGCGAGTAAATAAGCAACACAAGGAATAATTAGTAGCATGTGGTGAATAAGGGGTCAAATTTCCCTGGATCATCAGCCCATCCTTTTTCTAATCTGTTCTTGAATGAATTTATTGACTCGGCATCAATAACATTTTGTGGGAGAATGTTCCATATATTTATGATCCTGTTTGAGAAACTGTCTTGCCTTAACTTTGAAATGGCTCTGGGTTTTACTAGTTTGAGAGTATGGCCCCGACTGCCTTCTCTTTTATTCAAGGTGAAAAATTGGTTCATATCTATTTGATCAAAACTTTTCATAATTTTAAATACTTCAATTATGTCACTTATTTTCCTTCTGTAGGAAAGGGTAGGAAGTTTCAATTCCCTAAGCCTTTGTTCATAGGGTAAGTCCTTTATAACTGCAACTAATTTTGTTGCATGTCTCTGAACCTTTTCGATCTCCAGAATATCTTTCCGAAAAATTGGGCTCCAAATTTGTGGACAGTATTCCAAAATTGGCCTAACAAGAGACTTAAATAGAATGAGAAAATTGTTCTTGTTGAGGCGATGGAAAGTTCTTTTAATTATTCCTACTCTCTGGTTAGCATTTGAGATGATAGTCCTCATGTGTTTCTGAATAATTGCAACAAGTGTAGTGTAATATTTATATTATGCAAGTTTACTTTATTTGCCGGCGTTGGTAACCCCCAAATCAGGGTGCTGCTTATATAACACTGACGTCTTGTACGCCTATAAACACCGAATCTGTAGAGCGCGTGCTTCACGTGGTTGGAGATCGGGAATTCCTCTCCCGGTCGAGTTAAATCAATGACTTACAAAATTGATACTTGTCGCTTCCTTGCCTGGCGCTCGGCATTAATAGGATAGGGCAAAGACTGGGTAGCTCAGTGTCAGGATAATGTAACTACATGGGATATTGGGTCATGGTGCTGGCAGCCTGATTTCCCAGTGGGGCAAGGCTATAAAGTCGCTATGAGTGCACACTGTCATAAGTTGGTACCTGTCCTGATATGACCTTAGATGTTGCCAGGACGTAAAGCCCCAACAACCAACCAACCTTTTAAAATGTTGCCAACTTTAGAGTGCTCCTTTGTTTATATTTAAAATAAAAACACGAGGAAGATAGAACTTTTAACACACAAGGAAATGACTGAAGTGAACTAAAGAGTTAAAATCTTTGTCGAAAAGCGCCACTTTTAAAGAATGTACCTAGAGGAGGCGGTCATTTCCCTGCTTCCCCTCTAGCTACTCCACTGATTGAGCCAATCAGTCCTTGCCATATTATTGTAATACCAAATACCAAGCAAGGTATCGACATGTAGACACTAAGTAAATCTTTGGTTCAACTCAACATGAGATTGATCCCTCGACCTCCAGTCAACCGCCTAATACCTTTTTAAACAGAGTGTATATTTATGTATAGGCCTACATTAAAGCCGCATAGTCCGATGAAAACATAACATTTTCAAAACCAAAACACCTCCCGAGATTTGATTCGATATATCTAATTTAAATACTGCTGTGCTTATTAAGCATTCGTAGCCACATAAAAGGGAATGCCAAGTCAATTTAATAGAACGGGTTACTGCAGAAACCTATAGTGTCAAGAGTTTTGGTGTGCTTGCCAAATTTAAGTTTGCATGTTTGCACTTTAAATATTTCCAAAGTCAGACATTTAAAATAAAACTTACTTCAAACTAATGTAAAGTAGACTATAACGATCAACCTAATATATTTATCTCAGAAAATGACAGAAACTCAAAACCATCTCACTATGCAACTTTAACAAAATCACAAATTCATATCCTGCCATACAGGGCTCTGCGCCGTTGCCGTTTAATGCTTAATCACTGTTTTGCTTTGGCTATATGGACAATGTATATAATACAAGTAATCTTTGTATATATATATATATATAACTATATATATATATATATATATATATATATATATGGATAGTGTGTAATAATGTCTGTCGCGTGTAATAATGCCTGTAGTGCCTGGCACCCCCCCCCCCCCCTATCCGGCGGGGTGGGGTGAGACCCCCCATCATGCACCGCGCCGCCTCCTGCGCGGGGCCTAGCCTCCACTTGCTCCGAGGAATTACAAAAAATATATAATGTATATATATACAAAGTTCACATATTCTTGCTAACGAATCCTCATACATAGCACAGAGGGACATCGGAAACATGCTCATATGTACACACATATTAAATGTTGCTGTTGTGTAAACTATGGGAATTTCAACCTTGCTAAGGTAACAATCTTGCCCCAGACGAAAAGGCCCAGTAGATAAAGAGTCTATTTTCGTGAATTAACTTCGACTAGAGGTAATTTATATACCTCGGGTATTGCAGTATGGATCATTGGGGAATACAGAACAGAAGACTCCAACTTCCAGGTCTAGGACCAGATGCGGTGGCCTAATCGATAGAGCGCAGGCTTCCTGTGCAGAAGATCGGGAGTTTCTGTCCCAGCCCAGTCAAACCAATGACTTATACAATTGATACATGCATGGCGCTCGGCATTACTAGGGTATGACAAGGACTGGTTGGCTCAGTATCAGGATAATGTGACTGAGTGGGATATCAGGTTATGGTGCTGACAGAGTGATCTTCCAGTGGGGCAGCACTATAAAGTCAGCATGAGTGCATACTCTCAAGGCGGTACCAGTCGTGATATGACCGTAGATGTTGCTACGATGTAAAACCCGAACAACCAAGTGTGTGTTCTTGTTTGTTGGAGTTTTACATCCTGGCAACATCTAAGGTCTGATATGTCACGGCCCCCAACTGGACAGCCCAGGGCGGGACAACCAGAAATATAAAAAAGCCAGATAACATATCTAACAACAATATAAGTCAAATCAAATTCAAACAAACATAACTCAACCACCTACTACATACAGGCCTATGGACATGTCAATAAAATAGGCTAGTATAGAATTAAGTAGAAAAAAGCGGAAAACTCTTCCCAAGAAAACCCCAAAACACTAACATAGAACCTTAAGAAAACAACTAACATAGTAATAAGAATAGAACAAAAATACAATGCCAAGAGGGCCCCCCCCCAAAAAAAACTAACATAGACTACTAAACATACCAACAGACTATCTATCTGCTACTGAAATGCAGACAATCAAATAACTTATCAGCAGCTACTGCTTGGTAAGACAACAGCAAAACTACAGCTGGCCAGCATTGAAAACAAGCCTACGTACCCAGGCTTACATGCTATGGACAGCCTCAATAAAAGAAAAAAAAGAAGAAAAAAAGGTCATATCAGGATGGGTACCGACTTCTGACAGTGCACACTCATGGCAACTTTGTAGTGCTGCCCCACTGGGAAATCAGGCTGCTGACACCATGACCCATTATCCCACTCAGTCACATTATCCTGACACTGAACTAACTAGTCTTGCCCTATCCTATTAATGGCGAGCACCAGGTTAGGAAGTGACAAGTATCAATTTTATAAGTCATTGGTTTGATTTGACCGGGAACCAAACTCCTGACCTTCCACACGCGAGGCCCACACTCTACCAATAAGACCGCCGGGCCCGGCCCGGGCGGAGGCAACTACTCCATGCCTTATGACTTAACTGTGCACACAAGCCAGCTATAACAGGCACATCCAAACCACCCAGCCAACATGCGGAAGCCATACCTGGTCGCAGAAGTGACCCTGAAAGAACCACTGTAGACACACAGAGGAGGGGCGCACTGCAGCGTCATCGAGACTGCATCTCATCCTGGGACATCCAGGCTTATTTAAACGTGGACCATAACAGAATGAAACGACAGAATTAACAGAAATAGAATTAACCTGACGGGATGGCCAAATGAGTTAGAGCGTCCCTCTCCCGTGTGGTAGATCGTGGGGTCGTGGGTTCGAATCCTGGTCGAGTCAAACCAATGACTTAAAGATTGATACTTGTCGCTTCCTAGCCAGGCGCTCGGCATTATTAGGACAGGGCAAGGAGCAGTGGAATGAGGAAGACCAATCGCCTGCGACTGAAATTTACCCTGCTTAAACAACTAATGTACCAAAAAAACAACCGCTGGGCTTCATTTAGAGTTGCCTTAAAGTTGCATAGTCCGATGATACTGAGTTTCTGTCAGTTTCTGAGACGAATATATTATTAGGTTGATTGTTATAATCTACCTTGCTTTTATTTGACGTGGCTTTGCTTTTAAGTGGCAAACCTTTGAGATATTTGAAATGGAAATGTGCACAATTAATTTCGGCAAGCACACCAACACTCTGACAGCATAGGCTTCGGCAGTAACAGGTTCTGTTAAATTGGCTTGGTGTTCTGTTCTATGTGGCGACAAATATTTGATAAGTGCACCAGTATCTAAGTTCGATATGTATAATCAAATCTAGGTCACATTTTTGGTTAACAAAATTTGATTTTCTTATCGGATTATGCAGCTTTAATTTAATTCCCTCTTCAAGCTATGGTACGCTACTAAAATTATTTAGTGATTTAGTTATTATTCGAATGGGGATGTGTTAGCATAACACATAATATTTGTGTGTGTGGTTAAAGTTGCATAGTCCCTTTGTTTTGAGTGGCTGTCATTTTTCTGAGATAAATATATTAAATTGATTGTTATAGCATATCTTAATTCAGCTTGAAGTACCTTTTATTTGAAATGGCTAAGTTTTGAGATATTTGAAGTGCAAATGTGTCAAATTAGTTTCGGCAAGCACACCAAAAGTCTGACACCATAGGCTTCAGCAGTAACCGGTTCTATTAAAAAGCCGCTGTATTCCCTTCTATGTGGCAACACATGCTTAATAAGTGCATCAGTATCTAAGTAGAGATGTGTAGAATCCATTTGAGATAATTGCTTTGGTTTTGAAAATTTGATGCTCCATCGGACTATACAGCTTTAATCAAAGTAAATACAACTATTAAAACCCCAACAACATTAGAAAGATGCTTTGTTTGTGGGGTGTTGCATCCTAGCAACAGATAAGGTCATATGAGGATGGATGTCGACTTGTGACAGTGTACACTGATGGTGCTTTTCATAGTGTTGCCCCACTTCTGACACCATGGTCCGTCCCCCTTGCTTTTGATAAGTTGATGCTTCATCGGACTATGCAGCTTTAATTCACATGGCGTTGCGATGCCCTTCCTCCTGCCCCTCCTGCGCTAAGCGGACGGGAAGGGAGGTGCGTGGGTTTGTTTGTGTCACACTGGGCGCTGGCTGAAGGTAAACTCTGCAGGTGAGATGGAACAATTACCCGCCAGGTGCTTGCAGGTGCAGGTGGACCACCTGGAACCAGCGGATTCCAGCTGCGAAGGGCCTGGATGACAAAGCTGGACTCTAGAAGCTGCCTGACCAGTGAATGCAGGTAATTAATTGATCACTTAATTCACTGATCATTGGTACGCGCCACAGACACTCTACACAGATTATTATTGCCAGCAACAGTACTGTGTCCAGAAGGTGGCGTAATGGTGGAACTGATAATGCTGGTGGGGACTTGGAATATTACTAAGTGATATATGAAGTATGATGGTAAATAGGTCAACAAAAACTAGTATGCATCACAGAGCACTTCATGACATCACCTATTATATATATTTTCCGATGCGACTGACATATTCCAACATCCGGTGGAGGTGAGAAGGGCTGCAGGTGGCGCCACTGGTACGATGATTGGTCTTACGGAGTATAACAATATTACTAATAATTCCTGTACCTATGTTTATACTTGGATAATGCGTTCTGCATCACATATATATGTGCAATGCATAAAATGTTATGCTAGTGTAAAGAAGCAGAAGGGAATTATGATTATTATTTTGTTATCTATAAGACCCAACACTACACCGGTGGCACCACGTTCGGCCCACCTCGCCTCCACCGGATGTTGACCAGTATCAGTCGCACTGACGTATTTTTCTTTATATATATATATATATATATATATATATATATATATATATATATATATAGGTGTGTGCATGTGTATGCAATACTGTCTCTGGCGACCGCTGTGATCAGCAAACACCTGTCATGTGAGGACAGGCTTTTCAATTTGCAAACTTTAATTGTTTCATTTGACTCCCATCTTCTGATGACAGAACACATCTCAGGACA
The DNA here is from genome assembly GCA_030323885.1 of Branchipolynoe longqiensis. Lineage (NCBI taxonomy): Eukaryota > Metazoa > Annelida > Polychaeta > Phyllodocida > Polynoidae > Branchipolynoe > Branchipolynoe longqiensis. The sequence continues at coordinate 78,596,648 of CM059190.1, read as the reverse complement.
CATGTATCAGGATAATGTTGATCTTGATGCAGAGCTGTGCATCCGTTGAAGACAGTCAAAATTACATAGTCCGATGGTTTTCAATTTCTGTATTTTTTCTGAGAAAAATATATTAGATCGATCACTAGTATCTACTTTACATTAGTTCAAAGTTACTTTTATTTTAAATGGTAAACTTCTGAGATATTTTGAGTGCAAACATGGAAGATTAATTTTGGTAGGTTTGCCAAAACTCTGACACCATAGACTTCTGCAGTAACAGGTTCTGTTAAATTGAGTCAGTATTGCCTTCTACGCAGAAACAAATGCTTAATAAGTGCATCAGTATGTCAGTTAGATATGTCAAATCGAATCTAGATAATTGGTTTGGTTTTGAAAATTTGATATTTCATCAGACTATGCAGCTTTAGTACTAGATAGGTCGTGCTGGCAGACACCATTCTATATAGATTAGGAATTTAAAGAGAGGGCGATAATAAGGAAGTTGAAGGTAGGTACTACTGCATAGGTAGTGCTAACAGACATCAGACTAGATATGATGAACAATAGCTAACCTATATCGGTGGCATCATTGATATTACATATGAGGAGTTCAGGCGGAACACCCTGTAAACATCAATCCAAATATTGAGATAAACATTTGGAGTCAAACCTTCAAAAAGTAAAGTTTTTACCTTCCTATTTTATTGTTCATTGCTCCATAACCATTTCATCACAAGAAACATGGAATTAGTGAGAATCAATATGACCTTCAGGAACAAAATCGTTTATTTTAATTCAATTATTGGATTGGCATTAACAGGGTTTTGGGCCTGAACTCTTTATATATGCTCTCATGTGAAAATTGAGTTGCTACGAATTTGAGGTGAAATTCATATTTCATGGCGTGCGTTTTCGACTAGAAATTTAACATTCCAAATATTACTGAATGTCAAATAGTATTTCTATAACCAGACCAAATTTCTTGTAAACTAAATGACGATTATATATATATATATATGATATATATATATATATATATGTGTGTGTGTTTACTTATAACAAAGTTCACTACTTCATGTATTATGACCTTCCTATTGGACTAGCACTGCTTTGCAAGAGTTGTTGTCGTTGGGGGTTTATGTCTTGGCAACATCTCAGGTCATATCAGGAGGGCATTGCAAGAGAGACATTGACTGGTGATTTGCTGAAGCATAGACTCTGCGCCAGGGTTCATGGTGAGTCGGTTAACTGTTAAATTATGCAAGGTGTGTACTTCATGTTTAGCACAGGAGGTAATAATGTGTGGCTATTTATAGCGCAGAGTTATTCTTAGTTGTTTACGATCGTCGGTCTGTTCCAACTTGAATTCATTCACAGACACAGTTTAATTGTCAACTAATTGACGATTATATATATACTTATACAGATCCTATATATATATATATATTGGTCGCACATTATATATATATATATATATATATATACATATATATATATATATATATATATATATATATATATATATATAGAGCATAACCACGTTAAACCAAACTTGAAGGGACCCTAGACATTCTTTTGGATTAACCGATCATTGGTTTAACCGAGCTTTGGTTTCGACTTTGACTTGGCTTTGGCAAAAACGTGGGTGCATTATGAATGTAATATACAATGTATGTGGACACTTTGATTATTATTTGTTATGTATATACAGTATTCACCCGTTAAACCAAGCTTGGTTAAACCGAATGATTGGTTAATCCAAAATTTGTTCAGCGGCTCGGCAAAATACTACCATCTATCATATACAAAAGTTGGTGTGATCTCAGATGACCTAATAACCACATGAACGTTTGGTTTAACCATACTGGAAGTGGTCTGGGGCCTGACAATTTTGTTTGGATTACCGATAATTTGGATTAACCGACTTTGGTTTAACAAACTTTTTTATATGATAAATGGTAGTATATTGCCAGGACGCCGAAAAAAGTTTGGATTAACCGATTATTTGGTTTAACCGAGCTTGGTTTAATGGGGTTGTAGTGAATATACATATATATTTATGTGATGTACAACAAATTATGCGAGTATAAAGATACGTAAGGGAATTATTATTATTATTGTTATACTCTGTAAGACCCAACACTGAACCAGTGGTGCCACCTGCGGCCTTCTGGCCTCCACCAGATGTAAACCAGTGTCAGCCGCACGAGAGGATATATATCTATTTATATATATGCCTGCCATATATACAATATCTTTGAGTTAATGGAGTTTTACGCCTTATCAAGATTTAAATTCCTATCAACCTGGGTGGCGACTCATTACAACGCACACTTATAGCGACTTTATAGCCCTGCCTGATTAGATAGCATGTTAGTGGTGCCATTAGCCTATTGATATTCCGATAAGTCATATTATCCTGGCACTAAGGCAAGTTGGCCTTGCCCTATCCTAGAAATGGCGAGCACTAAGTAAAGTAGGCCCATACTGGTAAACACCAAGCTTGAAAGTCTTTGACTTGAATCTAAGTGTGGCTTTCCCACTTTACCTTCCTATCTGGTTATATATGATTATCAAATACTCTCATTTTGACATCTCTCATCAGAAACATACCACTCACATATTAATAACATGCACCAAATATTATTCATGCCTACCTACATAAGGACAGTGTTGAAAACCAGGAAGCCTACTCCAGAAAAGTAACTGAGCAAACAAAAAGAACGCTCTTACAGATCTACTAAGGGGCCATCCAAGGTTGTCAACAAGTGAGTTGATTTCCAGCCTCCCATTTTAGTAGATCATGGGATTTTTTATTTTTTATTTCTTTTGGTAAAGTATTTATTCATCTGAATATGACATTTGTCAGTGCCGGAGAACTGGTCTTCCGGCCATCTTATTATTGGAATTGACATTCTAAATAATCTAAGTTTGGTCAGTGCTGTATTAGTCACAGCACCAATCCTGTAGAATTAAGGGAGTGGCTCCTGCTGTATAATGTACAGCACCAGTCACTGCGGTTCATGCAAAAATGGGGAGCAGCACCGAGTAGAAGATGTATACTCTGGGCAACTCAAACAGTCATTGTGGGTTACATTTTTTCTCTTATAAAACAAGCTAAGTTTATAGTTGACAAGACATTTTGTCTGTCTTATATAATGTTCAATGTGTTTAAACAGATGGGATGGCCGAATGAGTTATAGCGTCCGTCTCCCGTGTTGGTAGATCATGGATTCGAATCCTGGTCGAGTCAAACCAATGACTTAACCATTGATACTTGTCACTTCCTAGCCAGATGCTCGGCATTACTAGGATAGGGCCAGGAGCAGTGGACTGAGGAAGACCAGTCGTCTGCGACTGAAATTTCCCCTGCTTAAACAACTAATGTACCAAAAAAAACACCCAAAAACAGATTGATAGCTGTGTAGAATGTTCGGTGTGTTGATGGTTTGTTCATGATGGTTAAGGGTGGTGGCAGGGGATTCGAACACCTGGCTTTGAATCCTGCTTGAATCAAACCAATGATATAAACATTGGTACTTGTTAGTACTGTAGTAGACCGTACATGAGCTCCACTACCAGTATGGTGGCAGCAGGGACTGCTCCATCACCGTCACAGTTTACTGCGTCAGGTGGCGGTACGATAGCCGCTAGGCAGCACCACGACAGGGCTGTCCTCTATACTGCTTGCAGCTAGCGTAACTCCCCCAAGGAAGGTGACATGGGACCTAGCGGGCCAAGGGGCGGACACTTGATTGTGGATGCCACAGTTAGCAGCGTTGGAAATATAATAAATGTGTGGAAGCAAACGTGATTGTTCCTCCTCCTTCTCAGGGGGTTTACTACATGGGAATCAAGTTACGGGCGACCGACAAGGGCCCATCACACTAACTAGCCTGACATTCAGCATTAATAGGATAGGGGAAGGAGCAGTCGAATGAGGAAGACCAATTGTCTGCGATTGAAAATGTCCCTGCTTAATCAACTCATGTACAACATAAAAAACTACTGACAAATATCAACATTTTATGAAACGAAGATCATCAACAAAGAAGTTCTCAGAAAAATGTTAAATAAGAAATGCTTGTTTGCCACTATACAGACAAAGAAACTTATTTATTTTGGCCACATCATTCGTCAGAGTTCAATATACCGCACATTGTTGGAAGGGAAGGTGAATGGCAGCAGAGGGAGAGGGAGACCAAGAACATCATGGTTTACAAATATTTCAGAGTGGACAGGCTTGAATTATTCACAGTCTATCAGAACAGCACACCATCGGGACAAGTGGAGAACCATTGCATCCAACCCTCGACTAGAGGATGGAACTATTGATTGATTGATGAAACGTTGAAAGTTGCAATTTGCTGACAGGCTCCTTCCCCCCTTGAACCCTTTGCCCGGCTATGAAAATGTTAGAGATTTCCACTCCAGTCTATACCTGTAAGATTAACTCCTCCACCCACACACCACCTGTGGTAGTGTGGTGGCAGGTGAACCTGTCAGTTTAATGTGTATTCATACCTGGAGTTGGTAATTTGTGATAAGAAATCTTTAATTCAAAATATGGAAGTAAATAAAAAGTAGAAAGGCACCAAAACAACGTACTTTATTACAAATAAAAGAAAATGTTTGTTTGTTGGGGATTTACGTCCTAGCAACATATAAGCTCATATCAGGACAGTTACTGACTTGTGACCGTACGCACTCATGCTGACTTTATAGTGCTGCCCTTCTAGGATATCAGGCTGCCAGCATCATGACCCAATACCCCACTCAGTCCCATTATCCTGAGCTAGCCAGTCCTTGACCTATCCTCATAATGTCGAGCATCAGGCTAGGTAGATACAAGTATCAATGCTGTACGTCATTGGTTTGACTGGACTGGGAATCAAATTCCCGACCTTCCGCACAGGAAGCCTGCGCTGTACCGCATCCGGTCAAAATATGAACTAAAATTAAAAAATCTGCTTCATTACAGATAACATGAACATTTATGTTGTACTTAAGTATTGTCACACAGTAAATAAATGTTTCTTTGTCGTTGTTTTGCGTCTTATCAACATCTAAGGTCATATCTGGACCCCTACCAACTTGTGACAGTGCACTCTCATGGCGACTTTATAATGCAGCCTCACTGGTAAATCAGGCCGCCGGCACCATGACCCAATATCACACTCAGTAATATTATCCTGACACTGAGCTAACCAGTCCTTGCCCTATACTATTAATGCCGAGCGCCAGGCTAGGAAGCGACAAGTATAAATTTTAAAGTCATTGGTTTGACTCGACTGGGAACCGAACTCTATACCTTCCGCACGCGAGGCCTGCACTCTACCGACTAGGCCACTGTGCCCGGTCAAGGTAAATGTTATTTGCTATATCCCACTTAGTACTACAATCTGCACATATGCAGCGGTAGCTTTGTCAACAGAGTCTAGAACAGTTAGTGTATTTAAAGTTGCATAGTCCGATGGTTTTGAGTTTCTCTCATTTTCCGAGATAAGCATATTGGGTTGTTCATTATAATCTACCTCAGTTTAGCTTGAAGTAACCTTTATTTTAAATGGCAAACTTTTTAGATATTTGAAGTGCAAATTAATTTTGGGAAGCTTGCCAAAACTTTAACATCATAGGCGTCTGCAGTAACAGGTTCTATTCCATTGCCTCAATATTCCGTTATATGTGATGACAAATGTTTAATAAGTGCACCAGTATCTAAGTTATATATGTAGAATCAAATCTAGATAATTGTTTTTGTTATGAAAATTTGATGTTGTCATCGGACCATGCAGCTTTAAATTTAGGATAATTAATGTAGAATAGTGTAATGAAGTATAACATTTTCAAAGACAAATGACTTACGTAGATTTGATTTTACATATCGAACTTAGATACACGTGAACTTATATGAACTTTATAGAAGGGGACATTAAGTCAATCTAATAGACTTTATTGCACCAGACGGGATGGCCGAATGAGTTAGAGCATCCGTCTCCTGTGCTGGTAGATCGTGGTGTCGTGGGTTCGAACCCTGGTCGAGTCAAACCAATGACTTAAAAATTGATACTTGTCGCTTCCTAGCCAGGCGCTCAGCATTATTAGGATAGGGCAAGGACTGGTGTGCTCAGTGTCAGGATAAAGTGACCGAGTGGGATACCAGGTCATGGTGCCGGCAGCCTGGTTTCCCAGTGGGACATCACTATAAAGTTGCTATGACTGCACACTGTCACAAGTCGGTACCCGTCCTGATATGACCTTAGATGTTGCTAGGACGTAAAACAACAACAAACAAACAAATATACTTTATTACTACTGAATCCTATGCTGTCAAAATTAATATGCCATGCTTGAACTTCAAATAGGACTATATCGAAAAGTCAGTCACTTGGAGTAAAAGTTACTTCAAGCTAAAGTAATATAGATCATAACAGTCGGCGTAATATATGTATCTGAAAAATGTCAGAAACTCAAAACGATGGGACAATACAACTTTCAGGTTATATGCTGATAGAATCATGATCTTCTTATATTATTGAGCAGATCAGAGTTCACAAATAGCTATATGATCTTTTGAGCAAGCGCTCCACCCCAACGTGGATTACTTAATTCCCATGGTCTACCTACATCTCAATAATTGCTCTTGTATATATTAAAATAGCTAAGCTCCGATTGAGAGAGAGAGAGAGTGATTGGTTGGTTGGTGGAGTTTTACATCCTGACAACATCTGAGGTCATATCAGGACTAAAACTATGGGACTATGCAACTTTAATCACAGTGTGATGTGTGCGTTTCTGAACAGTCGCCAGTGGCATTCGGTTATTAAGTCAAGGCGTGACTCACGCGATCGTCTCCCTGAATTTGATTGCGCCACAAACTAACGGGCGCGGTGGTCGAATCGGTAGAGCGCGGGCCTCGCGTGCGGGAGTTTGAGAGTTTGGTTCCCAGTGGAGACAAAAATATGACTTATACAAGTGATACTTGTTGCTTCCTATCCTGGCGCTCAGCATTAATAGTGTAGTAGTCTGTGTAGTGTATGTACGGAGTCTGCCCTAACATCTCAGGCAAGTGACCACATAGACAGGTAGGCGTGGGTAGTGTGGTGATATCAGGGAGCCGAGGTGGTGTAATGGTTAGCACACTGGCCAGGAATGCATAGAGATGTGGGTTCGAGTACTGCTCTAGGCACAATATTTCCCATCTTCATCACCCCCATGACACTGGCGCCATGACCAGGATTCTGTACAAGCTACATGTATGGTTGTTGAACATACCCTGTGTATGTGTGTGTAAGTGCATTGCCTGTATGTATATAATTGTCAGCATTTAAAGACTTACAATTTCACGGGGACGAGTGTCGTAGTCTGCACTGACCTCTCAGGCAAGTAACCACATAGACAGGTAGGCATGGGTAGTGTGGTGATATCAGGGAGCCGAGGTGGTGTAATGGTTAGCACACTGGCCTGGAATGCATAGATATGTGGGTTCGAGTCCCGCTCTAGGCATGCTATTTCCCATTGTCATCACCCCCAAGAAAATAAGGTAGGGCAACGAATGGTTAGCTCAGTGTCAGGATAATGTCAGTGAGTGGGATATCGGGTCATGGTGCTGGTGGCCTGATTTCCCAGTGGGGCCATACTATAAAGTCACCATGAGTGTACACTGTCACAAGACGGTACCCATCCTGATATTACCTTAGATGTTGCCAGGACGTAAACCTGCAACGACCAACCAACTAATTGCGCCAATAGCGGATGCATAAAGAACCCGATTGGTGATTAAGTCAACAAAAGCGTGGCATACTCTCAAACAAACAAATAAGAACAAGAACAAAATAAAAAAATAAAAAAATAAAACAGCCATCTATCACACTCGACTGATCCTGCCAGGATTACAGATCCAATCAAGGAGGTTTTACCTACAGCTAATACATTCTACGCATTAGAAAATATACACACATATATATAATAATACATATAAATGTACATATAAGGTAAACTGAAAGGTAAACATGGTATCAGGGCATTTGGTCTACATGGCATTCTGGCCAATTTGATATGTGGCCATCTACCTAAAAAACTACCTGGTATTTGTTGGCCGTCTCACTAAAAACCTCTTGGTATTTGGCCATCTCATTAAAACGCACTTGGCATTTGGCCACCTTGCTAAAAGCCACTTGGTATTTGGCCATCTCATTAAAAGCAACTTGGTATTTGTCCATCTCGCTAAAAGTCACTTGGTATTTCGGCCATCTCACTAAAAGCCACTTGGTATTTGGCCATCTCGTCAAAAGCCACTTGGTATTTAACCATCTCACTAATAACCATTTGCATTTGGCCATCTCGCTAAAAGCCACTTGGTATTTGGCCATCTCATTAAAAGCCACTTGGCATTTGGCCATCTCACTGCAAGCCACTTGGTATTTAACCATCTCACTAATAGCCATTTGCATTTGGCCATCTCACTAAAAGCCACTTGGCATTTGGCCATCTCACTGCAAGCCACTTGGTATTTAACCATCTCACTAATAGCCATTTGCATTTGGCCATCTCACTAAAAGCCACTTGGCATTTGGCCATCTCACTGCAAGCCACTTGGTATTTAACCATCTCACTAATAGCCATTTGCATTTGGCCATCTCACTAAAAGCCACTTGGTATTTGGCCATCTCACTAAAAGCCACTTGGTATTTGGCCATCTCGATAAAAGCCACTTGGTATTCGGCCATCTCACGAAAAAATCACTTGTTGGTATTTGGCCATCTCACTAAAAGCCACTTGGTATTTGGCCATCTCACTAAAAAAGACTTGGTATTTGGCCATCTCACTAAAATCCACTTGGTATTTGGACATCTCATTAAAAGTCACTTGATGTTTGGATAGCTCACCAAAGCACTTTCATGCATATAGGGCTCTCCGCCCAAAGGTTCGTTCGTTTGAATTTGATGTCCTATCAGCATCTAAGGTCATAGCAGGACGGGTACACACTTGTGACAGTGCACACTCATGACGACTTTATAGTGCTGCCCCATTGCCACCATGACCTGATGATATCCCATTCAGTCACATTATCCTGATACTGAGCTAAGCATTCCATGCCCTATCATAACAATGCTAAGCGCTAGGCTAGCAAGCGACAAGTATAAATTCTATAAGTCATTGGTTTGACTCAACCGGGATTCAAACTCACGACCAACCACGAGGGAAGTCTGCCAGCACTCTGATTCAGCCACCGCGTCCAGTCCCCCAGCAAAGGCCGACGTGTTAGAATGGCCTTCGGATTTACTCTGCAGCAAATCAGTCAATACTGCACCCATGTTATTGTTAAAGATCGTTCACGCGCACCCCGGAATCTGGGTCAAGGGAACGCTCCTCATGTGGTTTCACTAACCGCAAGCTGAGTTGGCAATATACCTTTTCTGCGGAACATGCACAGTGAGCTTATCTACTCACAATACTAGTTCTCACAGTTCACATCACAGGCCAGACTGGACGTGGTGACCGAATCGGTAGAGCGCAGGCTTCCCGTGCGAAAGGTCGTGAGTTCAACTCCTGGTCTAGTCAATCCAATGACTTACAAAATGGATATTTGTCGCTTCCGAGCCATGCACTCGGCATTATTATGATAGGGAAAGGGCTGGTTGGCTCGGTGTCAGGATAATGTTACTGAGTGGGATATCAGGTCATGCTGCTGGTGACCTGGTCTCCCATTGGGGCATTACTAATAAAAGTTGCCATGAGTGTGTACTGTCACAAGTTGGTACCTATCTTGATATGACCTTAGATCTTGCCAGGACGCAAAACACAACCAACTAACTAACTAAATCAGAAGGCAGATTGGTAGTGGAAATCCAGGTTAATAGTGGACATCTTCTGTCAGACCTTTTACACGGAGCATGCTGCACAGTGAACTGGTATCACCAACATTAGTTCTGCCACACTCCCATCAAAAGGTGAGATAGCAGTGAAAACTGGTCTATTCTGTTAAACCATCTGAAATCATCAAATCCCTCCAGATACTATTTCTATGCTTTCTAAAGTGACATGAAGGAATGGTTAAATAAAAAGTATAAAGATTGGGTGGGATAATGAGTGTGTGAGATATTACAGCTGCATAGTCAGATGAAGCATCGCATTTTCAAAACCAAAACATTTTTCAAGATTTGATTTTACTTATCTAGTTTAAATACTGATGCCCCCTTATTCCATATTTTGTGTCACACAGAAGAGAATACTGAGCCAATTTAAGGTTACTGCAGAATCCTATGGTGGCAGAGTTCCCCGTGCCGCCCACCTCTGCCAATTTGGATTTCCACCGCTGTGGATAACTTACAGCGTCATCAAAGGCCAGTTGCTCTCATACCATGTCTATGTGGTGTGGGAGGCTAAAATTCCCTTGGGTTGGTAAAAGTGTTGACTCGGGCTTTCTATCGACAAACTGTCTAATGGTGAAAACAAGTCTATTCAGGCTTATCCATAATAGGCAGTATAAATCTTCAAGAAAAAAAAAGAAAGAGTTTTGGCATGCTTGCCAAAACTACTTTTACATGTTTACTCTTCAAATATCTCAATAGTTAGCCATTTAAAAGAAAAATTACTTCAAATTAAAGTAAGGTACATTATAGCAATCAAATTAAGCTAGATTATGACAATCAACCCATTATATTAATTAGCCTCATAAAATGACAAAGACTTAAAACCATCAGACTATGGCAACATTAATAACACAAGTCAAACAGGAGAGCCCCAGCCAAGTCCTATGTGGTAATAATGTACAAATGGTAAAGTTCGTAGTCACGTGGGTGGGTGGAAAGTTCCCGGCGGTTGCCAGGTAGCTGGAGAGTGAGGCTGCAGATTGGCCAGCCTGCGATGATGGGAGAAGAGGCATGAAAGCCAGCGCCAATCGGGGCGGTAGAAGAGTCTATCGATGACTATGGCCAGTAGCGGCCACGGAGGCTCTTGTTCCTTCTGCAGAATCACCCACTCTTCTGAAATAGGGAACAATTTGGGCATCTAGTAAGGTCATGATTATTATCATGCAATTGCTTGTATAAATTTCCAGCAACAGCAAAAAGTGTTGTTACATGGTTGATTGTTAATATGTAATTGGACATGTTAGCCCTAACATGGATAATTCACGCGTGGTGGGGGTATGATAGCTACATTAAATGACCTCTGATCGGACACTGTGGGGCGTCACCTACCCTCGGCTCAGTCAGCTGCCAACGCACCCCAGTGGACCCACCTTGAGGGAACCACATAAACTTCTCCCTCCCATCCCCCCCCAAGGAGACGCGGGGTGGTGCCACCAGTCCTTCCTGTCAAAACGGTCATGTGATCGCCCCATAAGCAACTCAATCATAGCAGAGAACCACTTGCTATCCAGACTGCACTTCGTCCACACCTCTCTCTATCTCCTCTCTACTGGCCATGCTCCTCCTTGATATTGTCTGAAAAGAGTTCCAGGAGGGTGAGCCCACCAGCATTTCACTTTCTACTCTTACTCTGTCCATGTGTTTGGCTCCCCGGCTGGTCACCATAGAGCAAATAGACATGGTCCTTTGACTCAACTCTCCTCATTTCTCTTTCCTATACTCTACCAATTATTTTTTTATCCCAGACATACTTCTCCCCCTGATCAAGGGAGTTGTTTGCTTGGGTGGGGCCCTTTACCTTATCGTTTCTCTCGCTTTGTTCTTGTTGTTGGAACAGCTGGACCCACCTTTACCCGTCCCTTCCTCCTAAACCCTTGCTGCTGTCGACTGGATATGAGTGCTCTGCTCCCGCCAGACCGGAGAGATTCGGGGCTGCCCCAACGCTTCGCCGTTTTGAATGTTGTAAAGACATTCCCAGCTTCTGCAACCGTCCCTACTGAAGATTAATCTTCAACCAGAGATTGGACCGATTTATCGGGGCTTTTCTATATTGCTGCAGTTGTGCAGCTGGTAACCGTTGTAAGGTTACGAACACCCCCAAAAGCAAGCAAGCAGACATGGCCACCATCCAGACAGCACCTATCTAACTTCACCCACCCACGCACCCACACCTCTGCATAATGGTTAAGGGTGTAGGGTTTAGGGTTCGGGGCCAGCTCGTCGCTCCACTGGACTAGCAGAGACAATACAAAGCAAACACAAGACAATATACGTAATGAGCAAAGCTAGATATCTGATACTACAGGGCTGATTACCTTAATGTAATTACTCACTATTGTTTGTTGTTGTTTTACGTCCTAGCAACATCTATGCTCATATCAGGACAGGTGCCAACTTGTGACAGTGCGCACTCATGGTGACTTTATAGTGCTGTCCCACTGGGAAACCAAGCCCCCAGTACCATGACCTGGTATCCCACTCATTCACATTATCCTGACACTGAGCCAACCAGTCATTGCACTATCCTAATAATGCCGAGCACCTGGCTAGGAAGCGACAAGCATACATTTTTAAGTCATTGGTTTGACTCGACCAGGGTTCGAACCCACCATCCCATGATCTACCAGCACAGGAGACGGACGCTCTAACTCATTTGGCCAACCCGTCTGGTCGAATTACTCACTGTGAATTACATATGACAGTTAGAAGTCATATGTGATTTATTATCAGTCCTTGTACAAATCATAAGTAGCAGTAAGCATTTCTACCTGGGCTATTATTACGTAATTACCTTATAACGTACCAGTTGATGCTTCATGTGTTGTCAGGTTTTGCTTATAAGCAAACCCTTTAAGACCCCTTTTCTTGCATGGCCAACTACAACATTTAACTGAAATATTAAAACATATGTATATGAGCCTGTCTCAAAAGGTGATAACTCTATTTTTTGTTTGTCCATTGTAACAATTGACACAAAACAGCACAGAAACGGTTACACTGAAAAGACAAGGACATTTGCTTCAAATCAATATGTATTCTATTGGGATTATGAAACACCATGTAAAAAACAAATCAGTTTATCCTGAGCAAATGCATAAGCAGATAGTATGTTGATCGTTACAATGGACAAAGTTTTGTCCCATATTGCTTAGCACCTTTTGAGACAGTGTCATTAACATAGACAGTCAGTATGCTTGATTAAACAGCGTCAGCATCTATAACGCACCATTCTAATTTATTAGTCCTAACCATGCACATTGTCAAACTGCTCTGAAAAATATCAAAGCAACGGCTGGAAGACCAGTGTTTGTGTATCGGGTCAAGATAGATTCGATAAGCATAAATACAAGCTTGACAAAAACGACCACGCGGGAAAAAAAAAAATGCTATCTTTGAAAAGATGTGTACTGTAATAAGTAGAGTCTTCATGGCAGCGCTCATTGTTTGTCAGTGACGAGGTAATTCATGACACGAGACGGAGCTATAGTATGGAATTTTATTGGAGATCATAATAGTAATAGGTAATGTGAACAATAGTTAATCAATGTATAGGTATGCAATGTGAACAGTAGGTACAATAGGTACATCGAGTCCATGTGGCCAGGTATGTATCAATGGTAATCAGATGTACCTGTAGAGTTGGAGCAGGTATGACAGGGGCATATGAGTTCATCTGGGGCGGGCAGGTATGTCGGGTCATGGTGAGGTCTCGGCGGGGGGGGGGGGGGAAGTCAATAGGGGGATGGTCGGTTGCCACAGGGTCAATAACGGGGATCTCGGCTCTGATGCGTATGCAGATATTGCCTCAGGTATGCAGGTAATACCTCAGGGAGTTTGACGCCCTGCCATGCAGAGTTGTAAACCACTGCCTTGCAGTACAGGTTCTTGACAGAACCGAAGGCTAAGGGAGCAAACCCTGAACAGAAAACCATGTCACTGTGGCAGCATCAAGGGCGGTTGATGTATGAAACTCCCAACATCTCCCGACCAGCCAGTGCAGGGACAAATAGTTTTGCGCCTGTCTGGACATGTTCTTACCGGTGTGAAACCTATATTTGCTCCCAGAGAGAGTACCGCTGGTAACTTGCAAAAGCCAGCAGCACTTCAACACTTTTGCAGGCAGCTTTCATGAAATGAAATGGAGAGCGGCAGTCAAGTAATGAAAGCAGTCTTTGTCGCATCGCGACCAACAGCATGATGATGATGAGGCTCTGATGGGGATAGGTGTGGAGTCAGGTTGCGATCCGGGACTCAACCCTTATCGTTGAGTGCTGTGTAAGTGGGGCGGGTGGGATGGTGAGAATAGATGGGGAGGTCGTGTCGGTCTGCTGTCTAGAGGTGAAGTGGGCTGGGAGGTATAGGGGTAGGGGGGGGAGGAAGTGACGTCACGGATGTTGCTGGTTCTTGTCACCGTAGGGGCCGCTCCGGTGGTGCCGGCTGTAGGGAGGCGGGGGGAGTTATGGAGGATAGGAGGAGAAAAAGGGAGGGGGGGGGGTGAAGGGAGAGGTGGGCAGTAGGCTGGGGAAGGGTTGGGTCAGCTCCGACTCGGTCCCGAATTACCCATATTACGTAGCAATATGGACAATTCATGACACAAGACGGAGATATAGTATGGAATTTTATTGGAGATCGTAATAGTAATATGTAATGTGAACAATAGGTAATCAATGTATAGGTATGCAATGTGAACAGTAGGTACAATAAGTGACAATTTGGCTTGGAAGGTTCATGTAAAATCCTTCACACACTATGTTCTCGTAACTGTCTAAATACTAGGAAACTATTTAAAGTTGCATAATTCGATGGTTTCGAGCTTAACAATCACCTGCACAGATACTTCCGTGTAGTACCATCTGCCCTCTGCCCCTGTGGAGAGGAAGATCAGACTGCTGAGCATATCCTACAGAGCTGCTTGAACCATCACTCACTGAGGGAAGAGATATGGCCAGCTCCCACTGACTTGCAGGAGAAGCTGTACAGGGCTGCAGATGTGCTACAGAGGACTGTCAATTTTATTATGAGAACTGGGCTCCAAGTGTAATTGAAGGCGAACGAAAAGAAGAAGAGTCTCTGCTATATTTTGAGATACATTTTCGTTTGTGGTTGTTTTACGCCCTATCAACATCTAAGGTAATATCAGGGCGGGTACTGACTTGTGACAGTGTGCACTCATGGCAACTTTATAGTGCTGCCCCACTGGGAGACCAGGCCACCAGCACCATGACCTGATATCCCACTCAGTCACATTATCCTGACACTAAGCCAACCAGTCCATTGCCCTATTCTAATAATGCCGAGCGCCTGGCTAGGAAGCGACAACTATCAATTTTTAAGTCATTGGTTTGACTTGACCAGGGTTCAAACCCATGATCCCATGGTCTACCAACACGGGACACGGACGCTCTAATTCATCGGTTGATCATTATTAGCTACTTTACTTTACTCTGAAGTAAGTTTGATTATAAATGACAAACTTTGGGGACATTTGAAGTACATTCATACTAAATAAATGTTGGGTTGCGTATCAAAATTCTGGCCACAATAGACTTCAGCATTAACATGTTCTAATAAATTGACTTAATATTTATTCGCTTCTATACAGCAACAAATGCTTAATAAATGCATCTTTTGTTTTGTTGTTGCTTTACATCCTAGCAACATGTAAGGTCGGGAATAAATGCATCAGTATCTGAATTGAATAGATAGGATGAATTCTATATAAGTGTTTTAGTTTGGAAAATGTGATGCTTTTATTGGACTATGCAACTTTAAATCACAAAGTGGCAGGAATTTCTTTATAGATTGTTTTAAAACTGGTATTATTCCATTGAATCACATGTTGCAAGAGCCTAGGTTCCTGCCAACTTTATAGTGCTGCCCAGTGTGGGAGACCAGGCCAATGGCATCATGACCTGATATCCAATTCAGTCACATTATCCTGATCCTAAACAAACCAGTCCTTGTCCTTTTTTTTGTGGTCCATTAGTTGTTTAAGCAGGTGAAATTTCAGTCATAGACGACTGGTCTTCCTCATTCCACTGCTGGTCGAGAGAAAGCCCGAGCCTACACTTTTACCGACCCAAGGGATTTTTAACCTCCCACACCACATAGACATGGTATGAGAGCAACCAGCCTTTGATGACGCTGTAAGTTATACACAGCGGTGGAAATCCAAATTGGCAGAGCTGGGGGCACGGGGAAATCGAACCGCCGACCCTCAGATTAGGAGTCTGACCTAGAAAAAAGTCAGACACTCTAACCACTCTGCCACAGAGAACGCCTTAATGGCAAGTGCCAGGCTAGGTAGCGACAAGTTTAAGTAAATAGTTTGACTCATAAATATGACCTCCCACATGGGAAGCCGGCCAGCACTCTCAGTGATTCGGCCATGGGTCCGGTGTGCAATGTGATATAGCACTCAGCTGGTTGTTGGGTGTGAATTCATTCACACTTGAGGTAAAGTGCCTGTCACACTATGGCGGATTGAGCAATGGACAGAACCGGACAAAGAATATTCTAGTCCGGTGTTATTCGGACTTGAAATGTATCGATTATGTAACGGACGGGTAATGGATGGGTAACGGGCGGGTGATGGACGGGTAATGGACCGGTAACGGACGGGTAATGGACGGCTAATGGATGGGAAACGGGCGGGTAATGGATGGGTAATGGATATGTAATGGACGGGAATGGACGGCGATGGACGGGAACGGACCAGGAACGGACGGGGAACAGATGCGGATAATAACCGCATAGGTCAGTCCGGCACAATCCGTTACAAGTTTTGTGCATGCTCAATGGCTATCAATGGATATCAATGGATATCCAACGGATATGCAATGGACACAAACCGGACTTTGCTGGATATCAACGGACTTTGTTCGGTTCCTTTCTGTTTCCCCAATCCGGTGATGTGTGACAGAGCCTTAAGAACCACCTAGCATTCATACTCTGCCATTCAAATGCATTGCACGACATGCTCATCAATGTTTAACTAAGCTTGTGGAGATCTTTACCAGACGGGATGGCCGAATGAGTCCGTCTGTCTCCCGTTTTGGTAGATCGTGGGATTCGAACCCAGGTCGAGTCAAACCAATGACTTATGAATTGATACTTGTTGCTTCCTAGCCAGGCTCTTGACATTATTATTACTATAGGGCAAGGACTGGCTGGGTCAGTGTCAGGATAATTGTGACTGAGTCAGATTTTGGGTTATGGTGTTGGTGGCCTGGTTTCCCAGTGGGGCAGCACTATGATGTCACCATGAGTGCGCACTGTCACAAGTCGATACCCGTCATGATATGAACTTAGATGTTGCCAGGACATAAAACTCCAACAACCAAACCAAACCAAACCACACCAACTGTGACAATCTTGAACCATCTCTTCAGAAGTGACCTTTGTGACGAGTTTTAGTTTTATCAACAGTCTTTGATGGATCCGGTCGGCTAATTAATCAGTGTGTACTGTTAATTATTCATCTGCTATTTGCCGAACGCCTGGCAGTCTTCAAACCAACCCAATGATATATTGATATGGCTGCCCTGGAATAGCCTCAACATGTCCAGCAGACTTGAGTCATGCTAACCTATGTTCTTCTGTCAACCGGGCCACTAACTAACCTTTCATATTTGATAAATTCATGCTTATTGCAAAGGTTATCAGCTACTTATCCGATATTGACTTGGTACGCGATGACCTGTATCAGGAGACCAGATGGGATGACCGAATGAGTTGAACCTCTGTCTTCTCGTTTTGGTAGATAGTGGGATTCGAATTCACCAGTTCGAACCTTGGTCGAGTCAAACCAGTGACTTATCAATTGATACTTGTTGCTTCCCAGCCTTATAGTGTTGTCACACTGGGAGTCCAATGCGCCGGCACCATGACCCGATATCCCACACAGTCACATTGTCCTGATACAGTATAACCCAGTTAAACCAAGCTCGGTTAAACCAAACGATCGGTTAATCCAAACTTTTGTTGGCGATTGTCAAAATACTACCATTTATCATATCAAAAAGTTGGTTAAACCAAAGTCGGTTATTCCAAATTATTGGTTAATCCAAACAAAATTGTCAGAGCCCAGGTTACTCCGGTATGGTTAAACCAAACTTTCATGTGGTTATAAGGTCATCTGAGACCCCACCAACATTTTTATATGATATATGGCAGTATTTTGCCGGGCCGCCAACAAAAGTTTGGATTAACCGATCGTTTGGGTTAACCAAGCTTCGTTTAACAGGGTTATACTGTATATACATAAAACAACAAGAATCAAAGTGTCCACATACATTGTATATACATGCTTAATCAAAGTCAAAGTCGAAGCCAAAGATCGGTTAAACCAATGATCGGTTAATCCAAACAGATTTCTAGGGTCCCTTCAAGTTTGGTTTAACAGGGTTACACTGTGCTAACCAGTTCTTGCCCTATCATAGTAATGCTGAGCGCCAGGCTGGGAAGTGACAAATATCAATTTTGTAAGTCACTGATTTTTGTTTGTTTGTTGATACATTAGTTGTTTAAGCAGGGGAAATTTCAGTCGCAGACGACTGGTCTTCCTCATTCCACTGCTCCTTGCCCTATCCTAGTAATGCCAAGCATCTGGCTAGGAAGCGACAAGTATACATTTTTAAGTCATTGGTTTGACTCGACCAGGATTCGAACCCACGACCCCACGATCTACCAGCACAGGAGACGGACGCTCTAACTCATTCGGCCATCCCGTCTGGTTCAACTCGGCTGGGATTCAAACTCCCGACCTTCCGCACGAGAAGCCATCGCTCTACAGATTGGGCAACCGCGTCTGGTATCATATTCGCCAATGCCATTGCATTCACATTACTAACATTCCAATTTAATCCTGCAAATTGTGACACTAACCTATCGTATGGTCAGTGATACTCTCGTCAGCCACACCCATAACAAGCAACAGACACTAAATCACAGTCCACCTTTCGATTATTCTGGGAATCAGCGTGTTCGGCGGAAATGACGGCATACATCAGGTACCAGGTGTCAGGGAAGACGCCCATTTGATTGTCTTCCAGATGGAGTGCCAAAGCCAACACAGGACTATCGTAGAGAATAAGGCTTGATATAAGATGTTCTAATGCTATGCATACAACTATCAGAATTCGCGATAGCATTGAGTGTACCTTGCATGCAACTACCTTCATATAATGGGCATCATTGATTGGGTCTTCCATATATATATATATATGGATATATATATATATATGAGTTCTGTGTAAAACACTGTAAACGGCAATCCGAATATTGAGATAAACATTGGAGTCAAACCTTCAAAAGGTTAGCTTTTTATATTCCTATTTTTTTGTTCATTGCTCCGTAAATATTTCTTCACAACCAAAGTGGAATTAGTGAGAATTAAAATTAACTTATTTATGTCAATTTTTGGATTGGCGTTTATGGGGATTTGCACCTGAACTCTTCATATATATACATATATATATATATATATATATATATACATATATATTTATATTTATATATTTATAGTGGTGTTCTTCCCACCTCTGGGACAGTGGGGCACATCTTTCCCACCTCCTCCTTCCGAAACATAGGAAATACAGTCCTTAACTACTCCAGTTAGATGGTGCCATTATTATTTTATAGACACCCAGTCTATTCTTACAAAGATCACCTAACATATACATATATATTTATATTTATATATTTATAGTGGTGTTCTTCCCACCTCTGGGAAGAGGTAAATTAAAGACGAAGTGACAGACACACGGTCACGTTCTGCTTTCCCAGTGGGGCAGCACAATAAAGACACAAGTCTCAAGTCAGTAGCCTTCCTGATATGACCCTAGATGTTGCTCGGATGTAAGACAACAAACTCATCTTTCCCACCTCCTCCTTCCGAAACATAGGAAATCCAGTCCTTAACTACTCCAGTTAGATGGTGCCATTATTATTTTATAGACACCCAGTCTATTCTTACAAAGATCACCTAACATATACATATATATTTATATTTATATATTTATAGTGGTGTTCTTCCCACCTCTGGGAAGAGGTAAATTAAAGACGAAGTGACAGACACACGGTCACGTTTTGGTACACTTATTACTCCGCAGGTGGCGCCACTTTCGCACACTCCTGATCAAGGTGGGTGCGCGACTCCGAATATATATATGCAGTATCAATTGAACAATACAATAATATATAAACCTTGGATATGCTATGTTACTTTATATTATTATAATCCATTATAATACACATATATATGTAAATAGATATATCTATAGTGGTGTTCTTCCGACCTCTGGGTGCCATGCGGAAGGTCGGGAGTTGTGAGCCCCAGCCTGGTCAAACCAATGACTTACAAAATTGATAGATATCTCTACCTAACCTGGCACTCGACATTACTAGGATAGGGCTGGTTACCCCCGTATCAGGATAGTGGGACTGAGTGGGACATTGGGGCATGACACCGGCGTTCTGATTTCCCAGTGGGGCAGCACAATAAAGACACAAGTCACAAGTCAGCAGCCTTCCTGATATGACCCTAGATGTTGCTAGGATGTAAGACAACAAACACATCTTTCCCACCTCCTCCTTCCGAAACATAGGAAATCCTGTCCTTAACTACTCCAGTTAGATGGTGCCATTATTATTTTATAGACACCCAGTCTATTCTTACAAAGATCACCTAACATACCTCCCCCCCCCCTCACCCTCATCCCCCTTTCTGGGGCATACATATCTGTACAAGTCATTTTGGTAAGGGAAAGGAGAACTGGGTACTGAACCGGAAGTTGTTTATAACTACCGGAAGTGGAACATAAATGGAGCAATTTGGAACACAGGTGGAACCCTGGAAGTATTTGTAACACTCCTTTGGCAATACCGATAACCATCAAAGTATTTCATTCCAGGTTTACACTGCCATAACTGGATTATGTGAATGTATAAATGTTTACCTTTATGCAAATATTATATAAGATGTGAAGGTGAATCTATTGTGTGCTGATTCTGGACGTTTCTATGGTAAAGCTAGAGCGGCTTGGAACCCTGTTGCTTGTTGGGGCAGATAAGCAAAGGCAGCTGGTCAGCAAGTGCTTCCTGTCCTAACACTGGTTGGTCACTTCTACCTGATTTTTTCTTTAATAGAGATTGGGGTCTTAGAGGCCAGCCAGAGTCTATATTTACTCATTCCATTTACATATATGCCTCTTGTCCTTATTATTATTACTATCACTACTGTAGTGCAGATAATACCTGGTATATATAGCGCCTGCTGGACATTTAACAACAATAGGACTGTCAGAACGCCGCTAAAGTTGCATGATCAGATGCTTTTGAGTTTCTGACATTTCTTTTAGATGACTATATTAGGTTGATCCTGTATAGACCCAGTGCAGGATGTAAACATACTTTTACATAGTACATTTTACTTGTTCACAACAGGGAAGAGAAAGTGGTAAATTAGTGCTTCTATTTTCACTACAGTAAAGGTTAGTATTCACTACATGCATATAATGTACTGTCATGGGGGTGATGAAAATGGGAAATATTGTGCCTAGAGCGGGACTCGAACCCACATCTCTTTGCATTCCGGGCCAGTGTGCTAACCATTACACCACCTAGGCTCCCTGATATCAACACACTACCCACGCCTACCTGTCTATGTGGCTCCTTGCCTGAGAGGTCAGTGCAGACCACTACACTCGTCCCCCTGGAATTGTAAGTCTTTTAATACTTACAATTACATACATACAGGCAATGCACTTACATACATACACAGGGTAGGTTCAACAACTATACAGCGCATAGCTTGTACAGGATCATGGTCACGGCAACCAGTGTCATGGGGGTGATGAAAATGGGAAATATTGTGCCTAGAGCGGGACTCGAACCCACATCTCTTTGCATTCCGGGCCAGTGTGCTAACCATTACACCACCTAGGCTCCCTGATATCAACACACTACCCAAGCCTACCTGTCTATGTGGCTCCTTGCCTGAGAGGTCAGTGCAGACCACTACAGTACTATAACCTCAGTGTAAGACACAATAATCATGTTTCACTACAATACAAGCAACCACACATATACTGTCGACTCAGTACAAGAGACACTGATAATGGTTGGTTAGTTGTTGGAGTTACACGTCCTGGCAACATCTAAGGTCATATCAGGTCAGGTACCGACTTGCGACAGTGCGCGCTCATGGCGACTTTATAGTGCTGCCCCACTGGGCGACCAGGCCACCATACTGTGATATCTCACATTATTCTGACACTGAGCCAGCCAGTCCTTGACTTATGCTAATAACGCTGGGTGCCTGGCTAGGTCGCGACAAGTATAATGTTTTAAATGATTGGTTTGACTCAACAATGGTTCGAACCCGTGGGTTCGAATCCCACAATCTACCAAAACTGGAGACGGATGCTCCACTCATTCGGCCATCCTGTCTGATCGACAATGGTGATGTTTCCCGACAGTACATGGTAGTAATTACTCCATACATATACTATAAACCCAGTCAAAGACCCTATAATACTAAGACGGCTCACTCCCTATCTCTCCCATGGTAATGTAAATTTTGCAGTGCCACCTTGTGGTGGGTTTGATCAGCCCAGCTGCCGGTTGGTGTTTCACATGTAAACACATACACTTATATTATACATGAGATAGGTAAGTATGAATACACATCAATATGAAATTGCTATGAACAAATACACATCATCATCAGCATCAGCATTGCCATCATCACACATCTTTCACATTCATTTATACATTTATGCATATAATATAGCACCTGTTTAACCAAGAGAACAGCCAGCGCACCAAGTGGTGGGTTTGATCATTTTAATTACACAGTACAGGCTGAGTGAGCCGGCTTAGTATTATAGGGTCTTTGACCCAGGTCAGGACACAATAAGCATGTTTCACTACAGTACAAGTTACCACACATATACTGTAAGCTCAGTACAATACACACTCTACATGGACAGTACATGTTAGTAATTACTCCATACATATACAATAACCCCAGTACAGAACCCAATAACCATGTTTCAGTACAGTACAAGTTACCACACATATACCATAAACTCAGTACAAGACATCTTGTATAATACATGTTGGTAACTACTCCATACATATACTATGAACCTGTCGCAGGTACAACTAGTTATTGCGTGACAGACGGCCCTATATGTTATATACTGTGGTTTTAGCATGTACAGAGCCTCCTACAGCTACTTCGTCTACATGGGGAAACCTTGCTCTCCATCCGCGAGTCTCCACTCTCCAAACACATGTGTTGGATTTAGGCGAGTCTGTCACAGCCAAGCCAACTCTTCGTAATGTAGGGTTTTCGCTCGTGTTTTCTGGTAGGGCGAGTAAAGGGTGGTAGGATTTCTTGAGAAGCAAGGCAGAGAAAGGCTAGGTTGGACAAGGTAGGGAAATAAAAGGCAAAGCAGGGAAGGATAAGGCAAGGATGGGCAGGGAAGGGCAGGGAAGGGCAGAGTAAGGGAATGCAAGGCAGGGCAAGGCTAGGCTAGACAATGGATAGCAAGAAAAAGCAAGGCAGAGAAGGAGAATGCATGGCAGGGCAGGGCAGGACAAGGCAGAGCAAGGCAAGGAAAGGCAGGGAAAGGCAAAACAGGGCAGGGCAAGACAGGTCAGGGCAGGGCAGGAAAAGGGAGGAACAGAGAAGGCAAGGCAGGAAAGAAGGCAGTGAAGGGCAAGGCAAGACAGGGCAGGGCAGGGAAAGACAGGGCAGGGCAGGGCAGGAAAAGGGAGGAACAGAGAAGGCAAGGCAGGAACGAAGGCAGTGCAGGGCAAGGCAAGACAGGGCAGGGCAAGACAGGACATGGCAGGGCAGGGCATGAAAAGGCATGGCAAGTCAAGGCAGACCATGTCAATGTAGGACAAAGCCGGGGAAGGAATGGCAATGCAGCAGAAGGCGGGGAGAGGCGGGGGGAGCGTGAAGTAGGGCAAGGCAGTGAAAGACAGGGCAAGGCAGGACAAGGCAAGGAAAGTCAGGACTGGGAAATGCAGGGCATCAGAAGGCATGGCATGACAAAGCATGGCGCAGCATGGCGCGGCATCGCAAAGCATGGAAAGGCCAAACAAGTGGAAACATGCCAAATTAATTTGTAAAAATTCTGACACCATAGGCTTCTGCGATATCAAGTTCTATTAACTCGGCTGAGTACCCCCCTTCTATGCAGCAACAAATGTTTAATAAGTGCACCAGTGTCTAAGTTGTATATGTAGGATCAAACATAGGTGAGTGTTTAGGTTGAGAAAATATAATGCTTTTGTCATGGGGGTGATGAAAATGGGAAATATTGCGCTGAGAGCAGGAATCGAACACACCTCCCTTGCATTCCCAGGTAGTGTGCTAACCATTTCACCATCTAGGCTACTTGACGTCATCACCCTGTCCACACCCACCTGCCTATGTGGCATCATGTCTGAGAGGCCAGTGCAGACCATTACACTCGTCCCCTTCTAATTATAAGCCTATTAAATGGTTTAAATTCATAAGTCATTTAATGTTTATAATTACTATATACACAGGCAGGTATGCAGGTATTGCAGGTATAGCAATACCTCAGGCAGTTTGATGCCTCTGCCCTGCAGAGTTGTAAACCACTGCCTTGTGGTACAGGTTCTTGACAGAACCGAAGGCTAAGGGAGCAAACCCTAAACAGAAAACCATGTCACAGTGGCAGCATTAAGGGTGGGTGATGTATGGAACTCCCAATATCTCCCGACCAGCCACTGCAGGGACAAATAGTTTTGCGGCTGTCTTGACATGTTCTTGCCGGTGTGAAACCTCTATTTGCTCCCCGAGAGAGTGCCGCTGGTAACTTGCAAAAGCCAGCAGCACTTCCAACACCTTTGCAGGCAGCTTTCATGAAATGTGAAAGAGAGGGCGCCCTCATCTCCGGTTCAAGGATACCATCAAGAGAAACCTGATGCTGAGAGACA
Source organism: Branchipolynoe longqiensis (assembly GCA_030323885.1). NCBI lineage: Eukaryota > Metazoa > Annelida > Polychaeta > Phyllodocida > Polynoidae > Branchipolynoe > Branchipolynoe longqiensis. The sequence continues at coordinate 78,571,809 of CM059190.1, read as the reverse complement.
TTAAGACTGACTCATGGACATCACTCTCACATCAGAGAGCTAAATGGAGAGCGACAGTCAATTAATGAAAGCAGTCTTTGTCGCATCGCAACCGACAGCATGATGATGATGATACACAGGCAATGCACATACATATACATGTACAATGCACTTACATATACATGTTTGTGGTGTTCTCTGTGGTGGAGTGGTTAGAGTGTCTGACTTTTTTCTAGGTCAGACTCCTAATCTGAAGGTCGGTGGTTCGATTCCCTATGCCCTCACCTCTGCCAATTTGGATTTCCACCGCTGTTTATAACTGACAGCGTCATCAAAGGCCAGTTGTTCTCATACCATGTCTATATGGTGTGGGAGGTTAAAAATCCGTTGGGTCGGTAAAAGTGTAGGCTCGGGCTTTCTATCGACAACCTGTCTCATGGTGAAAACAAGTCTATTCAGATTTATCCATGGTAGGCAGTATAAATCTTCAAGAAGAAGAAGAAGGTATGGGTCAACAACCAAACAGTGCACAGCTTGTACAGGATCCAGGTCATGGCAACCAGTATCATGGGGGTGATCCAAATGAAAAATATTGTACCTAGAGCAGGAATCGAACCAACACCTCTTGCATTCTGGGCTAGTATGCTAATCATTACACCATGCAGTCTCTCTGATGATATCACCCCATCCACGCCCACCTGGCTATATTGCACCTTGCCTGAGAGAGTCAGTGCAGACCACTACACTTTCATCGAACTGTGCAGCTTTAGTTTAAGCCAATGCCGGCATTTCACAAACTGCTCAAGCTCTGTGGGAGGGCAGCAGTCTGCATACTCCACCAACTGCCTCTGCTCAGAGAAGCGCTGAGCGTGTCTGCAGTGTGTGTGTGTGGGGGGGGGGATTCTCAAGTTAATCATCAGCCTGGGATGCGGAACTAGGATTTAAACTACACCCCTTAAATAATTGATGCTACAGTGTGCCTTGTTCGTTGATGAGGCTGCGGAACAACACTACAGCATAGGGATGTGAGAGATGGGGGTGGGTGGGAGTGGGTGGGAGTGGGATATGGTGGGGGTGGGAGTGGGGGTGGGGGTATTGCACGCGGAAGTGTCTCAACTGCATAGTGCAGTTCTAACAATTGCATGCATCATACTATAGTAGTCTGCACTGACCTCCCAGGCAAAGAGTTACATACACAGGTGGGCGTGGATAGGGTGATTGCATCATTGCATTTGTGGGGTGTTTGTGACCTAATGGTCACTGGCTGCAGAGCTGCAGTATTAATTAAATGGCGCCATCAAAACGGCCCGTTTTTGGTAGTTTTTGTGTGTGTTTTTTTTCTATCTCTCTTCTCTTCTTGCTCCGGACTCGTCTTCTTTCAGGGATGGGAGGGGGGTGTGGGGGCTCTTCAGGCGTCGGTTCACTTGTAGTGGTGGTGCAGCAGTGGGCCAGCAGTGGCAACACGTTCTTGGGGCCCACAATCCTGTACCTCAATCACCAGTGATCGAAGCAGGAGCCGGTGTCGTCAGCAACAGGACTGCGGACGCCGTGCTGGTCCTCCAGGCCTCCATCGCAGGGTGATTGTATCATAAAGCCTAAGTAGTGTACTGGTTAGCATGCTAGTCGACAATGGAAATAAGTGTGCCTGGTCGAGTCAAATCAATGACTTAAAAATTGATACTTGTTGCTTCCTAACCTGGTGCTCGGCATTATTAGGATAGGGCAAGGACTGGTTGGCTCAGTGTCAGGATAATGTGACTGAGTGCGATATCAAGTCATGGTGCTGGTGGCCTGGTATTCCAGTGGGGCAGCACTATAAAATCACCATGAGTGCGCAGTGTCACAAGTCGGTACCTGTCCTGATATGACATTAGATGTTGCTAGGACGTAAAACAACAACAAACAAACATTCACTACAAATAGAAAAGCGAAGTTCTCAATCTCCTGAGTCATTCAGTATGTTTTTCTCTCAAAGCGACTCCCAACAATGATATATTTGATCGACTATTCACTGGCATGCACCTCTTTCAATCTTGTAAATCTTCGAGTGAGTTTTCCTGCAAAGGCAACTAACAGTATCGATTAATTTGACGGCTGTAACTCAAATGATCTATTTTTTAAAGCCCACAGATAAAAGACAAATAAGCATTTTTTTTTTTTTAAATTTTTTTTTTTTTATTGAGGCTGTATTTATACTGTCCATAGCATATAAGCCCGGGGTACCCAGGCTTGTTTTCAATGCTGGCCAGTTGTAGTGTTGGTGTTATCTTACCACACAGTGGCTGCTGATAAGGTATTTGATTGCCTGCATTTCAGTAGCAGATAGATAATTGGTTGGTATGGTTAGTAGCCTATGTTAGTTTTTTTGGATTTTCTTGGTGTATATGTATTTATTTGTCTACTCTTATTACTAGACTAGCCTACTCCTATTTACATATCATAGGCTTGTACATAGCTGTGTGGTGTGTTATCTGGCTACTTTTGGCATGGGTACTTTCCATTGGGCATCCCGCTGGTGGGCCGTGACATATCACATGCCCCTTTGCAGTGCAGCTTACTGGGGGTTTCCTAGCCTTATTTTGCACAGATATTTTTTGTAAGTTTTTAGGTCAGGAATTTGTCGTTCCTTTACCGTTTGGGCATTCCAAACCTTGAAAGCATATTAAAGTTCCAGGACCAAGGCGGTCTGATTTGGTGCACATATTATTTTAAAATAAATATTGCACGATGGTGATTGGTATAATCTGCCTCAATCAATCAGTCTGAATCAACTTTATTCACAAATGACTAACTTTGGAAATATTTAAAGTGAAAACGTGTAAGATTATTTCTGGTGTACACAATTAAATGCTAGACATCATGGACTTCGACAGTGACAGGTACTAATTATATTGACTAAGGTTTCTCTTCTTTGCAGCAACACATGTCATATTGAGTTATGTCAGCTTAAGTTTTATAATGATCATATGTATATAGATGTGAAGCTGATATATACATATTTATATTATGTCATACTTTATTTGAGATATATCAGCTTTGCAAGTTATATAGAGATCATATATATATGCATATATGTGTTATATAATTAATTATATTCATATAGATATGAGCTGGTATATATATATATGATGTCTGTAATTATTGTCCCCGGTGTAACGATTTCAACTTCCCCCCTTCCCAAGTTCCCCCCCGGGAATCTGAAAACGTTTTTAACTTCCCTGGAGGGAAGTTAAAAACGTTTTCAGATTCCTGGGGGGGAACTTAAAAACTGTTTTCAGATTCCCCCCCCTGTTTTCAAATTCCCCCCTCTTTAAAATTGTTTAAAAATATAAAAAAAATAAAAATTCCCCAAAAATGTAAAAGTTTTAAAAAGATCGAAAATTCATGAAAAATAGTAATAGTAGTCACCAAAATTTCCCCAAAAAGAATTTTTGTTCGTCGAACAATTTCACGTAAAAAAGTCACCAAAAAAATGTATATTTCACGAAAATAAAGAATTTCACACAAAAATTCCATATTTTTTTAATTATTCAAAAAAGCACAACAAATTGAAAAGTTAAATAATTCTAAAATTTCACGGAAAATAAAAAATTTCCAGACAATTTCCAGGAAAATAATGAATTTAACGAAAAGATTTAAAGTTCACGAAAAATCTTATATTTCACGGAATTTAACAAACTAAGAGATTTTTGTATGTCTGTGTGTGTATGTCAGTCTGTAGTTCATTTTTATTTTTATTTAAGATGGTGTGGATTCTAATGTGCTATTAACATTAGCATTTGAGATGTGGACTTGTCGAAGGATGCTGAAAATATCATGGACAAAGAAGATCACCAACAAAGAAGTTCTCAGCAAAATTAAAAATGAGAAATGCTTATTTGCCACTATACAGACAAAGAAACTTATTTATTTTGGCCACATCATTCGTCAGAGTTCAAAATACCGTACATTGTTGGAAGGGAAGGTGAATGGCAGCAGAGGGAGGGGGAGACCAAGAACATCATGGTTTACAAATATTTCACAGTAGACAGGGTTGAATTATTCAACAGCACACCATCGGGACAAGTGGAGAACCATTGCATCCAACCCTCGACTAGAGGACGGAACTATTGATTGATTGATTGATTGATTAACATTCTACATTACGTTGTAGTGTGACAGCACCATAATCTCATATGTGCGGAAAATTTAAATTGACGGAGGGAAAACATTTTCAAATTCCTGTGGGGGGAACTTGAAAACGTTTTCAAGTTCCCCGGAGGGAGGGAAAGTTAAAACGAGGGAGTGAACTTGAAAACGTTTTCAAATTCCCCTGGGAGGAATCTGAAAACGTTTTCAAGTTCCCGGGGGGAACTTGAATATGGGGGGAATTTGAAATCTTTACACCGGCGCTGCAAATTGTGCTATTTTGTTAGAGCCGGACGCTCCAGTCCGGATGTGTATATATATATAAATATATATATGTATATATACAGTATATGTTTCCCTTGAAGTTTCCTCGTATAGTGCGTTATACATCACATATATGATTATAAATTACATATGTTTATATGATTGTAATGGCCCACGGCCCTCCGACTCACCCTTTCTCTCACGAAAGAACACCAAGATTCAATTCAGTGTACGCTTCACCTGGTTTATTGAAACCTCTGCTCTCCGCGGTGTCAGTAGTTGTCTGACCCGCCCCCTGACTCGCCAGATCCCACATCGACTCTATAGGTGTGTGGGGGGGGGTGGGTCAACCACACGCAGTAGAGGTCAGCCCAGTTGGGGTCTGACCGGTGGTGACCCGTGCCGCCACCTAGCGCAGTGTAGTGGAACTGCGCTGGTGGCGTCGTAGTCTCCGCTGCTACCGCGTGATAGTAGAGCTCATGTTCAGACTACTACACTGCCCCCCCTAGAGTCTCACCGGTTTGCAGAATGCAAACCGATGAGAATCGAGAAATGATAGAAGTCAACATGAGAACTAACTCGAAAGGGAGAGAAGCCTTACAAAGCTATGTATGTATCCTTTTGCGCAATTCCTAGACCTGCCTGCAGCGAAATAGCGATATGAATCTAGCTAGCTGCAAGGCAAACATGTTATCAGTCTAGGTGAAGAAAGAGTCTTTAAATGAGTCGCACAAAGACGACCTCTCCCAGCCTCTATGTAGTTGATGTATAGAATGTTTTTTGCTGGGAGAGAATTCATACCCCACAAGTGGAACCCCCTCGACAGAAGGAAGCAAGGAACTACTCAGTCCGCCCCCCGCCACCCCCCATCTCAGAAGAACGTTAGCGGGGCGCTCCTCCTTCTACGCGGAGCGGCTCCTCCTTGAGCTTCCTCAGTCCGTCCTCCTTGTGCCCGCGTCGCCTGGCCAGTAGATCACAGACGGTATTACACCGCGGACACGTCACGCCACCGCACCCAGGACCCGTCACGCTCGGTGACCCGCTCTGGTGCAGAGTGCATGAAAGTAGAAGGGCGGTGTTACTTATAACAATTGAGAAAGTCTCCGCAGATACAACGTTCAGGAATGCAATACATTTCATAAGAAGCAATGGGCGCCAGCAAGAACCCGGCCTCCTACAAAGAAAATTACACCCCATGTGCATCCTCCCCTGTTATAACAGGAGCCGACGCACATGCTGTCAATCATGTTCTGCCGGAAGCGCTTACTATAGTAGTAATTTAAAATAAAGAATGCAGCATAAAATAAGAGCCAGGGCGACACTGCATAGGAAAATTCTTAGTGTAAAATGGACAGTGTCTACCCACCAACTCCCACACCATCGACCACCTCGTTCCACTAAATAAATTTAGAATATAATATTTCCTAATAGTGTGGAACAAGGAAGTCAAGAACGGGGTGAAAGTCGAGAAATATTTTTTTGTAAATAATTTAGTATATATATATATATAAAAAAAAATTATTCCGACCCCTACTGCAGAAAAATAGGCAGAACACAAGAAGCTAGATCCTCCAATCGGGAGAAAGCTAAGCTCTTCACCATAACATACATCATAAACAACCGTACTGCCAAAGAAAAATAATATTGGAATAGAGCAGTACGATATGCTAAATACATTATGGCTATCAATGTAAAAATAGCACCGTAGTACTAGAAAAAGGTATATACAATGTTATATTAGCAACAATACACATATATATACAAGGCAGTAGCCACCTCCTTAAGGGAGATGAACATATCAGAAAAAAAAATTATTTTATATAATATTAATGTATATATTTATATAAAAAAAACAATAACCGCCACAGGGGTGCTGGTCTTTCAATAACCCCTGACGTGGAACCCGAAATCCCTCGGACAGGGTAGCGCCGATCACCTGCGCGAGCAGTCAACCACCACTCAACCTAACTGCCACCTGTCATCCGAGAAACTGCGATATCCAGAATCCCTCGGACAGAGGAGAGCGACGCCCAACTGTACCAACAGTTACACGTCGTCCACCACCCTGTCACCTGTCATCTGAATTTCGACGTGACGTCCAAAATCACCCAGCCAGGACAGAACGACGACTAATCGCCGTCCACCTTCCCGTCACCTGTCATCTGAACGTCGCCGTCAGCGTCAGCAGGCGCCCTTGCCGCCCGCGCCAGCAGCGCCCGATGTGCCGTAGCAGCATCAGCCACCAAGCTAGCCGGCAGGCCGTGCAGCCTGTCCTCGACGCTAAAGCCGGAAAGATCCAAAGTTCGCAATGAACCATCCCAACTGCGGAAGTCCGAGTGGAACGCGGCAGAAAAAGTCATGTCGATATCGTCGATGACTGATGCCTGCCGCGCTCTCTGCTCGCGTGATACTACCAACTTCCGCTCGACAATTCTTTTGTCTTCCACGACATTGTCGAAGTCAGCACCACGCCTTCCCTCAGCCTGACGCGTCAGAACTTCCTGAGTCTGAGCGACGACCGCATCAAAGCCTCCAATGAAGGCTTTGACCAGGCCGTCGACCGACTCCGAAATCCTGGCCGTAACGTCCACACGGTTGGCCTCACAGAGACGCTCCATGATACCGTCCAACGCCAGGGCGACACCGTGATCAACCAGCGGGGCCGCAGCCACCACCGGTCGCACAGGTATCAACCCCGGAGACGAACTAACCACAGAAGCAGTCGCCGCTGGTTTCACAACCGAGCTTGCAGACGGCGTCGCAGCCAACTGAGAGGCAGATCCCGCAGCCGCCGACACGCGTCGCCGCGGAACCTGACCCAGGGACACCGGTTGCGACACCGATGCCACTGTCACCGTCGCTACAGTCGGCGGAGCCCGTGCCACCACCGCACTGAGAGTGTCGGGTGTCGGCTCGGTAGCTACCTTCCGACGCTTCCGACGGCGCACCGCCCTCGACCCCAACACCTCCGGATTGATATTGACGACTGGCAACTCAGGCCAGTCTCTCAACCCCTGCTGGGCAGCAGATGGAGGAGGTGGAGGTGGCGGTGGAGGAGGCGAAGCTGATCTGTCCGACCCCTGATTCCGCTGCAGCTCAATGGCAGAGCCATCGCGCAACGGAACCAGGGATGAGGACCTCTTACCTCTCCCCTTGCCTTTTCCCTGGACGGACCTAGAACCCCGCCCAGAGCTCGAAGAGGCCACAGGAGCTGCTCGCCCCCGCTGGTCCCTCCTCACGGCAACAGCACCACGACCCCTGCCCCGTGTCGCCGACGATGGGCCGCGACCGGTATAAAACCGTTCACGATGCACCTCCGCCGACCCAGGAACATATATAAACAGGGCAATCAACCTGTGCTGCCTAGGCAGCACAAGGGTTTCCCTGCTGTAATGGAAGTCGGTGCGCTGCTTCATCGTGAAGTCAACCGCCCTCTTCGACATGACCTGAGGCTCCCACAGGATGCTACTCAGCCCCTTCACGACGTCCATCGCCATACGTCCGTGGCCCACTGTCAGATGCTTGATCATCTCACCACGGCGAGCAGTCGAGAAGTACTGCCCAGTCGCCTTAAGCGTTGGACAGCCCTCCGAACCACTCGCCACGTTGAATGGCCGGGTGCACCTCCACAGAGGAGCGGTGTGAAGGTGGCTCTCGCAAATATGCCGAGCCAACGACCCCCACCGCAGAAACAATTTTGGGGTCCGTCTACGTCCCACCGGGTTAAGCTCACAGAACAGACAAGTCTGTCCCGGCGAACGTATCCCAGACACGCCAACTCTTGTCTCGTGTAGCCCTCCCCAACCGTCGGATCTGTCAAACCTCCAAATATGTGGCATAGATGGAGGTTAAACCAGTCCAACGGGATCCGGGAATGACCTTCGGGCTCGACCCAGCCCTCCTCATCGGAGACATCATAATCTCCGGCTAGACCTTCAGGCCGAACCAACCGACAACGACCCTCCTCCCAGACCATGTAGTCCCTCACACTACATGGCACACGTTCATGAGGGTCATTCCACAGTCGCGACAGAGTAGTCTCAGTCAATCCAGCCACGTTCCCCGAAAGGAACCGCGCCAGCTTAACCGGTCCACCCCCCCGCGACCGTACAATCCACTCAGACGACGGAGTCGGATCGTCAGCGATCGCATAGCCGAGCTCGACAGCGAAGCTCCTATCGGTAGCCCAACGTAAAAGCCGCTGAGCCATCCGACCCGGTCTCCGATCCTCCCCCCCCTGTCCCTGGTCAGAACAGAGAGCGACGGATACCACCGGATGTGTAGTCCCCTTACTACCACCGACAGGAGCCTCCTCCACATCTACTGGCGTCGTTCGTTTCGTCCCATCGCTATTATGATAGCGATAGTCGAACGACCCATACGACACTTTCTCCGGAGGGATCGATGCCACAGAGGACACCGACACAACCTCCGAACGAGGACTAGTATCACGCTGTACAGAGGCTTTAGCCCGCTCCACAGCCGTCCTCACCTGCGCTTCTGTCAACGCACCGGACTCACGAGAGGGGGCAGGAGGCCGAAGCAACTCACCGCCCACAACCGGGGTAGACTCGACAGAGTCGACGTCCATCCGCTGCACAGAACCTCCCCCCACTGACCGTCCCTCGTCTTGAGGTGCCGGTGCCAGACTCCCTAAGGTTCTAGCACCTACATCCTCAGAGCTCGTGGACGGTAACATAGGGGGTCGGACAGCTTTAGTCGGCAGTACCACCTGGCAAGAACCCGATGAACTGCCGCTAAGAGGCTGCGCCATCCTCACGCCAGCCGGGCTGAGCGAGAACGGATCCGTGCGGGACGAGCAAACCGACTCCCTCAACGCCGTCTGACCGAGCTGCCACTCCCGAAAGCGCGCCAACTCGTCAGCATTTACCACAGTCCCTGCACCAACACTCATCGCAGCTACGCATGGACCGGTGGGCACCTCAGGGGAACGTAGCGACAGGCTAGCTACTCCAGGAGGAGAAACCAGCGCTGCCGCCGTAATCCGCTGAGGGCCTCTGACCACGGCCAACACGGGCGACAATAGGGGACTAGACAGCCGCGGGGAGACTGCATCAGCAATCTCCCTACCGCCTAAAGGCCTAATGGTCCCTATGCAGGATAAACCTGTCGCCTCACCCCCCTCGGCCTCATTGAAGAGTAAACCGAGAGAGTCTACGGCCTCAGCTCCCCCTAATGGAGTGCTGGGCGAATCCAAAATATCGTCTGACATGGTTCAAACACAACGAACTGCGAACGCAGCTCAAGTTGTGTGTCCCACGCCCGACGATCGCCGCACACGCTGTGTCAAGTCTGCGCGATAAACGCACAGACCAACACAGACGCGGCCGGCCTTGCTGTATCCCTAAAGTATTAAGTAACAACCAAGTACAAAATAAGGAACACGCGAACAGATAGGATTAATGTCCGAGGACAAACACACCCACCTTGTCTGCCGGCAGCCGGTAGAGTGACTGGCTCCACGTCCCCTCTCGCAGAACCGCAGAGTCCAGTCGGCGTACCAACCAGAGAATGATTGGCTCTCCCGCAAAACACCAGGTGCGCCACCGGTGCAGCTAGCATGACCTACATAGGAACCAAACCAAACCACCCGACGGCGGCATTCCCCGTCCCCCCGCAGTACCGCTGACGTCACCGCACCACGTGGTAACAGAGAAACCCCAACCGCAGAATAATAGGGTGACCTAATTAGCTCAACCACAAAGCCCGCCCGCCAGCTAGTGCACAATACTGAGCCACCCCCGGCGACAGATCCCCGGCCCTCACGCAGTACCCACCAAACAACAAAACGTACTGCGTAGCGCCAGCGACCTCCCCGCCCGGTTACACGCACATGCTATAAGCGACCCAGTTACGCCTAACCAAACAGTCACACCAGTTACACACCCCATGCCCGCAGTGAACACCAACACTCCCTCGGTCATAGCAGTTAAACGCAGTACGCCCCGTCAACAATAACCAACGCGTTAGACAAGAAATAGCAGATAATAAACACACGGCTTGGGCAAAGGCATTACGCAGAACAGTAGTAACTGCGCCCATTTATTGGCGCCGCCGGGGCCCCCGGTCTTTCCCCACCATTCTCAAATAACTGCGTAGCAAAGTTTAACTGAACATATATACTGCGTTACTCGTTGTGTGACAGGGATCAGCGTATCTCATGTACAACCAACCCCTGGAGACCAGACAACACCAGGGTGGAGTAGCCTAATACCTACTACCCCACCCATACCAGTTATCTGCGTCATAATGCTAAACGCTCAGATCGCCGCACAGGCGGTGCATCTGAACCCACATCAGACCCCTGTCCAACCGGTACAAAGTCGCTGTCACTACCCGAGCTACTGCGTACAGAAACCAAACTATCGACATTAGACACTGATCTAGAACGACGCCGACGTTTATTTTTCCGTTTATCAGGCCTATGCCGCCTAGGGCGCATAGCCTCCCCCGCAGTAACTGGAAGCCCAGGTACTTTCTTCTGACTAACCACATCTATAGTGCCAGCCTCCACCCTCGCAGGTGCAGGCTCGTCCCCTACATGTGCATCTAGCCAGGAGGATGGTTCAGCGTTTCTAGACATCTGCTCGGTGTAAAGCTTAAGACGTCTAACGTTAGATTTACGGTATTTACCATCCTTGCCCTTCATAATAACTGTGGTGTCAGAGACAACTTCCGTTATAGTAAAGGGACCATCCCAATTCTTTGCGAGTTTGACCCGAGCTAGCGGCGCATGATACCGCACGATCCGGTCCCCCACTTTGAACTGGCGCCACGCAGCAGGCCCGTAGTCAGATTTCTGACGAACCGCTGCCCGACCTAAAGCATCGCGAACTGCGCTATACGCGTGGTGAAAGCAATGCTCCAACCATCTTACAAACACGATCTCACAAGGTCGATCTACTTGACGATTCACCACCCCAAACTGCAGATCTGCTGCCAGCCGGAGCTCCTCCCCAAATAGTAACCTTTTCGGAGTCACACCCGTAGATGCGTGCTCCGTACAGTTATATGCGTGTGCCACAAACTTGACCTGTAAATCCCAATCATCCTGAAAGTCATTCACGGTACAAGCCAACGCAGATATTAACGTCTTATTAAAACGTTCTACCATACCATCCGATTGAGGACAGTACGGGTTCGTACGCATTTTCTTAACGCCCAACAAGCGCAACATGGACTGGAACAGTGTGGACTCAAATTCCCGTCCTTGATCCGAATGGATCCGCATCGGGGCACCGAATACCAAAACCCAGTTATCAACCAATGCCTGCGCTGCAGTGGGTGCAGTGTGATCTTTTAAGGGGTACACTTGCACATACTTAGTGTAATAGTCTTGGACTACCATCATCACCACATTCCCCCTAGACGTCGTCTTAAACCCCGGACACAAAGTCACACGCTAGACGGCGCCAACGATGCCCAGACAATTCCTGAGTCAACGGTAACTTAGCGATCCCATCACCTGGCTTAACCACCTGACACTTATGGCAAGTGCGTACCCACCGCCTAATATCAGACGTCATGCCAGGCCAATAGAACCGCCAAGCTAAACGCTTGGTGGAGCGAACACATCCAAAGTGCGTAGCTGTAGAATGCCCATGACAAAACAACAACACATCATCGCGCAATGCAAACGGCACGACGATCTGCAGGCGACTGCGTAGGTCTTCACCCACTACCTTCCACCTGCAGAGCACACCCTCACGCAGTTCTAACAGACCCCATTGATTTATAATCTTACGAGTCTCTGCATTCTCCACCGCCAGCTCGTCACGCAGAGGCTTCGAGCGGCCCTCCTCCAACCACTTGATCACACGCAGTATGGAGGGATCTTGGCGCTGCGCCAAACGAACCTCTGATAACGTCCAAAGTTCATCATCATCTATGTCCGCCAGACGCATCGCAGCAATTGCTGCGAGTACACAATTATGCGCGCCACAGTCTGTGCAATCACCCCGGCCGCACTTACGCACCGGAATTCTACTCAGACTATCTGCGTTGATATGATCCACTCCTTTTCTGTACACAATGTGCTCATTCGTCACACCGTATTCAGACAGCGTGGCCAACCAACGCCCCATCATCCCCTCCGCCTCCTTGAAATTCAACAACCAACGAAGAGAATGATGATCAGTCCGGATAATAAAATCCGACCCTATCAGAAAATGTTTCCACTTCCTGCTATACACGACGGTAGCCATCAACTCTCGCTTCGTCGTGCAGTAATTCCGCTGCGCTTTATTAAGTTTGTTACTTGCAAAAGACAACGGGACCTCTACTCCATCCTGCACCTGACTCAATACGCCCGAGATAGCAAACCCTGACGCATCAGTGTCCAGAATGAACCGCCCCACTGCTCGCGGATAACGCAGCACTGGGGTCTGAGTAAAGGCACGTTTCAAGCCCAGAAATGCCGCCTCCTGAGCGTCGCCCCACACAAATTTTATTTTCCTCGCGGTAACGACCAAGTCCTGCAAAGGCACAGCTAACCGCGCAAAATCAGCAATGAAATCGCGATAGTATGACACAAACCCAAGGAATGATTTCACTTCCTTCATATCCTCAGGTCTGGGCCACCCCGCAATTGCAGAGAGTTTTTCCGGATCCGCCTTAATCCCCCTCGCAGAAACTACACGCCCCAGGTACTGCGTCTCACGCCTAAAAAGCCTACACTTTGAAGCTTTGAGTCTCAGACCATAGGAACGTAAACGATTGAACACTGCTTGAAGCCTCTCTTGACATTCGGTCAGTGTCCGACCAAAGACAATGATATCATCCAAATACACCAAACAGATCTTCCACTGAAGACCCGCTAGCATATCCGTCATCATCTTTTCGAACGTGGCTGGAGCATTACACAACCCAAACGGCATCACGTTCCACTCAAATAAGCCTAAGTGAGTACTAAAAGCAGTCTTAGCAATATCCCCGGATCCATAGCAACCTGATGATACCCAGATTGCAGATCCAGAGTGCAAAACCACTCATTACCCCCTAAACTCTCGAGCGACTCATCTATGCCCGGTAATGGGTAAGCATTCTTCCGCGTCACAGTATTGAGTTTTTTATAGTCAATGCAAAAACGGATTGAACCATCTTTTTTCTTGACTAAATGGACAGGTGAACTCCACGGTGAATCGCTACTCCTAATCACTCCACTATCCAGCAGCTTATGCAGCTCCGTCTCCAGTGCTTCTTTTTTCGAATGCACGAAACGCCGATAGGGAATCCTAAAAGCAGCCGACTCACCGACATCAATGCCATGCTTCACCACCTCCGTCCAGCCTAACGTCTCACCAGGCACTGCGAAAACCTGGATATTTCTACCCAGAAATTCAACTACCCGAGAGCGGTCAGACTCATCAACCACCTCACACCCCATAGCTAAAGGCATAAGATGGGCAGGCAAGCTCCCATCGAGGGTCCGAGATACCACAGAAGGTGCCACGCACTCCTCCGTCGTACCAAAAGTAACCACATCGGCCACCGCCCCAACGCAGCAACGCCCACTTCCCCTCTACTACTCACAACACCAGAGGAGCAATCCAACTGCGCCGCCCGCGCGACACGCAGTTCAGGCCAACCACTGCCCCAATTACCCAGTAACTGCGAACAGCTGACCGAACCACACGGCCCCGCGCTGACCCCGTCCACTGGGTCAACTGCGCCACCAGCTGACTCAGTGACCTCGTCACCGCGAGCAATGTTTACACCAGATTGTTTAGACAACCCCGCCTTAGCGTATTCACCATGAACATCACCAAAGTCAGTAGCCTCACCCAACAACCCGACAGTTGTACCCCTCCGTAATCTAACCGCATAACGATGCGGATTAAACAACGGTACAACCGAGTCAACAGGACTCCACACCAGCGTATTCTGACCTACTAATCCCAGCTCATGCAACTCTGAGACCATCGGCTCAAATAGGCTCTGGTGATCACCGTCAACTCCCACAGCTGTAATTTCCACATCACAACCGGTCATCGGAGCAATGCGAATATCTTGCGCGACAGCAGACACAGTCTGACTATCGCGACGTAATTCACACTGCACCGTCAGTTGATACGGATATCGAAGAAATAGGCTGCCTGCCTGCCGCAGCTCACAACCATAATACTCCAAAAATTCCGCACCAAAAATACCATCCTCTGAAATATCGGAAACAGTAGGGGCATAATGAAATATTTCCCCCCCGATCTCCAGAGATAGTATGGCTTGTCCGTACTGCTTGAGTGGTGCTCCGGTGACAGTGACAGGCTTCACGCTATTATCGAAAAACACCTTATCACCGTCTAGCTTATCGAAGAATTTTCGTCCAACACATGTGACCGCAGCCACACTGTCTATTAAAAAATACCCGATAACCCCTCTAACACACACTCTCACATACCACCGTTTTCCGTCCAAAGACCAGAAAGTGGAATCCACGAATAAGCGTTTACCACAAGGGTGAGACAGGTCGCACCCCTGACGCTGCACTATAAATTGCATACAGTCGTCCAAAGGTGCGGGAGCCAAAGCAGAAACGCAACGCGCTATCTGCTTCATGCCATCCACAATACCGACTCCACTGGGATCGTGTCACCAGGGGCGATCACCGGCGGTCCCGCGCTAGCATCAGACTGCACACCGGCCTCCTTGATAGTTAACACCCCATCCGCTTTGGCGGTATCCGGGCTTACCAATTGGGTTGGGCCTGCGCCCAAACGGTCCAACCCTAGGCGTTTAAATTAGGCTTAGCCTTCACGTCCCTGTCTTTACGGAGACGCGCCAACCTTGCCAGATCAACACCCGAGTTGTCCCTACCCTCGCGATCACCGGCTATCACAGCCTCCTCGAGAGTACGTTTTACTCCAGTACATTGTATAGGCCAATGTCCGAAAGCAAAGCAACGACCACATTCATGATCACGAGCACGCGTATCTTTCTTAGCTACGCGCCTGCGCGCAGATAACCCAGATGAGTTAGACCAACCTGTTGCCACCTGCGCCGCAGATTTCTGCTCCCCTATCACCTCACGCATCCACCCTTGGACCACCGATTTCGTGATAGGTGGCGGTTGATAACCCCCCCCAGAGCTCGCCCTGAAATTGCCACCATCCCGATAGCCACCTCCAGACGAACCCCGATAGGAATTACCACTGCGATAGCTCCCCCCAGAATTTCCCCGAGAGTAACCACCACCGGCATTACGCCGAGGATCACGTGGCGCGCTATACGCAGCCACCTCAACCTCGAACTCACTATCCGACTCATCTGATAGTCGAATAGCCTCCACCGCAGTCGACCGCCCAGCACGCAGTGCCTTGGCGCAGTAATCGTCGACCACCTCAAACATCTCCTTCAGAGACGACTTGCCCGGACGCCACCGGTCATAGGCGGCACGCTGCTCACCCGGATCTATGAGTGAGCACACGAAATGCTCGACTATCTTAGTCTCGATCGCACGCTCACTCATTCCAGTATCTCTAGCAGCCTCCCGCCCATCAACCTGGAGCTGTAGACCGTATGCGCGGTACGATCCATCACGGGCAGTTTGGACGCGTTTCTTCCACTGATACCAACGCGCCATGGGGTCCACTGGTCGGAACTTATACGAGATGATAGGAAGTAACTCCCTCATCGCCGTCAACCCATGACGCCTCCACGCGTCCACACAGTCCTGCGCCGGCCCCCCCCTTAACAGAGGCAACAGTTGAATGAGAGCTACCCTCTCATCCCACATGTTTGACCGCATATCCAACGTAAAGTCCCGCCACCAGATATTCCACTCCTGCTTAATACCTGTAAATGGCTTAGGACGTAGCGTTGGAATACGCGCAGAAACCGCCACGGGATGCCGCAGAACATTCTCATCCAGCTCTAACGTATCCCGATTACACAACTCCCAACCTGCCCCACCCCCAATCGAAGCAGGCTCCCGAATCACATCCATTATTGCAGGATGATGACGGAACAACCACATCTCTTCCACTGAGTACTGGCGACCTACTGGCAGTCCAGGCAATGACGCAATCGGAACTGCGTCACCCCCCATACCCACCGGGTCAGGAATCCTCTCACTCTGTACCTCTTCATGAGTATTACCCACGTAGACGGAGTCCTGCACAACACCTCTCAGATGTTGCCCAGACGCCCCCCCCTTAGAGGTACCATCTTCACTGTAGGGCTCTGGCTCCCTAGGACCCCCACCTCCCCCGCCGCCCCCCTTAGAGGGCGCCGGTGAACGTGGTGAGCCACCCGCGGAAACCGGACGCGCAGTATGCACTGGAAACTGCGTATCGCAGTTATCTAACCGTGTAGACTCAGTTACCCCCTCATTACTCTCTCCAAGCTCCAAACTGCGTTGAAACGCCAGTTTCTCAGCCTGAAAAGCTGCGCGCTCACTTACAAGAACCCCCAGAGCAGAATTAATGCTACACCTCTCGGCAGCTAGCAACCGTTCACATCTCTGATTCTCCCCTGGTAAATGCCCACTCAGCGCCTCCCGCATAGATAAGTCCTCCGTCTGTTTAGTAAACGCAGCTTGCTGCTCATCTACCAACACCCGATTGGATCTCACCTCTTCAGCGGAAACACGCCGCGCCGCGCTTAGCTCCGCTAATTCGCGCGCGAAAGCGGCAGCATTGGAGACTCTCAACTCATCCAACGACCGCCTCTCCTCTGCCATCCGATCAAAATGGACCCGCTTCCAAGCTCGCAGTCGGCGGATGCGCATCCCCTCTTGACGCTCCACCTCCGACTGCGACCCAGGAACCGTACGACCCATAACCAAATCATGCTCCAACGCGAACGTCAACGAGTCATCGGCTACGAACCCTGTCTCCAAAGTCGGGGAACTCTCCCTATAACCGGGATCACGGGGACCTGCACGTCCAGCTCCCGTCCTCACAGAACGGACAGCTGAACTCCCCACGGCGAATACTCCAGCGGCATACCTCCCACAGAACCCCCGCGCCCAGCCAGACCTAAATCCTCACGACACGCGATTAAACTGCTACCCTCGTGTACACCTGCCCCCGAATCACTACTGATCGACAGAGACTGCATATCATCGAGAGCGAAGCCCCCCTTCATCGTACTCCCCGTAATGCCCTCCCCAGTATTTTTACGAACTGAGAGAACATCTCGCACTGTTACCGATGGCGCGACATCTTTCGACGACGCGCCACCACTATCAGAATGAGTGCCCAACCGCGTGTCACGCCCACCACCCTGTACCAGCCCCGTCGTAAACAACGGCGCAATACCGGGTGGCGGACTGCCACTCAGTCGGGCTAACTGCGTCCAATAGCTGTCAGCACTTTCGGCATGTCTAGACGACACCACCGGCACAAGTGGCGGAGTGGCTACGCCCCCCCCACACACTGACACACGGCGGCGGTCCCCTACAATGCCGGCACCTGCATTTGGAATGAACGTACATACATCAACATTCCTATCAGGTGCACTGTGAGCGTGGTGCGGTGCACTCACCGCAGAAGCGTCCACGCCCACCGGTAACCCAACTGCGCCGGGGCTCCCCGCACCACTGTCTTGGTACTGGCGCCCACTACGCAGTTGACCTGCCGTCGCTCCCTCCATAACTATGCATTACGAAGAGAACCTACCTGCGGAGTCCATGGCCCAGGTCCAATACTTACCCCCTTACGCAGAAGGCAAGCTGGCTCACGGCACCAATGTAATGGCCCACGGCCCTCCGACTCACCCTTTCTCTCACGAAAGAACACCAAGATGCAATTCAGTGTACGCTTCACCTGGTTTATTGAAACCTCTGCTCTCCGCGGTGTCAGTAGTTGTCTGACCCGCCCCCTGACTCGCCAGATCCCACATCGCTCTAGAGGTGATGTGGGGGGGCGTGGGTCAACCACACGCATAGAGGTTCAGACCGGCTAGGCGTCTGACCGGTTGGTGACCCGTGCCGCAACCTAGCGCAGTGTAGTGGAACTGCGCCAGTGGCGTCGTAGTCTCCGCTGCTACCGCGTGATAGTAGAGCTCATGTTCAGACTACTACATGATTATAGATTATATGTGTATTATATGCTTGGATCTTTGTAATTCATAAGCATTGAACTGAATTGCAAGCATTAAACCACATTGGGGTAATCGGTGGGCAGGCCCCCCCCCTCGCGTCACACACACTGGAGGAATATATGTATATATATATATGTGTGTATATATATATATATATACATTCAAACCTCCCTAAATCGACCGACCATGGGCCCGACTTTAAGTGGTCCATTTAGGGAGGTGGTCGGTTTAGAGAGTTAGAAGATCCTTACATTGGTATTGTTGGGACCAAAATAAAGCGATCGACATAGGGGAATGGTCGATCTGTGGAGGGGTCAGTATAGAGAGGCTTTACTGTATATATATATATATATATCACAAAGATAACATAAACTGGAGGACAAACATTGGTGATCTTCGCACGTACCTTCCATCAATCTCTCTGGTGTAATCATCTCGATGACCTGCACAGAGACTAACCTGAGGAAATGATAGGCGTGAGAATAAAGGACCCGCCAGCGCATTTCACGGAATCACCTTTAAAATAAAATAAATAGTATAGAAGGACGGCCATAACATGGCGCCAGGTTTATCAAGTGTAGGTGTTACTTTAAGGCCCTTTCACAGTATGACGCATCTCGCAAGCACGCGGCCAATGCATAAAATCACTTCTTTATGTCAAGAAGTGTCTAACCTTTCGTCATGGGGGTCAAAGTTGGATGTATACATGCCGTATACATAGCATATGGCCAACGTTTGACCAACGTATGGCTAATGTGATTCCGGGTGAAAAATGCTCAAATTAGGCTCATGGTACGTTCACAGAATGCCGGTGAACGTTATATACATTATTCGATCGCCAGAACTACGCCCCATATGTTACATATGTGAAAACACGCTGGAGAAATGCTAAATGTACGTTACATGTACGTTAGATGTATGTTAGACATACGTTATCTATAGGTTGTCAGTATGCGGACTGTACATTCCCACTGCCTTTAATGTATGTCAATATAGTGCAAGGTAGTGAACAACATTTGTGTAACGTACATCTAACATACATTGACATACGCCTAACATATACATAATGTACAGCCGATGTAAAATCCACATGTTGTCGAA
The DNA here is from genome assembly GCA_030323885.1 of Branchipolynoe longqiensis. Lineage (NCBI taxonomy): Eukaryota > Metazoa > Annelida > Polychaeta > Phyllodocida > Polynoidae > Branchipolynoe > Branchipolynoe longqiensis. The sequence goes on along the minus strand of CM059190.1, from coordinate 78,552,276 downwards.
CGTTATCGTACATCAAAAGTTTTGTGCATGCACAAAACTTTACCGACCCCCTGATGTGCGACACCATGTCTTGACAAACGTCGACGTACCTTAACGTATACCAACGAGCGCCTAACGCATGTGTAACACATAACAACCTATCCCGACATAGTGGCTAACAATCACATACGTCGGCGTATGTTGGCGCGATGCTTCGTAATGTGACAGCCCGTTTAACAAGGGAACTGTAAATCTACCACCTGTCACTTCATATGCAAAATGTATTGTGTTGTTCCTGAGCAGTTGCACACTACGCGATGATCAAGGATTAGGAACAATTTTATATACAAACCTCACACATGCGTTATCAGACTCTTATCGGAACCCCTGTCTGCTTTATTTAAAGTTGCATAGTCCGATGGCGTTTGAATATTTGCCTTATTCTGTAGATATATATATCAAATTGATCATTATAACCTACTAATCATTAGTCCGGAGTAATTTGGATGAAAACTTGCTAATTTCAGGCCAATTTGAGCTGAAGGAACCCACAATAATTTCGACAAGCTTTCCAAAGCTGCTCTCACTATTGACATCTCGCGATGACCACAGGGTGTGGAAAGACCTAATTCAAATATACCCTGGTTGGAATGATGGAAAGACTAATGAGGAATTAAAGAAAAGTGGAATTAGTGGGAATTAAAATTACCATCAGGAAAAAAATCCTGTATTTTAATTCAATTTTTGGATCGGCGCTTACAGGGTTTTGCAGATGAACAGTTCAGGCGCAAAACCACGTAAACGCCAATCCGAAAATGGAGATACACATTGGAATCAAACCCTCAAAAACTTACTTTTGTGATACTCCTTCTCTTTTCTTCATTGTTCCATAACATTGTAATCACATGAAAAGCGGAATTAGTGAGAAGAACAATTATCTTCAGGTGAAAATATTTGATTTAAACAACATTTTTGGATTGACTTTTACGAGTTTTGTGCTTGAACTCTTCATATCTATATATATATATATATATATATATGAGTCAGCCTCACGAAAACGGGCCAATCGGTGGTCAAGTGAAGATGTCGGCATCGCAATTCTTAAAAGTGTAGTGCATTTCTTTGTTTCATATTAAATTATCCTAGAAACAAAATAAAGTTGTTTTATTTTCTCGACCTTTACATTCAGGATAAATTTAAAGACTTTCCAACACCTTTGTCAATGCTAAATCATAATTATCCTGATCGACGCCGACATCCAATCATCGATGCCGACAACTTTAACAGATATCGGCGTCGCAATTCTTAAAGACTCGTACATTTCTTTGTTTTATATTATATTATCCTAAAAACAATTCAGGTTGTTGTACTTTCTCGACCTTTACATTCAGGATAAATTTAAAGACTTTCCAACACCTATGTCAATTCTAAATTATAATTATACCGATCGACGCCGATATCCAAGCTCGACGCCGACATTGACCACCAATTGGCCTCTTTTCGTGATCCTGACCCATATATATATATATATATATATATATATACACATTTCCAGTACATGAGTACCAGGTCTTGCATGCGGAGAAGGTCAAGGTTAATCAGTGGGAAACAGTCGAGAAAGGATAAGATGTAGGGTTCAGTCATGTAATTACAGCATCAATCACCAACACCTAAATTAACGCCGTAAAACCGACAATATGTGTCCACAGTTTTCAGCAGGATGTGTCAGAGGAAACTTATCTTGGATTAATTAGTTTATTGATTAATCCAAGTTATTAATCAAGCCAGAAATGTGATGGGATGAACAGTGGAAACCTCAATCCCTTTAAAGTTCCATAGTCCGATGGTTGTCAATTTCTGTCATGTTTCTGAGATAAATATTTTAGACCGATTATTATAATATACTGTATGTTAGTTTGAAGTATCCTTTTTTTAAATGGGTAACTTTTTATATATTTCAAGTGCAAACAAGCTAAATTAATTTTGCCAAGCACGCCAAAACTCTGACACCACAGAATTCTGCAGTAACAGGTTTGATTAAATAACCCCAGTATTCAATTCTCTGTGGCTACAAATGCTTAATACATGCACCAGTGTCTCAGTTAGATATGTAGAATAAAATCGTGCTCATTACTTTGGTTTTGAAAATTTGATGTTTTCATCGGACTATGCATCTTTTTTCTTGAAGATTTATACTGCCTATCATGGATAAGTCTGAATAGACTTGTTTTCACCATTAGACAGTTTGTCGATAGAAAGCCCGAGCCTACACTTTTACCGACCCAAGGGATTTTTAACCTCCCACACCACATAGACATGGTATGAGAGCAACTGCCCTTTGCTGACACTGTAAGTTATACACAGTGGTTCAAATCCAAATTGGCAGAGGTGGGAGGCACAGGGAATCGAACCACTGACCTTCAGATTAGGAGTGCAACCTAGAAAAAAGTCAGACACTATAACCACTCCGCCAGAGAGAACATCTTTAACTAATCCAAGTTAATAATCAAGCCAGCAATGTGGTGGGATGTACAGAGGAAACCTTAACCACTTTAATTTCTACATGGGTGAATATTCGTTTCCGCTGTAACGATTGAATAAATAGGCAACTAGAATAGGTCAATTAATTTAAGTGAAATTACATTTAGTGGACTTCTAGAGATTGTTTCACTACGTCAATACCTATTATGCACATGAATATATGTGATGTGTAAACTGTTCGTAAAAGCATTCACCACTGTTCTTTGTATGCTAGAATTTGGCTGTAGGACTGCTTCCAGACAGGATGTCCTAATGAGTTGAGGGCTCATTTCCCTTGCAGGAGGCTGTGGGTTTGAACTCCGGCCGACTCAAACTAATGACAAAGCATTTGATATTTGTCGCGACCTAGTCTGGCACTCACCATTACTAGGATATGTAAAGGAGCCATGGAATGACGAATACCAATTGTCCGTGGTTTGGATTTCCCCTGCTTAATCAATGAATGTGACTAAAAGAAATATATATATGTGTCTAATGCAAATAAGAAAAAATCCTCCAATGCGACTGACACTAGTCAATATCCAGTGGAGGTGAGGAGGGTCACAGGTGGCGCCACCTGTACAGTGTTGAGTCTTACGGAGTATAACAATATAATAATAGTTCCTTTATGTATCTTCATACTTGCATAATGCGTTATGCATCACATATATATTTATTTTAATCATATTAATTGATTCGTTGATTAAGCGGGGGGGGGGGGGACGGCATCCAACCGCAGGCAAATGGTATTCCTCATTTCACTGAAATATAATTTATATACACATAGACATGTCATGGGCATGGGCAGGAGGAAATACAGAGTATTCGGTGTAATAAAATATATAACAAAATAATTCCCCGCCATCACCTTTATGCTCGCATAATGTGTGATGCATCACACATAGAATGTGTGGACAGATATTCCTGGTTTTACAGTGTTAATTTAAGTTGGAGTGATCAACAGTGTGATAACATGACCCACTTCCATCCAATCACAGAAGGGTTATTATGGGTGCGGAGCGGATGGGTGGTAGTACAGTTTATAGGTCAAGGGTATAGATCACCATCCTGGTGTCTCAACCGACAGTTAATCACTACCACGCATTAATTAACCATTTAATAGTTATGCAGTGGCTCGTGTCCAGCCAAATGTTTTGCCGATAAGATATATTTTACTCTATCATGTTGGATGTGTTCTGGTTTAAGGGATTCTCCAAAGTTTTCAACATTTTCAAGGTAATGGCATTACAAAAAGTACTACTTTTCCAGACCCACCAGACCCACAAGGAGTTTGTTTGTTGTTTTACTTCCTAGCAACATGTAAGGTCATATCAGGATGGGTACCGACTTGTGACAGTGCGCACTGATGGTGACTTTATAGTGCTGCCCCACTAGGAGACCAGGCTGCCAGCACCATGACTTGATATCCCACTCAGTCACATTATCCTGATACTGAGCTAACCAATCCTTGCCCTATCCTAATAATGGCAAGCACCTGGCTAGAAAGTGACAGGTATCAATTTTTAAATCATTGGTTTGACTTGACCAGGGTTCGAACCTATGAACCTATGGGTTCGGATCCCCCGATCTCCCAAAACAGGAGTCATAGTGCTGGTGGCCTGTTCTCCCAGTGGGGCAGCACTATAAAGTCACCATGAGTGTGCACTGTGTAAGTCGGTACCTGTCCTGATATGACCTTAGATGTTGTCAGGACGTAAAACAACAACAAACAATCACATCTAAGGACATATCAGAACAGGTACTTACTTATGATGCATGCGCACTCATGGCAACTTTATAGTGCTGCCTCATCCAGAGAGTGGGCTTCCAGCATCATGACCCAATATCCCACTGGGTCACATTATCCTGACACTGAGCAAACCGGACCTTGTTGTCCTATTCTATTAATGCTGAGCACCAGGCTAGGTGGTGACAAGAATATATTTGGTAAGTCAACGGTTTGGCTCGGACAAGGTTCGGAAACACCGATCTCCCTAATCAAATATGCCACACTCAGCCCTTGGTTTGCACCCAGACCTGGAAGCCACAGTGTGTGGCAAAAAGCAGTGTGTGTGCCTTGCCAATTATTCATGTTAGCGAACTTGCAGACGTCAAGCTGCAGGCAGCGTTCCGTCTGTTCTTTGTTTGTTTTGTTTTTTAATGCGCATAACTTAAAGTTGCAGAGTCTGATGGTTTTGAGTTTCTGTAATTTTTCTGAGATAACTATATTAAATTGATCGCTATCAATTATAATCAACCTAACTTTAGAGCAGCATAATCCGAAGAAAACATCAAATTTTGAAAAACCAAAGCGATTATCTAAATTTGATTCTACATATCCTAAATTAGATACTGGTGCACGTATTAAACATTTGTCGCCACCCAAAATGGAATACTGAGGCAATTGAATAGAACCCGGTACTGCAGAAGGGGTGTGCTTACCAAAATTAATTTTCCATGGTTGCACTACAAATATCTTTAAAATTAGCCACTTCAAAAGTTTATTGTAAACATACCTTGCAGAGAGTTAAAATAAAAGAATTGATTGAATCTATGCACTCTTATTATTGCTTAGGATATATTTGATGAACTGAGGCTACATTTGGAAAGAATGAGAAGAACAATAAATGAGTTAATTAAATCAAGTTTAATCTCCAACATGAGTTAAACTATATATACATACAGAGACAACGAATTGAGTGGAAAGTGAGAGGAGGCCTCGGCAGTATAGTGTTGGAGGGATTCCGATGGGGGATCCCACTGGGCGTGCCAAGCAAGTGAGTGAGCTAGTTAGTAATAACTTCTACGAATTTATACTCATAAAATTCTTATACATCACATATATAACCTCATGTATTAGTATCTTGCCGCCTTGATTATTAGATCTGCTACTACTAGTCATACTGGCCTTCCTTGATACTTGTTACCTTGACTACACAACCAATTGGAGCTGCATGATCACCTTGGCCATCAGCTCAGTGATTACAGCAAATACTTGACTTCTGGCGGGTTCATAACCTTACGACGGTTACCAGCTGCAGAACCACAGCAATATAGAGAGGCACCGATAAATCAGTCCAATCTTTGGTTGAAGATTAATCTTCTGCTGGGACGGTTGTAGAAACTGGGGATGTCTTTACAACAATTAAACGACGAATCATTGGGGCGGCCCCGAATCACTCCAGTCCGGCAGTAGCACAGCACTCGTATCCAGTTGACAGCAGCAAGGGTTTAGGAGGAAGGGACGGGTAAAGGTGGGTCCAGTGGTTCCAGCAACAAGAACAAAGCGAGAGAAACAATAAGGTAAAGAGCCCCCCCCACAAGCAAACAACTCCCTTGATCAGGGGGAGAAGTAAGCCTGGCAGAAAAAAACCCGGTAGAGTATAGGAAAGAGAAATGAGGAGAGTTGAGTCAAAGGACCGTGTCTATTTGCCCTATGGTGACCAGCCAGTGAGCCAAAGACACGGACAGAGTAAGAGTAGAAAGTGAAATGCTGGCGGGCTCCCCCTCCTGGAACTCTTTTCAGACATTATCAAGGAGGAGCATGGCCAACAGAGAGGAGATAGAGAGAGGTGTGTACGAAGTGCGGTCCGGATAGCAAGTGTCTGCTGACCCACAGTTTACCCACTTATTTCTTTTAATAAACGGAGGGATCATTTTGTGGTAACATCCAAATTATACTCATCCAACTAATTACTATGTCTTATTACCAAAGACAATGTACGATAGCTACATGCCACTCAGCACTTTCCTGTAGGAATTTCTGAAATAATCATGCATTGGCACCATCCCACAGCAAGCAAGGTGCATTGTCTTTGATCAGGTGTAGTAGTAGTTTTCTTACTCAGACATAATCATAAATTGTATTTATTTATGGCATAGATTAAAGAGTATAAAGCCTGTTTGAAATTTAGTATGCTATAATATTGTTTTCATTATTAATATTAGGAGATAATACACTAAAATTGTCATCTGTTGGCTTCGATTGTACAGCAGTCAGGGTGGGTTAGGGAACCGGTCTCCTTGTTTCAATGGTACAGCAGTCAGGCTGGGCTGGGGGACCTGTCCAATTACCTTGTTTGCTGTATTTCACAGGGAAGCATTGAGTGGCGTGTCTTGTTATACATTGTCTTTGCTATTGCCTTAGCATGATACCATAACAAATATTCTATAATCTTCTATAATCTTCTCAAATATTCAATAATAATCTACTATATTCTATGATATTCTATATTAATCTATATCCTCATACTTCTCACAAAGAGTATCCTGAGATACGGGCTCATTCGAGGGTTGACAGATATCTATCCATTTTTAATTGGAAATATGATCAACTCTCATTAATGTGGACTAGTTAGGTCCCAACAGCCCATGTCGGATTAGCGAAGTTGTTGGATAAAGGGCTTTGATATAAGATCATTAACTAACTTATAATCATTTTGACATAAGATCAATAAATCACGTGCATAACCAGATTAATCGAGAATATGGCATGTATGAGCATTAAGTGAGTTACACTCTATTACTGAGCTTTCACTTGTAATTCCATAACAATTGTGGAACCTTTCTATGTGTATATGCATATATATACCTATATATATATATCTATGCATATAATCATGTACACATGTATGTATATATGCATATAGTATATATCCATTACTGATATATCAGCACAACCTCTAAATGGCCAACATGTGCTGGGACAAGCGGTGCTGTGCCACAGGAGTCACCAAGGTGCAGGCGATGGTGAAGAAGCTTAGCAAGTCTCAGAGAGCTGTCACTTCAAACCTTCAGCCACACAACTCAGGCTTCTGGGAGCTGAGTCTCCACCTGCGACAGAGCTCAGTGGATCCTGTACTTGCCTGCACCAGCGACAGGGGTGGGAGGGGAGCACCCAAATACATTACCCTGACAAATGGGGGGTGGACCTATGGAGGAATCATACTAATACCGTACATGTTCCCTACAATTTATACTCGTATTATCTCCGCTATGGGTAGAAGTAACCAAACGGTATTGGGACAGGCAGCGCCTATTGACCAGCTGCACTTGCTTACCTGTCCCGACAAGCAACTGTGCTCCAAGCCACTCTAGCTGCATCACACAGACACTTCCAGAAACAGCACACATTAGAGTCCTCTGACCTGACCGGTCAGCATAATAGTTGCATAACGGTTAACATTTATACATACACATAATGAGTTATGCATCACATATATACATTTATGTATTTGTACATATATGTACATATATATATATATATATAAATATATATATATATATATATATGTTTAACCATTCGTGTATTACACCTTCAGCCTAATGGGAGCCTAAGTGTTATTTTCTATAATAATTTCAATGTGAATTTCCTAGCCCACTGCGGGCTACCACCGCCTCTCATCCCGCCACCAGTTGACCGCCTTCACACTGTGGAACCCGGGCTAAGGGCGGAAAGCCAGAGTGCCATAGAGATACGGATTGACCCTCTTCCCGCATTTAATAGATGTATATTAATTATTCCTTTAATTCTCTGGCTCTCTTCCCCACCATTTAACTTGTTATGGAATACTTTAGATAGTCTAGACCAAAGCAGCCTCTCTGTGTTATGTCGCCGCTGTCACTTATGAACAGCCTAGATAGTTGGATGTTATTATGGTAATTCAAGCTTTTATCAAGAAGGTGGCCACTATGTTCCTGAAGGGGTGATCGGCTTCTTACAGCCCGCCGGGCAGAAGGCCCTTAATTATATATATATAGAATAATCAAATATCAGTATCAAGTTGACCAATAGCGTTAATATACTTAGGGATTGCAGAATAGTAAAGAGTGCAAGGAACATTCCAATCACTTTTTGAGCTCACAACTTTATTCATGTTCCTACTGGTACAATCTAAGTTCTTTAATATCGATCGATAGAAATAAATACGCTCTTTCCCATTTCATTAAGTTAAAAACAGTTTGGAATCCCGAGAATTAAAGCCTAAATCTCGTCTAAAACATCAGAGCATGTAGAAACACGTCCGATGGGTCGGAGCCCGAGTGCTCGACCTTACATTGCTAGGAAAGTTGCAACCTGCATCTCCTAGCAATGAGTTAAAGCAGTAAACCCGGCCCGCATTTGATGGCCAATGAGGGTCTGTCCTGGCGAGCAGCCCACATTTCCAAATGCGGGTTGATCGACCCAAGCCCGCAATGGTCACAGCTCGAGCATAGTCTCGCCCACTTCACATGTATGATTATGTATATACACATCTATGTATATACATAGGCATATGTACATAGGCATAGATGTATATACATAGGCATATGTATATATATATATAGTAAACCCTCTCTAAACGACCACTTCCACAGATCGACCACTCCCCTACACCGATTGCTGTATTTGGGTCCCAAATGGTCGCCCATACAATACCATTGAAATGATAAAAAAAAAAGTCATAAATCGACCACCTCCCTAAATGGACCAGTTAAAGTCAATCCCATGGTCAGTCGATTTAGAGAGGTTTTACTATATACATATTTAACTGTTCGGCTATTCCACCCCCGCTTAAGGCGAGCCTACGTGTTAATATATAATTGTTTCCATGTGAATTTCCGGGCTTGCCGCCGGGCCGCTGTCGCCTCTCGTCCCCCTGCCAGTTGACTGCCGGTTGACCGCCTTCACGCTAACTTGACCTGGGCTAGTAAGGTGGCTACTATATCCCCGGAGGTGGGAAGTTCGACTCCATACAGTCCGTGGGGCGGAAGGCCCTTAATTAAATACATTTATAGAACAATCGAATACCAATATCAGGTTTACCATAGCGGTTAATAAGATAAGAGTGGAGAATAGTAAAGAATGCAAGGAACGTTCCAATTACTTCTTAAGAGCTCACGGCATTATTCTTACCCTAACTAACAATGTAAGAGTTCTTTCAAAGATCAATTTCACTGAACAACGACTAGGTACAATAAGTGTATCCCCTTCCATATTTGTTTAGTTAAATCAGTTTGGAATTTCGACAATAAAATCCTAAATCTCATCTAAAACTTCAGAGCGTGCAGAAACACGTCTGATGGGTTGGAGCCTGAGCACTCGACCTTCCATCATTGCTAGGAAAGTCACAATTGACATATTCTAGCAACGCTTTACAGCAGGGAACCCAGCCCTGCAAATGGTGGCAAATGTGAGCCTGGTGAGTAGCCCACATTCAGAATGTGAGCTAATCAGCCCAGCCTGCATTTCCACCGGTCGTGTAGTCTCGCCCACTTCACATATATATATATATACATACATGTGATATACATGTGATGTATATGAATCCCCAAGGAGGGGGGGACGAGGTGCATGCTGGGCACCCCACCCCCAACCCCATTCGAGGGGGGGGGAGGAACCACTATAGAGTTTATTACCCGCGATAAAGGGGCTTATCACTATCCATATATACACATATACATATATATATATATGTATATATATATATAAGAGCTATCACCTGGCGCTGCCCTGATTGCCTGGGGCCAACAACAATGTGGGCATCACGCAACTCTCCATCGCTCAGCACCATCCGACTCCCCCCCCCCCCCCCCCCCGCACCACCACTACAACCTCCACCAGCGCCAGCACCCCCATCCCTACCCCTACCCCCACAACCATACACCTACACCAAAATGCCGAAGGCGGAACCACTACTGAACAACGATCGGAGATCCACCCAGCCTCCCAGCCCCACTTCCACCCACCCTCCCCTTATCCCCCCCGCCCCCCTCCCCTCTCCCCCTCCCATCACGCTCCCACCCGCCCACGCACCTGTAAGCACAGCATAACTCCACACGGGAGTCAACAATTAACAGCATTCACCACACCCGCTTTCTCCCGGATGGAGCTGCATATTAACCGGTCACTATACGTCACTCTAAGACTACCTCTCTCTGACTACGGACCCCCTCCCCCCCGCCCGAGCTGCTCCCCCGGGCCAGCCTCTCCCCCTCTCCCTTTGCGGTCCCCGCCCATCGGATGATCCCCTGCAGAGACCACCAGAGTCGCCGAGTAGACCACACGTCGTAGATCTGTCAATCAGTTCAAGCCTTGGCTTCCACATCGTCGGTCAAAATGAGGCCACAGAATAGTTATCTGGCACGGCGGCAGTGGTGATACTGGTAGTGGTGGGTGTGCCGAGCACCAGCGAACCGGAAGTGACGGTTTAAGTGAGGTGTAAGGAAGCCAGGGAAAGCAGAGAGGAAGGAGGAGGAGGAGGGGTCGCCGGGACATGCCAGGTACCAGTGTTGGGCCCCCGGCCGCCGCCTCTACCTCGTCGGTTCCCGGTGGGTTGATTAGCATAGGTTTCTTTGTTTTGATTTAATAACGCTTCTAGAGCACATTGAATATCTATCATCGGCTATTGGACATCAAGCACACAGTCACTCTGACATATTTCTTTGGAGGAAACCCACTGCCGCCACATAGGCTACTCTTTCCGATAAGCAGCAAGGGATCTTTTATAATTATATGTGCTTTCCCACGGACAGGACAGCACATACAACAGCCTTTGATGAACCAGTTGTGCACCACTGGTTAAAACGGAAAATAGCCCAAACTGCAAATAGGTCCACTGAGCAGGATCGATCAGATGACCCACACCACCACTGTTGGACACTCTGCCACCTGAGCTACATCCCGCTCCTCTGATTAGCGTAGGAACAGCAGCGCTGGGCACAGGCGGGAACTAATCATTAAAAGGGAACCTCCGCTGTCGTCATAGCGATGGGGGAAGTAAATCAGGGTGCTGGCTTACAAACTCGGGCAATGGTGTACCTACCCTGAGGTGCTAATGACACGCCGTAGGAAATCACCTGGAACGGATGTGTAGCCGGAACAACAATAACATTAGTTGGTTGTTGGAGCTTTACGTCCTGGCAACATCTAAGGTCATATCAGGAGTCCAAAAGTGATAGGAACAACACACTGGCTGAACTGGCTGACTTTTATAGTATGTAGCGAACACTGCCATTAGGCCTACACTTTGGTTCAATGTGATATCAACAATGGATATAGACTGCTGGCGTTCTAAAATGGTAAGTTCTGAGATTGTTGTTTTCTGTTATCAGGTTATAGGTTTTGGTAATGTTCACATTTAGACCGGGCGCTGTGGTCTAATCGGCAGAGCGCGGGCCTCGCGTGTGGAAAGTTGGGAGTTCCGTTCCCGGTCGAGTCAAACCAATGACTTTAAAATTGATACTTGTCACTTCCTAGCCTGGTGCTCGGCACTAATAGGATATTGTATGAACTGGTTAGCTCAGTGTCAGGATAATGTGACTGAGTGGGACATCAGGGCATGGTGCTGGCAGCCTGGTATCTCAGAGGGGTAGCACTATAAATTCCCCATGAGTGCGCACTCTTACAAGTTGGTGCCCCTCCTGATATGACCTTAGATGGTGCCAGGACGTAAAACTCCAACAACCAACCACATTTTGATAACGTAAGACACACTCCGGATACCGTGCGGAGCGAGTTGAACCCTTGCTTCCCGTAATGGCAGGTTGTAGGGTTCGAAAACCCGAGTTTGAAATCCGGTCGAGTTCAAGCCAACGCATTTAAAATTGACAATGGTTTGGCAATGTATGATAACTCACTGGCATAAGATGGCTGGCCATACTAATTCGACAGGTGGGGTATCGTGTACACTGGCGACAAACAGTCATGAATATTTCAACCAAACGTGATGGCCGAATGAGTTAGAGCGTCCGTCTCCTGTTTTGGTAGATCGTGGGTTCGAAACCTGGTCGAGTCAAACCAATGACTTACAAATTTATACTTATCGCTTCTTAGCCAGATGCTCGGCATTACTAGGATAGGGCAAGGAGCAGTGGAATGAGGAAGACCAGTCGTCTGTGACTGAAATTTCCCCTGCTTAAACAACTAATGTAACCCCCCCCCCCCAACAAAAAATCTGATAAATAGATCTCGTCCTGACTGACTGATGCTGATGACCTGGGCGCTGGGATTTACTAGGGTAGGACAATAATTGGTTGGCTCTGTATTAGGATATCATTACTGAGTTGGATATCAGCAGCACAGTCTTCCTTCCGGTGGGGCATCATTACACACTCGATATGAGTGCGCACTGTCATGAGTTTGTACGGGTCCTAAGATGAACTCAGATGTTACTATGACGTAAAATTCGTTCGAACAATAGAACCGCGTTTCGTCTGCAGTCAAATATTTATGCAGCATGGTATTCTATAGTGTGTATGCTCATTTAGATCGGATTGCAGTACATCGCAGCCGGCTTAGTATAATTTATAGTGAATTGGGATTGCATAATCGCTGGACAAATATGGTATATAATTCTAGTTTGAAGCCTCTAAGTTCTAATTTATTATATGTCTATAATATTCCAAAAATAGGAGGTCAATGCAAAGTAGGCAATAGAGATTTAATCAAAGTTGCATAATCCGATGGTCTTGAGTTGTTGCCACTTTCTGATTTAAATATATTAGGTTGATCAGTGTAATGTACTTTACCTTCTTTTGAAGCGACTTTAATTTAACTGCTTAACTTTGGAGATATTTAAGCGAAAACATGCCCAATTAATTGTGACAAGCACGTCAGAATTCTGACACCATAGGGCAGCCATACTTCATAGGCCTCAGTAGTAGTAACATATTCTATTAAAGCTGCATAGTCCGAGGAAATATCACTTCAAAATACTGACACCATAGGGCAGCCATACTTCATAGGCCTCAGTAGTAGTAACATGTTCTATTAAAGCTGCATAGTCCGATGAAATATCACGTCAAAATACTGACACCATAGGGCAGCCATACTTCATAGGCCTCAGTAGTAGTAGTAACATGTTCTATTAAAGCTGCATAGTCCGATGAAATATCACGTCAAAATACTGACACCATAGGTCAGCCATACTTCATAGGCCTCAGTAGTAGTAGTAACATATTCTATTAAAGCTGCATAGTCCGATGAAATATCACGTCAAAATTCTGACACCATAGGTCAGCCATACTTCATAGGCCTCAGTAGTAGTAGTAACATGTTCTATTAAAGCTGCATAGTCCGATGAAATATCAGTCAAAATTCTGACACCATAGGTCAGCCATACTTCATAGGCCTCAGTAGTAGTAGTAACATGTTCTATTAAAGCTGCATAGTCCGATGAAATATCACGTCAAAATACTGACACCATAGGTCAGCCATACTTCATAGGCATCAGTAGTAGTAGTAACATGTTCTATTAAAGCTGCATAGTCCGATGAAATATCAGTCAAATTTCTGACACCATAGGTCAGCCATACTTCATAGGCCTCAGTAGTAGTAACAAATTCTATTAAAGCTGCATAGTCCAATGAAATATCAAATTTTCAAAACCAAACCAATTATCTAGATTTGATTTTACATATCTAACTTAGATACTGATGCACTTATTAAGCATTTGTTTCTGCATAGAAGGCAATAAATACTGAGTCAATTTAACAGAACCTGATACTGCAGAAGTCTATGGTGTCAGAGTTTTTGGCAAGCTTGCCAAAACTAATTTTCCATGATAGCACTCAAAATATCTCAAAGGTTTACCATTTAAAATAAAAGTAACTTTGAACTAATGTAAAGTAGATACTAGTGATTGATCTAATATATTTATCTCAGAAAAAATACAGAAATTCAAAACTATCAGACTATGCAACTTTAAATTGACTTAGTATCCCCTTTTATACAGCAACATATGCTTAATAAGTGCACAACTATCTAAGTTTGATATGCAAAATCAAATGTAGGTAAATGTTTTATTTTTGAAAATGTTATGCTCTCATCCGATTATGCAACTCTAAAAGTGGTGGGGACCACAACAGGATGGCCGAATTAGATGACCTTAGATGTTGCTAGGAAGTAAAACAACAAACAAACAAACTAAAAGTGGTGGCCGAATCAATCAGTAGAGCGCAGGCCTCCCGTGTGGGAGATCGGGAGTTCAATTCCCACTTGAGTCAAACCAATGACTTACAAAATTGATACATGTCACTTCCTAGCTTGGCACTCAGCATTAATATGATAGGGCAAGGACTGGTTAATTTCAGTGTCAGGATAATATGGCTGAGTGGGATATCTAGTCATGGTTCTGGCGGCCTCGTTTCCGAGGGGGGAAGCACTATAAAGTCACCATGAGGGCACTAGCGGTCACCAGTCGGTGCCTATGCTGATATGACCTTAGATGTTGCCAGGACGTAAAACAACAACAAACACACACAAACAAACGATCGGACTATGCAACTCTAAAACATCTGTTTTCTTTGATTTATACAACTTGAAAAACACCTTTCTTTTCACTTTTGAGATCCTTTCTTTTTACTTGAAAAAACAAACCACTTTCCTTTCTATTTTGTGTTTCTTTCTTTCTAGGATGCGCAATTGTTATCTGGAGCCTCGGGGCTGCGAAGTTCCTAGTCGCGGCAAGAAGCCTCCCGTGGCCCACGTCCCTCCTCGATGGGCCAGTTCGGCACCCTCCCCGGCAGGACGCGGGCCGAGAGGCCGACAACACGCCCAGAGACCAGCGTCCCTGAGGAGACCACAAGTCGTCGAGCTGTCAATCAGTTCAAACCTTGGCTTCCATGTCGTCGGTCAAACTGCGAAGGCCACCCTAGCGGGATCTACTGCGGTGACAGTTCTTAGAAGCGCCGATCTTAGGCGAGAGAAAAACTACAGCAGACGACCGGTGTCCGCCCAGTGCGCGGGAAGTGGGTGTGGTTCACGACGGGATGGAAGTGGTTTAGGAAGGAGAAGGAGCAGGAGGAGATTTAGTCTGAGGTCTCGTGAGGATTGGCAGTGTGACTACGACGACGACGATAACGACGCGCATAGTGTTTACAGCGGATGTACCGCAGTCTCGTCTGCGCCGAGTCACGCCTGCTCGGAACCAGTTCAGTTTGTGAGAGGCGGTGGCTGGGACGAGCGAAATCGCCTCCCGCCTTCGCCGAACAGAGGTGCAGCCAGCGCCGCCAGCGCAGCCTCTAGACGGCCAACGCACGCTGGGACAAGCGGTGCTTTGCCAGCAGGAGTCGCCAAGGTGCAGGCAATGGTCAGGAAGCTTCGTGAGTCTCGGAGAGCTGTTACTTCGAACCTTCAGCCACACAACTCAGGCTTCCGGGAGCTGAGTCTTCACCTGCGGCAGAGCTCCGTGGATCCTGTGCTTGCCTGGACCAGTGAGCGTGACTGCCCCCACACTGCAACACTCGAGCACAGTTGTGCGAGCGAATCAGTTTCGCCCACATGCCAAGATTCTTCCGAGACCTGGGAATCACTCTTCGAAGGGATTGTGTCTATGAACGGCAAGGAAGAAGAAGAAAGGGAGGCGGAGGAGGAGGTGGAGGAGGAAAAGAGGCCTGCCACCATGGAGACGATCACAAACACACCATGGAAGGAAAACCTAGACGAGGACCATGGTGGCTTCCGGTATGGCTCTAATTACACCAGACGTACAAGCCAGATCCTGAACTACTACGTCGGGAAGGATCATGCACCAGATACGCCGAATGCGCCGAATGCGCCAGATAACTCGATTGATGGGCGGCCTGATCGCAGTCAGCAGAAGGTTTCCCGGAGTGTGCCCTCACAGGCCAGCTTCTCCATGCCAGTGTACTCCCAAATGGGCAGCCACCCAAAGCACCTGCGGAGAAGCACGGTGCCGGCACCACGGAAATCAGGAGAAGTCACTGACTCAAAGTCCTCCCTAAACGGCCGAGTGTTCATGGGGAAGCGTATTTATCCGCCACAGAAAATAGTCCCCACCTACCGGCCTAAGCCGGTGCTTCGACAAGGCAGGTCCTTCGTGCAGATCCACCAGCCAATTACGCTCATGCCACGCTCGCAGACGGCGGACTACTCGCTGAGAACCAGCTCAGTGACATCAAACTCGTGCGATGAGGAGAGCGCGGATGAATACGAGATGCAGCCGATGGAGATGCGCATTGACCGCGACATGAGCAACCTGCGGATCGTCGGCAAGTCGCTGTCTCCAGAGAAGAAGGGCATCCACTTGGATGGCCTGGACCGACTGGTACCAGCGGGATTTGGCACTTCGCCGTATCGCGACAGTAGCCGCTGTTTTCCACCGATGAGCATGGACCGCCAGAACCAGATGCAGACGATAAGTCCTCCTTACTCCTCACATGTTTCCTCGCAGTATCTCTCTGCTGCTGCTGTTGTTAGTGCTAGTGCCACTGCTGCTGGCATCTCTAAGGTGGCCGTCACCGGACTTGAGAACCTCTGCGTGTACAACTATGTCAACCCAACCCCGCGTCATACTGGCCTAGGTGACCCACTGTTCGCAACACCGACTGAATATGTCGCTGGTAACCCAGCAATGAACAGCTTCCCGGCTGACGTCACCATAACTGACAACAGTGTGCTGGGCGTCACAGATGTCCAGCACTATCTTGACACATCGCAGGTCCAAGAAGACGATGATGACACCATCGATGAGGTCGCACTGTCGATGAAGGTGAACGATGCCACTGTCGTGGAATCTTGTTCAGCGGACGGTGACCCCAATCTATGGTTTTCCACCACTCCAGGAGAAGGAGAAGAACACCTCGATCCAGACGCGGTGTTTGATGAGGCTGTCATTGGGGAGGAAGAGTTACTGATGTACGCAGAGGTGGAGAGCAATGTCAGTAGACATGTAGATGCTTTTGAAGCAGAAGAAGAAACAGAAGAAGAAGCAGTAGAGGAAAGAGAGGGAAACCTTGCCAACGAAGAGAACGAAAGGGAAGAAGGAAAGGGAGGCGAAGATCTAGAATATGTAGAAGAAGAGGAGGAAGAGGAAGAAGAAGGGAGGTATGGTAATTATTGTGACGATGCTGATGACGAGGATGACCGATAGTAATAGAGATATTCATTGATAAACTTTTAGCCTCCGTCAGCAGGAGTTCTGATACGGGATATTGGACTAAGCTAATCCGGAAGAGACTGACAATATTGGTGTTCTATGAGAGGATTATGGGATACTTATGGGATACTCACTGCTCATGCTATGCCAGCTGGACACAGGAAGTTCCTGATTACCAGCATTGTAACGCCTGCACCCTGCAATATGATATGTGGTGAACACCATACAAGTGTTCAGAAAGGCCATTTAAACATTCCTGCATAGCAACTGACATATATGTGCATTCTACGCCACCTAATACATATATATACATGTGTGTATTTGAACAGCTCTTTTCCAAAACGTGATAAGCGCCAATACAAAAAATGAGTTTAAATATCAATGCCACGTTCGGAGATCATGCTATGGAAAACAGGTCTTCACATATATATTAGAGGGTTATGACTGTGTTCTAACTAAGTTCATTAGCAATAGTACTAGTAGTAGTACTTATACATTGTATTACTGTATGTTTCAGATGAATAAATGGTTCCATACTTATTTATGACGACGGTCATCTATTTGGAATCCTGAAAGTGGGTTTTGATTTTGATCAGAACCTAGGATTGTTCCATGAACTGAGAGGATGCTCTTGTGGTTGAGGCATCCCAGAGATTTGCCATAGCGGATCTCCGGTTAATTGACTCAGATGGCTACAGATAACTTGGCCTGCACATAGTCGACCACCTACCTACTACGATGCGCCGTACAGATGGTTCCATAGTTAAATATATATATATATATATATATATATATATATATATATATAATATATATATATATATAATATATATATATATATATATATATACTCTTAAACAAAGTAACTATAGACAAACTTGTTATTGGCTTTGCAAATCCATTTGTTTGATTGGTGCTTATCGTGTTTTGGAAAATAGCTCTTCATTTGCATATGTATATTTACATATTTATATATACATATATATATATGTATATAAATATGCTATTCTAAAAATATATAACATATGTGTATGTATAATATATATATATAAATTATATAAATTATATCCTATGTACATATATATGCACATAATAATATATATATCCTATAATTATTTTCCGAACAGCATGAATATATATATATATATGTTATACATATATGCCATATTTGGTGTGGTATTCCGCAATGAGAACTCATCCTTACATAGTGATGCGGTACACGGTGACGTCACAGCATAATATATGCTGAAGCAATCTACACATGAAGCGCAGTTCAAGAGCAAATTAATAAAGGACACTTCTATTTGTTCCATAATATATTATTGATGAACGACTCTGCGTGCCAGATCATTATAGCTTATCAGATGTACATATGAATAACGGTAAAAAAAAAAAAAAGAATCCCCAGGTAGCCTTTTCAGTTGCATAATCTGTTGGTCTTCAGTTTCTGCAATACTTTTAAATACAGAGCACCCCCGTTAAAACGTACTCTTTTAAGCCGAATATCCAATAAACCGGACAAAAGCTGAGTTAGCTTTGCTATTTCTACATACTGTAATAGTAAATAATTGTTATATAAAATATATATCTATATGGTTTATATGGATATGTGATGCTTTCAGTATTTTCTTCTAATTTGCTATTGTGCCCAGTATCATGTCCAGCGTACATTGTACAGTAAAACCTCTCTAAATCGACCGACCATGGGGGCGACTTTAATGGGGCTGTCACATTACGAGGCTTCTCTCCAACTCCCGTCAACGTGTGTCACTTTTTGGCGAAACGTCGGGAGATGTCTGGAAGCGTTACACCATCGCAAAAAAAAAACCAGCTAAAGTACGGATAGTTCTGGTTGTGCGATTTATTCTCTCTCTGTATATATATATATAGACATATATATATCGATGTCACTCTCTCGTTGTGTAAATAGTTATTACAGATTGTCGTTCAAGTTGGCATTGGTCATATTGCTTTGGCAATATGGGTAATTCGGAACCGAGACGCGACAGATACCACTGCCCTATTCCACACCTGGCCTTAATGATATGAGCCCCCCCCCCTCCCCCCCATTTTATCCATAGGCAGCCAAGCCACACTAACCCCAGGTGGCGACACCAGCGCATGCGCCGGCAGCCGCACCCTGTACCCGATGACCCGTATCTGATGTCACTTCCGCCCCTGCCACCGCCCCATCGGCACTCCGCCGCCCCATCGGAACTTCTCCTCCAGACGCCGGACCATAACCACCACCCCCCTTTTCTCAACTCTCTCCGGCTGAGCACCAAGAGCACGCCACATGGGGACACGCACCCACCACCCCACACCCACGGGATCACCCCACGGACGTGAGGGGCTGGGCGAGCAGCTCAACCCCCAAACCGCCACTGCCCCCTAACGGCCATTCCTGCTGAGATGAATACCATGCCACCTGAGATATTGCCGCGGAATGGCGCCCCCCCCACCGGCGACACTAATGGCCATAAAACTGGCACACATGCAGATGCCGCCTCCAACGGACACATGTTTAACGACCCGGTAACGACCCCGTAACGACCCGGTAATGACCCGGTAACGACCAGGACGCCAGCCAACCCAGATTCGGGCGACTGCCCCCCTGTAGCGATAACCTACACGATAGCGGCACCAACACACATCGCCGAGAACACCGAGCGGACACAACTCCCACACCCATGCCTCCCTCCACAGACCCGGATGTGACAAACAGTCCCCGGCCGGAACAAGCTGCGCACCTGCGCCCAACTTGTCCTCCCATCTCGCCCCCTACCACAAACGACATGACCATACGCATACCCATGTATAAGCTTGCCGAGGTCATAGAAGAATGCGAGAAGTGGAGGCCTGGTTCCCGAGCATCAAAGAAAGACCTGCAGCACGTGGTCGGATGCCTGCAACATATAGCCATGTGCGTTTGACCGGCGCGCAGATTCATGAATGGAATCCTCGACATGCTCAGGAAGGCCCCACACACCAGGAAACACCACATAACTGGCAACATGATGAAGGACATCACATGGCTCCTGACCTATACACATGCCTCGAATGGCGTCGTCCTCCTCCGCCCCCCAAACAGGCATGAGTGGGTCATCTGGCTACATAATGGCGGAGTACCAGTCAGACTTCCTGGATGACGGCCATAACATAAATCAGCTTGAGGCGATAAATCTTGTGGTAGCACTCCATGCACTGACCCCCTCCCCAACCTGCACGGATAACCAGGCCTCCCAGATGGTCCTCACATCTGGCGCCGGCAGGGAACCTGTTCTGTGTGCATGCGCCAGGGCGGTCTGGAGATTCACTGCACTTAACTCATGCGAGGTCCAGGTCATTCACAAGCCTGGGGCCGACATTGCCTTCGCGGACACCCTGAGTAGGGTTCCGTTCGACAAACTCGCATGCTGCAGGGCTGCCTGGTTTGTGGACGACATGGACCTCACCCACATAAGGGTCCGACATGACTCATCAATCATCGCTGACACTGTTTAGCCTGGGGAGATCATAACTTTGCCTCTCTCTCCCCAGGCACACATCAAGACCACCAGGACATCCGGGAACTGTTCCGGGCAGGGCTCGGCTGAGGAACCTGGTGGAATAAGAGACTCCATATGACAGTATACTACCGACATGCCCCAGCCAAAGCATATGACCCCGTCTTCCCGACCCAAATCAACGTCACCTCATATATTGTCCACCTCATCACCATATTAAGGTTGCCTGGGCATCATGAACTACCTTAGTGCGGCCCGGACCTGGGTAAACCTCCACGATGGCAAGATGATCAGCTTTGATACATAATTGGTATTGATACTCAATTCCGGGCCTCCAACCACGTTGTCCGCAAGGTGCCCCCGATGATGGTTCAACAGTTACGTATGATGGTACGTTACTTCAGGTCAGTGGGGCCCCGCGCCCGGGTCCTAACTATCCTGCTGGGGTTCTTCACCCTTCTCTGGCAGGGGAATCTGCTGATCACCGGCCGACTGATGACCTGGGCCACACCATCCGAGACGCGGACATCGTGGACTTCAAAACTCATCTCAAGGACCGCATCTGCTCAACCAAGACATCAAAGACCACATCCGATGCCTACACCATACAGATCCCTTGGATCCCGTCCTCCGAATGCTGCCCTGTCTGCACCTGGTGGCGGTAACCAGGGACCACTGACCTGACCCCCAGGGTGCCCGCCTTCCTCACACCGGCCGACGGGCCGCTGACGGTACACACACTTACCGTGGCCATGCGAGCCACGCTGGCCCACCACGGACACCCGCGAGCAGATGACTACACTCTCCACAGCCTCTGGTATGGGGCGGTGCAGGCCTGTGTGCACGCCGGCACCCACCTCCAGGACGTTAAAGACATTGGAAATTGGCGATTTGCAGCCATACACCAATACGTCCGGGCGGACGCCTATACTGTCGCGACCTGGCCACTCTCAAAACTATTTGTTTGAGTCCCGGGTCATGCAGAGACTCGAACCCTACCTAACATGTTACCACTGGTTACCTGACTTTGATTGACATGTACTCTTTATTTAGACCAATACAATTCCCATACTATGTAGTTCCATCTCATGTCCTGAATTAATGCGATAGTAAATATTGTTTCCCCCCATTATGGTGATTGGTATAGAAGGGAGTTAGTTACCTTTTAGAAACAAAATATTTACTTTTATCCTTTTCCACAGTAAATCTTTTATAATATATTATATGCACATTTGTTAAATTTGTGCTTACACGGTTTTAATTTCCTGTAAGCACATGTGAACAATTTTCAGGTAGCACTTGTTTAATTCATGGCTATCCCCCTGATGGATATTATATACACACAAATTTATTATATATATTATATATATTATATATTATATATATTATCTTATATATATTACATTATATATTATATATAGTGTATATAGTATATATATTATATATATCATATATATTAGATACATCATATATTATATATAGTAGTATATGTATTACATATTATATATTATATTATACATATCCGGTGGTACAGTGAGTGTATGTAGGGGGGCAGTGGTGCATGCACAGACGTGTGGCGCCCCCCAATGGATCTGAGTGAGTAGGATGGAAGTTTCTAGATTAATCAGGCTCCTCCAGTCGATGACTGGGGGAGTAGATAGGGCTGGGGAGCTGATGGAAGCTTCCAGCTTTATTATACTTGTATACTTGCTTATACAGCATATATTAAATCTAGTATGCATTCTGGATATTATATACTATATGACATGTACATTATATAATATATATAGACTAGAAATGAATAGAGAGAATACACAGTGCACCTAAATATTCACATAAAGACGAGCACAACATGGCACGTTTTCCCATGGCGGACTTGAAATTAAATATGTAGATGAGTTTTGTCGATCGTCTCCAGGTGGCGCTCTGACTGTTGCTCTCCTGTAGATCTACTCTTAACAATGGACTGATCTAAGGAGGAAGTTGTCCTTTAAGCACTGTGCGCAACGAGGGGCGCGTCTCACCAACACTACCCAATTGTCTACGCCTATTATCTTATTATTTAGTTCTACAATCATTAGTTATCACAATCACACTGCATATAATCAGCTCAGGATGGATCTTTGTAGTGCCTTTTTATTGGTGTGTTTTGTTATTGTTTGACCAGACTGGATGCTCCAAAAGAGTTGAGCATCCGTCTTGTTTTGGTAGATTGTAGGATTCGAACCCATGGGTTCGAACCCTGGTCGAGTCAAACCAATGATTTAAAAATTGATCCTTGTCACTTCCTAGTCAGGCGCTCGGCATTATTAGGATAGGGCAACGACTGGTTAGCTCAGCATCAGGATAATGTGACTGAGTGAGATTTTAGGTCATGGTGCTGGTAGCCTGGTCTACCAGTGGGACAGCACTATGAAGTCATCATGAGTGTGCACTGTCACAAGTCGATATCCATCCTGATATGACCTTAGATGTTGCCAGGACATAAAACTCCAAGAACCAATCGACTGTTGTTGTGTTTTGTGCATGGAGGGGGAGGGGGGGGGGGGGGAAATCTATGTTTTTCTAAAGTTGAGTGTCAACAATTAGCTGGAAATCGGTCAATTTTCTGGTAGAACAGAGCCATTGCTCGCTCAGCATTGTTGGCTCGGGAGGATTTGTAGGTTGTAATTACATGTATTATACAGGCTGGGATCTGAGGCTACCCGGGGCCATTTCCTGGTTACTCTATAGCCGTGAGGCCTGCTGGAGGGAGACCAAGGGTATGGTCTATAGGCAATGGTCATACGTGGCCTGGAAAGTCTTGAAAAGTCTTTAACTACATTTGCGCAATTTCAAGACATTGAAAAGCCTTGAATTTAAACTATTTTGGGTAATTAGTCTCGAAAAGTCCAAATTCCCATTAAACTGTCCCCACTGATCTCAATTAGTTCAAAATCGCCATTCGCCATTGTTGTTTTTCCCCTGAAATCCAAATGAAAATAGTCTTGAATTCCTATCAAAAACAGCATTGAAAAGCCTTGTATTAGTATTTTGGTTTCGAAATATAGATGCTTTCTAACTTTAATTAAATACCATTGCTTCTTTGTTCCTATTGATTGCTTAATAGCTTTGCATTTATTTAAATTGTACATGTTATTTCAGTAGCCGTGGCCGAATCGGTAGAGCGCAGACTTCGGATGTGGAAGATCGGGAGTTTGAATCCCAGTCGAGTCAAACCATTGACTTATAAAATTAATACTTGTACAGTAAGCGATAAGTGCTTATTATCGGGGCAGGATAAGCTTAGCCTGGTTCGCTCAGTTTCAGAATAATGTGACTGAGTGGGATATTTCTTCATGGTTTTAGCGTCGCGATATTCACATAGGGCAACACTATAAGTATAAAACAGACAGGTGCATGCATTGCCATAAGGTTGTATCCGTACTGTTATGAGCTGAGATGTTACTAGGAAGTAAACCCCTCCATCGTATTAATACATCCACATACACCTACAAATACACATCCGTCCTGATATGACCTTAGATGTTGCCAGGACGTAAACCCCCAACAACCAACCGACAAATACACACTGCCCAAATATCACGTTTATCTATCCATCAACCATCATGTATGACCTTAACTGTTGCTAGACCACATACCCCCAATATATATATTGTATCCATCAAACTTTTCTCCCCAACAAATACAATTATATCCCTCGAAATCATTATTATCTTGGAGGCCGAAGAAACGGGCCACGACACACTGGCTTGCTAGAGAAAGAGGCTGAGAGAGAGTCGCCATCTGGTGGCAGTTTGAAGAGATAAACCCAAAGCCAGGCATTTGCCAATCGTGTATGCCACCAGGGGGCGCCATTGCATTGGGTAAGGCTTCATTTTGATTATTTCAAACTTGTCTTTAGAATAAGGTTGGTTATTGGTTGTTGGAGTTTTACGTCCTGGCAACATCTGAGGTCATGTCAGTACGGGCACCAACTTGCACACTCATGGGGACTTTATTGTGCTGCCCCATTGGGAGACCAGGTCGCTAGCACCATGACCTCAAGAAAAACATTTATATTTTATTGGACATGAAACTGTCGGACAAAATTAGGCTCTTTCTGAATTAGAATATATACAGTTGTTTCTACACAAGTAGGTTTTATTTGGACGAGTGACCAGCTGGGAATACCAGGTGCAGTACCCAACCTGACACAAGTTTGCAGTCTGCCAAATTAAAGTTGCAAAGTCCGATGGCTTTGAGTTTCTGACACATTTGTTTGTTAGATTCATTGTTATAATTCAGAACATGACAAGGAACTACAAGTATGGGAATTTTATTTATATATAATAACTCAAAATGTGTTCAGGTCAATGAATCAGTCTTTCGGCAGGTTCAGGGTTTGAATTCTGAGACCGAGGCACTCAACCCTGCCGCCTAACATTCGGATGAGTGTAGGGCTGGGTGGGCAGCCAAGAACAGATTTTGGGGTGCAGGATGTGAAGTGCTGGAGGCAGGGGTAGCCATACCGGAAGTGACATCAAGAGTTCAAAGGGTTCACACCGGCCATAATCGATTAACACGACCTGGGCAACCCGGGTCACCCGAGTCGTCAGAATTTCAAATCGAACACCGCGAGTGGAGTCGAGAGATACACGTGACGTGTGCAAAACGACCCGACCCCAGTAACCCACCTCTTGGCTGGGGTTTACTAGGAACGATGACATCACATCTGTGCTGGTACCTGTAGGATAACAGCTACCAGTACAAGTCCTATTCGTTGTTTTAATGCTTTTTTTAAAATAACCTAGATTGTCAGCTTATACGATCATAAAATACTTTAAATCCTATTTTGCTGTACTTATATTGGTTATTAAAACAAATAATTAAGTCTTAGATTAAGCAACCATTTTTTCCACCCAGAGCATGGAGAAGCATATTCATTTATTCAACCCTAGTCTGTAGGATGTGCGCATGCGGCAAAAAGTGGCTCGGGTGACCCGAGTTGATTAATCGATTACGCCCCCCAAGGCGGCCCCGGGAGAAGGAGGCGCCACCTAGCGTAACATGTTATACAGTTACACCATGCTTTTACCCAAACCTTTTTTCAAACTTTTTTTTCAAACTTGTTTGCTTAATGATAATTACTCAATTCTTGTTTGAATTTTGTGTGTATGCTAAAATGATGTTCTGGATATGTGCTTGATGTCCATGTTACATAAGTGATATTAACGTATTGCTCAAATTCTATAAGATCAACATTTAAAAAGTGAAATAGCATTTCTTTCCAACTCTGACATATCCAGAACTTGTAAACCTTCATATAAACATAAATTCTGCTATTAGTATTACTTGGAGTTTTTCCTGCTATTATTCGGAATATTTTCACTTTCGCTTCTCCATGTCACACTTTAGTGCCCAGTTTCAGAGAATGACGTGTCTACGTACAGAAGAAAATCCACGGTATGACCGACTCAGCCGAGTGCTAATGCGACTGACTGTACGTGAGGCTCACTCAGATGTACTCGAAGGTCCACTTCTGGTCTTCGTCCCCAGTGAAGTCGGCCACCTCGACCTTGTCCTTCGACATGAGGCCTCCCCTGTTGACCTGCAGGCATTGGTCCGGTGAGTCCCTGTGTAAGATCTTGTCTCCTGACTTCACCCAGCGCTGAGTGTGCACATCCGGGTCGTACTCACGCACGCGCAGATCGTCGTCATCTGGAACCAGAGTGAGTCTATTTAGTTTTTTTTGTGTTGGTAAATGATCAGTTTATTCAGTGAATAAAGGTATTTTTTCAGCGCCGATGCATTGGTCTTCCCACCATATTATGTTACATTCATTCACATATATAATATTCTAAAATCAAAAAGAGTTTGATACAAATACAAAAGGAAGAAAAAAGAAGAATGTTATATTGTCAGTGTACTAATAATATACACGGTGAATGAGAAGCTATTCTATTAGTAGAATTTGATGCAGTTAAAAATAAAGTGGGATTGTCTTATTTTATGTGCATTCAGTCTGAATATGATCATAAATTTGTTTGTGCTTTCAATCTTGAAATGCGGGGTGTGCTTCTATTGGGTATCATGCTTCTATCAGGACATATACGATAATATGATGTTTGGTGTGGTTTCCCTGTGTTATTGTTCAAACTAGTTCAGTGAACCCCTTTGAGAGAAATGATACATATGTATGGTCAAGTGTTAGTAGATGGTGTGGTAGTGGTGCTACGTATTTAGCTTAGTAAGTGTACTGCAGATATCAGTAACTATACGATCCATGTCACGCTTTACTATGGATATGTGGTTCATTAGGGATGTTGTAGAATGATTTTGCTGTTGTGGGGTATTAACCATTTTCTTGTACTTGTTAGTGTGTAGTAGAACTAATACAGTCATGTTGGGTGGTTGATTGAGGCGGGTTCTTGTGTATTGTGGGAAGATGGGAAGGGGAAAGTATGAGTGGTATGTTGTCGGTAATTGAGTTTGGTCACTGTGACAGTATTTCCATTGTCAGTATTTAATAGAATAAATGTTTATTTGGTTAAATAGGCCTCCTGTTGTTGGTTGGAAGCATACTTTAGGTAGGGAGGGAATCAGAAGTTGTTGACATGTAGGGGATATATTGTTGCTTTACATCCTAGCAACATCTAAGGTCAAACTTTAAAGTTAAAATCAAAACTAATGACCACTAACAAGGTGAAGGCAGGCAGGGACAATAACTATAGATAACCAAACAACTAACCAATTGTAGAACTAACAGACTCACAGAGAGTGGCAGATGTGTTAGAATGCTTACAAACGGAGAAAGAATGCATGCAGTACACAACTGAAAGTAACAAAACAATGGGAACAGCAAGAATATTCCTGTCTAGTGGTGAAAACAAGTCATTAGACTTAACCGTTATGGGCAGCATAGATACACCATCACCAAAAAAATAGAAATATATCAGGACGGATACTGACTTGTGAAAGTGTACATTCATGGCAACTTTATATTGCTGCCCCACTGTGGGAGAGCAGGCTGCTGGCATCAAGGTCCAATCTTCCACACAGTCACATTATCCTGATACAGTGCAAACCAGTCCTTGTCCTATCCTCTTAATGCTGAGTTCCACGCTAGGTAGCCTCAAGTATCAATTTGATAAGTCATTGGTTTGACCAAAGACCCTATAATACTAAGATGGCTCACTCCCTATCTCTCCCATGGTTAATGTAAATTTCGCAGTGCCACCTTGTGGTGGGTTTGATCAGCCCAGCTGCTGGTTGGTGTTTCACATGTAAACACATACAATTATAATATAAATGAGATAGGTAAGTATGAATACACATCAATATCAAATTGCTATGAACAAATACCCATCATCATCATCATCATCATCAGCATTGCCATCATCACACATCTTTCACATTCATATACATTTATACATATAATATAGCACCTATTTAAGCA
The DNA here is from genome assembly GCA_030323885.1 of Branchipolynoe longqiensis. NCBI lineage: Eukaryota > Metazoa > Annelida > Polychaeta > Phyllodocida > Polynoidae > Branchipolynoe > Branchipolynoe longqiensis. The sequence continues at coordinate 78,523,954 of CM059190.1, read as the reverse complement.
AGAGAACAGCCAGCACACCAAGTGGTGGGTTTGATCATTTTGATTACACAGTACAGGCTGAGTGAGCCGTTTTAGTATTATAGGGTCTTTGGTTTGACTCGACTGAGATTTGTACTCCTGATCTTCCGCACGGGAAGCCTGCACTCAACCGATTCGGTTACAGTGTCTGGTCGGAACCAAAGTGAGTAAGTCGGTGCTGACAATGACGATGATCTTATTAACTCTGCTGACCACACAAGTATATGTAGAAATAATATTATATCATGCGGTACCTAAATGAGCATTATTTGTATGGCCGTTTCCAACTAATACCATTGAGTATTGTAGAACATAAACTATTAGTAACCACTGTCCTCAGATGCAAATACATCATAAGGTAACACTACCTAGCAGGACAAAAAGGAAAGTTTTGTTATACCACGCTGTTTTTGTGGTTATCGTGTTCCATACTCCTTACCATAGGTGTCAAACACAAAGTCGTTGAGCTTGTTGTGGATGATGCCATTGGAGTCCTCGTAGAAGAGCTGGTTGTCGTTGTCCTCGTCCTTCTGCTTGTAGAGAATAACCCGGGTGCCTTCGTCGCTGTCAGCTCCCTTCAGGTCCATTACCTTGTTGTCCACCCCCACACTCCGAATGAAGCAGTACACGGGGTCCCTAGGAAGCATTGTAAGTATTCACATAGTCATGAATACTATGAATATAAGTGAATATGATGGATATTCGTGTGTACAGTCAATTAAAGTTGCATAATCTGATGGTTTTGAGGTGGTCTTTTTGCATGGTAAATATGTTTATTCTGCTGAATAAGTCTATTGTCAGTGCCGAAGCACTGGTCTTCCAGCCATTTTTCAATTCAGGGGTATTTACACTAAAGGTATATTGAGTAATGTACACAATAACTGTTGAATACACAATTTGCAGCATATAACACAATGAAATTCTGAAACCCAAAAAGTTACATAGTATAATAAATTAGTATTATAATTAGTATTATCTTTGGTATTATCATTAGTATTATCATCAGTATTAATATTACAATTAATATTACAATTAGCATTATGATCAATATTACAATAAATATTATATTAGTATTATCATTAGTGTTATAATCAGTATTACTTTGATCAACAAATGTAACGACAACAAAAACAAAGAAAACCACAACTTCCACTGGAATTCCTTCTTCATTATTAATTAATAACAAGATATATGTTTAACCACTGTTTACTTTATCATCAGCTATTGGACATCAAACATATGGTCATTCTGACATGTTTCTTTGGAGGAAACCCGCTGCCACCACATAGGCTTCTCTTTCAGATAAGCAGCAAGGGGTCTTTTACATGCACTTTCCCACAGAGAGGATAACACATACCACAGCCTTTGCTGAACCCGTTGTGGACCACTAGTTTGTTAAACAAACACAATAATTAATAACACTGAACAAATCATCATCACCCCTTGCTCCCCACCTTGGCCTACTCACACGTGGTTGAAGTGCCAGTGCTGGTTGTCGCCCCCGTTGTACTCGTAGCGACACATCGTGGCGCCTGGCTCCTCATTGCAGTCCACCACATCGAGCACTTGCTCTTCGCACTCGGAGCACCTCACCGTGTTGTCAAAGACGGCCATCTTCTGGCTCTCCGCATCCGGGTTGTACTCGCTAATCACCAGTGTCCCCTCTGTGGTGGGGCAGATGGATTGTCATGAAAGACCCGATATCCTGATGGTTCTCCTGAGGAAGGTTTATTACAATAGGGAGTGTAGATAGACTGACGGTTAGGATGTTAGCCTAAGAATGGTAGCAGTGTTGGTTTGAGTCTCACTTGAGGCACAATATTCCCCCTCAATTACATACCCCCCTCTCACCCACCGCCATGACAAAGCTTTACCATGCTCGCTCTCATTTTTCCATACACTTCAGCAGAGGGCTGGACACGGTGGCCGAATCGGTAGCGCAGAGGATTCCCCTGTGGAAGGCCGGGAATTAGAATCCCAGCTGAGTGAAACCAATGACTTATGAAATTGATACTTGTCGCTACCTAGCCTGGTGCTTGGCAATGATAGGATACTTGTGACAGTGCGCACTCATGGCAACCTTATAGTGCTGTTGTTGTTTGTTGTTTGTTTGTTGTTGTTTTACTCATGGCACCTTATAGTGCTGCTCCACTGGGGGACCAGGTCGACAACACCATGACCTGATATCTCACTCAGTCACAATATCCTGACACTGAGCCAACCAGTCCTTGCCCTATCCTAATAATGCCGAGCGACTGTCTAGGAAGCCACAAATATACAGTTTTAATTCATTGGTTTGACTCGACCAGGGTTCGAACCCATGGGTTCGAATCCTATGATCTACCAAAACGGGAGCCGGACGCTCAATTCACTCGGCCATCCAGTCTGCTACCGTCACACCGGTATCTACATGCTTACCCTGGAAGTCAAGCACAAAGTTGTCATCGATCTTGGACCGGATGACTCCCCGGACATGATCGCTGTGCCACAGTTGGTTGTCGCCACCATTTTCCTCCCAAGTGACCACCGGAGTGCCTTCGGCTACATTGCAGTCTTGGATGTCCAGGCACAGATTGTTCATGGACGACTGGATCAGGAAGAACTTGCCCTGCGACATGATGGCAGCGCCTGGTGGGAAAAAGGAGAAACAAAATATTGGGCTACATTGCAGTCTTGGATATCCAGGCTCAGATTGTTCATGTACGACTGGATCAGGAAGAACTTCCCGTGTGATATGGTGGCGGCGCCTTGCGAGGAAAAAAGAGAAACAAAATAGTGCCGGCTCCCTGGACGCGGTGGCCGAATGCGTAAGAGCGCAGGCTTCCAATGCGGAAGGTCGGGAGTTCGAATCCAAGCCGAGTCATACGAATGAGTTATACAATTGACACTTGTCGCCCTCCTACCCGGGCACTCGACATTGCTATGATAGGGCAAGGACTGATTAGCTCATTATCAGGATATTGTGACTGAGTAGGAAATCAGGTTATGGTAGTAATGGCATTATCTCCCCGTAGGGCATCACTATAAAGTTGCCTTAATTCTCGAAGTGTTGTTACGTCCATGGTCAAGTTAGTTATCTCTATAATTTTGACCACTCGGTGGTGATACTGATAGAAATGAATAGTGAAACATACACTGTTAAAGTAGAAATGTCTATACATTGAGACAGCTGCTTCAAAGAGATATCATGATAACGACAAAAAAAAGATGAACGGCAAGAGATTAATACTGCTTATCAGAAGGCTAAACTATCACCTGTGTAGTGGGTGACTAACGTCTTTGCCACTGCAGGTCAAGAGGGGCGTAAACGATTAATCAACTCGGGTCACATCCTACAGACTCAGGTTGAATAAACGAATACGCTCGTGGTGGACAAAATGGTGGCTTAATCTAAAACTTAATTTTTTTTTCTTCAATAACCGATATAAGTATAGCAAAATAAAATTTAAAGTATTTTATTATTGTAGAAGCTGACAATTTGGGTTATTAAAAAAAATGCATTAAAACAACACATAGGAGTTGTACTTGTAGCTGTTATCCTACAGGTACCAGCACAGATGTGACGTCATCACTCCTAGCAAACCCCAGCCAAGAGGTCGGTTTCGGGGGTCGGGTCGTTTTGCACATGGCACGTGTATTTCTCGACTCCACTCGCGGTGTTTGATTTGAAATTCTGACAACTCGGGTGACCCGATTCGCCCGGGTTGTGTTAATCGATTACGGCCGAGGGTATCCCTAGTTTCGCTGGTCCCACAGCATGCCAAGTCGCAGCTTCAGGTCAGACACCCACATTTAGGGTAGGTAGCATTGGAGGCATTCGAATGGGACCTTTCTATCCACAAGATTTATGGATGGAACGATTAGAGCCACAACACACATCCGAATCATATGTATAGAAACCCACTTCCGGTCCCAGTCGAATAGGAATTTGTAATGAAATATTTTGATATTCGCATAGAGAAGCCAGTCGAATGCCTCCATTATCCCTCACTATAGGCAATATACTTTAGACTTACATTGCACCTATGCCTACATGCATCCGGATGACCAATCTTTGTAGGCTTCTCGCCATGCATTGCTTTCTTATACAGATTGTTGTGAAATTGTCCTAGCCAATGTTTTACAAGACATAGAATACTACTTTGTGTATAATGTAGTCACCCCCACACCCACACCTTCTGCAGTGTAAGCTGAAGCTGCAAGCCAATGTTCCAGGTCGCACATTCAATCCTTCCAGGGGGACCTGCGGAACTCGGAATAGCCCCATTTGTAATTACAGCCAAGACAGGTTGATTGTTGGAGTTTTACGTCCGACAACATCTAAGGTCATACCAGGACGAGTACCGACTTGTGACAGTGCACACTCATGGTGACTTCATGGTGCTGCCTCACTATGAGACCAGGCCGCCAACTGCCAACATCATGACCTGAGATCCCACTTAGTCACATTATCCCGACACCAAGACAACTATTCCTCGGCCTATCCTAATAAGGCGGAGCGCCTGGCTATGTATCGTGGAAGTCAGGTATTATGACAGTTATATATACAAGACCACATTTGTATCAAAGATAATAAATAATCCTCCCATAAATGATTAAACCAAACTAATCATTATACCTCAATTGTTTCAAGCTCATGACCTTACTATAAAAAGGTTCTATCTGACAAAGTGACCGGATTGGTGTTATGGATGTAAAAATGTTCTGTCTACAAAAGGCTATCATGCAGTTACACAACTGTTTCTCGACTGGTATTTTTTACTGAGATATATTAAAAATAATATTGTTCTATCTGCTTTGCTATTGTCGTGGGGGTGATGAAAATGGGAAATATTGTGCCTAGAGCGGGACTCGAACCCACATCTCTTTGCATTCCCGGACAGTGTGCTAACCATTACACCACCTAGGCTCCCTGATATCAACACACTACCCACGCCTACCTGTCTATGTGGTTACTTGCCTGAGAGGTCAGTGTAGACACACTACACTGTCATGCAGTTACACAGCTTCAGTCCTCATTATCTCGAAAGCACCATTTTGTCAGAGAGAACAATTTTATAGTAAGGTGCAAAATACCATATATCAGGCTCAGTAACGTGGAAGTCTATATCAACTTACCTGTACTGTCAGGTGTGTTCAAATCACAAGGTGTGGTTCCTAAACCTGCCACTGTAGTAGTGAATCTACACTCGCTGATTCTGCCGGTCAGCAACTGTACACCGCCCACAATATCTGATAACATTTAAATTTGCATACGCTGAACCTTTGGAGCTTGTCATTTCTTTCTTACTTTAGTTTGAAGTAGCTCTTATTTGAATAGTCTGATGGTTTTGAATCTCTGATATTTTCTGAGATAAGTACATTAGGTTGATCATTATAATGTACCTTACATTAGCTTGAAGTAACTATTATTTTAAGTGGCTAATGTTTGAGATATTTCAAGTGCAACCATGCAAACCTAATTTTGACAAGCATGCCACACCATAGCCTTCTGCAGTATCAGGTTCTATTCAATTGCCCTCCTGTGTGGCAACACATGTTTATTATTTGCACCGGTATCTAAGGTAAGTATGTAGAATCAGATCTAGATAATAGACGAGATCACGGTTCCGAGTGTGCATGCACTGAACACGGCGTTGGCAGCAAAGCAAAGGCGTATAGCCATTATTCAAAATGAATAGAAATACATAACAATTTGGCACAGACATGGATGGAAGGATGCAATATAATAATACAATGAATATGTTTAAGACACAACTCTCCATAATTAAGCATTTTGAGCTAAGAAACATACAATTTCAGTCACTTTACAGGCTGATGTTTACATCACCATTGATTAGCCATAAGTAATTCTTGTTCTAAATAGTAAAATGTCAAATGTGTCAACAAAAACTTGTTTCAAAGAAATTTATAACCAATATCTGATTAACCCTACTCATTTTCTATTTCTACATATGTCATTAACCATAGGATATAAATAAAAACATGAATAAAATAAGTAAAACTGACTCTGGCTATGTCTCTAACACTAGTCTGAGTTCCCAGATTTGTCTAAATCTAAATGCACGTGGCATAAGATGTACTGATTATATTGATGTAAATGCAATGCTGGATAACAGATTAATAACTTAATTTATTATATATAGTTTTTTTTGTTAGTGTTCTATGTTTCAAACAAGAGCTGAGATGAGCTGAAACTAGCACATTTCATAACTGCACCCAGTGTATTTGCATGTGCCATGTGCTTCTCACGGGTTTGTTTTGCTCTGACACATCCCACAATGCATCGCATGGCTGGAACGGTGATGTAGTCTATTGTTTCGGTTATGGAAATTTGTTCGAACCGAGCACCTCCCACACGGCAAGCCGGCCAGGGCCATTAACGGTTAGACCATCCTGTCGGTTGCAGTGTTATTAAAACCGAACAAGTCTATCGTGAACTGAGATTAGATACCACTCACTGTGCATGCTCCGACAGGTCGGAGTTCAGCTGATAAGGGTGAGAGTCATTGATGTCAATCGGGAAAGAGTAAATATCAACTGTGTTTTACTAGATATAATAAAATCATTGATGTGAAGCTATTATTGCCGGGTCTTGGCTTTAAGGCCTATAGAACACAACTTTGGAATGAGTATTGATTGTCTGATGGTTGGTCGTTTGAGTTTTACATCCTTGCAACATCTAAGGTCATATCAGGACAGGTACCGACCTGTGCCAGTACACACTAATGTTGACTTTATAGTGCTGTCCCACTAGGAAATCAGGCTACCGGCACCATGACCTGATCTCCCACTCAGTCACATTATCCTGACACTAAGCTAACCAGTCCTTGCCCTACCCTATTAATGCCAAGTGCCAGGCTAGGAAGCGACAAGTATCAATTTTATAAGTCATTTGTTTCACTCGATCGGGAACCAAACTCCCGATCTTCCGCATGCGAGGCCTGCACTCTACTGATTCGGCCACCGCGGCCGGTTGATTGTCTGATGATGCTGATGGTTTAACACAATTTCAACAGCAAGGGGCCATATCGTTACTGGTACTTATTCTCTCGACTCTGTTAATCACAATTATATGATTGCATTGAAATTTAATTGAAAATTTGAAATGGGTACATTTTTGTCAAATCGTAGTAAAGTTGATCATTCCTCCATATTTTGACCTGATTACATTTGTGTCAAATGAGAGCAAAAATTAACTTACAAAACATAGGTAAAATTACAGGAGACAATACAATCCACATGTTCTTAGTAAATAGGTATTACATGCTTCATTGATATATACCTACGTATATACAACGTATATATACATATGTAAGCAAATACGCACGGTGCCTCCCCCGGCGGCGTGGGTCGGAACTAGCTTAGTTCACCGCCCCGCCGCCGGGTGCTTTACATATATGCCTTGGGCTATAGCCTCCCTTCAGCCAGTCGCTATAGGCCTCCCTACGTCAAGAAAAATTTGTTGACGTAGGGAGGCTATATATATATATATATATATATATAGCCGATATGGACACTCAATACAGGGAGTCCTGATATGAACTTAGATGTTGCCAGGACGTCGAACTCCAAAGACCAACCGACCATTACAGAGATTTGAGGGAGTGACGACATCATGCTAGGCTCATAAGGCATGTATTAAAGGTGCATAGTTGGATGATTTTTTCCCATTTCTACTATTTTTTTAGAGATGGCTGGGAATTCAGTTAGTTCTTAGGATAGGCAGCAGTGGAATGAAAAGATCAATTTTCTGCGATTTTCTGCGATTGAGATTTCCCTGTTTAAAGCTACGTATTCCGATAACAGCATCAACTTTTCTAAACCAAACAATTATCTATATTTGATCATATATATATATAACTTAAGCCTGGTACACACCTCCCGTATACGATTCACGTGATAAAACTGACTGCCCGATGCGACCCATCAAAACCTGACCTGTCCCGTTTCCCGATTAAAACTGACTCAAATGGCTCGATTAATTTTTCGAATCTTATAAGATTCCAGTCTTAAGCCCTAAAACTGAGTTTTAAGTCATGAATCGGAAGGTTCAGGTGTGTTAGGGAGCCACACACCTAAAGACTGAAACCGACTAAAACTCAAACTTAGTCGCGAAAGGGGCAGTTTTAGGTTTTATACGGGAGGTGTGTACCGGGCATTAGATACTGATGCACTTATTATGCATTTGTTGCCACATAGAAGAGAATACTGAGTCAATTTGATAGCACCTGTTACTGCAGAAGTCTATGGTGTCAGATTCTGGTGTGGTTACCAACATTAATTTAGCATCTTTGCACTTCAAATATCTCCGAAGTTAGAGGGTTAGCCATTTAAAATAAAAGTTGCTTCAAAATAAAGCAAGGTAGATTATAACCACGAACCTCATATATTTATCTCAGAAAATGACAGAAAATCAAAACCATCGGACCATGCAACCTTAATAGCGATCCACCCAGGGGGGAGGCTAAGGACTAACATGTGTACATATATACATAAACAATACCCATACTCATCGGTGGAAAATGAAATCATCAAAATCCAGCAAACTGAAATGAAAATAGCCCTATTGCGGCTGCCATTTGTATACTCGTGTTGAATCGCATAATAATCAATAAATAATTCTCCGAGCGTTTATATGTATAGTGATATAGTGATATAGTGATTGGTAGACAGGAAGTGAGAACACTTATTTGTCTCTCATTTTTGCTTGAGTGCAAGTAATTAGCAACACAAGGAATAAATTAGTAGCATGTGGTGAATAAGTGGTCAAATTTCCCTGTATCATCAGCCCATGCTTTTTCTAATCGGTTCTTGAATGAATTTATTGAGCCGGCATCTATAACATTTTGTGGGAGACTATTCCATATATTTATGATCCTGTTTGAGAAACTGTGTTGCCTTAATTTGGAAACGGCTCTGGGTTTTACTAGTTTGAGAGTATGGCTCCGGCTACCTTCTCTTTTATTCAAGGTGAAAAATTGGTTCATATCTATTTTATCAAAACCTTTCATAATTTTAAATACTTCAATTATGTCACTTCTTTTCCTTCTGTAGGAAAGGGTCGAAAGTTTCAATTTCCTGAGCCTTTGTTCATAGGGTAAGTCCTTTATAACTGCAACTAGTTTCGTTGCACGTCTCTGAACCTTTTCGATCTCCAGAATATCTTTCCGAAAAATTGGGCTCCAAATTTGTGGACAGTATTCCAAAATTGGCCTAACAAGAGACTTAAATAGAATGAGAAAATTGTTCTTGTTGAGGCGATGGAAGGTTCTTTTAATTATATGTCCAATTTGCTCAGAACACTCTTTGATGATTTTTGCATGGATCCCATCTGGCCCAGGTGCCTTGGAGACATTTAGTTTTTCAATTAATTTGTCAACTTTATCGTCTGTTATGTCAACGTCACTGATGAATTCTGTGACTCCTGAATCTGGAGAGGGTGGGATATTATTCGTATTTTCATTGGTAAACACACTGACGAAGAACTCATTGAGTAGTTCAGCTTTGCCTTCATCGTCTACGATTAGTTCGTCATCACTATTGGCTAGAGCTGGTATGCCATTGCCATTTTTTGATTTATGTGAAGCATAACTCCAGAAATCTTTCGGGTTATTTTTAATGTCTTGGACAATTTTGTCCTCAAAAGTCTCTTTGTGTCCACTGACAATGTCATTTGCGGCATTCCTAGCGATAGTGTATTTTTCCCAATTTTCCAATGTCTTATTATTGAAGTAGACATTCCATGCTTTGTTTTTCAATTTTCTGGCAGTGGTAATATCCCTGGAGTACCAAGGAGGTTGTTTCCTGGTTGTGAATTTTCTTAGTGGTATGTGCCTTTTGATAGCACCTGATAGCACATTTTGAAACAGGTCCCAGCACTCTTGCACATTTTTCTCCTTAAATTTATTTAGCAAGTCATGGGACATGATATCATTACTCATGGCAATGTAATCCCCTCTATAATATGAGTATCTTAGTGGGATGGTCTCATTTTCTGTTTTAACATCGATTTTGAAGGATATGACAGCATGGTCACTCTTTCCGATCGGGGCACCTATCCTGATGTTATCTATGAGATTATCCTTATTGGAAATGACCCAGTCCAAGGGATTTGGGGTCTCATTTCCTCGGAACCTGGTTGGTTCCTGAATAAATTGTTGCAGGAAACAGTCATTTAGGTGGTCGAAAATAATCCGCGCATAATGGTCATCACGGCAATGTAAGATGCCAGTGGCCCAGTCGATTTCTTTTAAGTTAAAATCCCCAACGATAACCAGGTTATCATGTTTCATTTCTCTTACCTCATTGACTAATTCTAGAAGAGCATTATTGTTTTGCTCATTGCTAGATGGGCTATGGTAAATACATCCTAAAATGGTTATGACTCCTTCAGTAAGAATTTCGCACCAAATTGATTCGTCAAAAACTGTTTTTGGTGTGACATGAGTTGCTATCAAATGATTTGCAACGTACATTATCGTACCTCTTTTCTCTAACGAGTTGGTAAGTAGATAATATCCATTTATTTCCAAGCTTATTTTACTGATCTCGTATAATCTATTTTTTGGACATACTTCGTTGACGCATATAATGGCAGGTCTCAATGAACTGATTTCAACTTCCAGTAATGACTTTTTAATGCTAGTTAAGACATCTATGTTGGTGTACTTAACTTCTACGGTTTTTATTTTGTTTACTATTCTATGATCTATTTTGCCTGACCTCAATAGACTAGTTTGTAATTCCAAACTTTCATGTTTATGCCAAATTTTTCTGTATTTCTAATAGTATTAATTTAGTTTTGCACTGCGTGTGGCGGCAAACTCCATAGAATGCAAACTCAATGGCCACAGGCATTTGTTTGGCTCTCAACGGCGTTTTCAGCATGCAGTCTATAGACAGTTTCGTAATTCCGACTAATGTGGGCGGGTCGGTCCTAAGGATTACTTATTCATATTAAAGTAGGCTAATGTACCAACACATAACACACAACACAAACATGAATATGGGCTGAAGTCCACAGTGATTGATTTAGCTCTGCCTACCCACCGGCGGCAGTTATTGCCTTCCTTCCAAGATGGCGATAGGTATCGGATACAATAGCTGAAAGCAGGATCCGATAACAAGGAACTGTACTGTCAACACAAGACGCAGTATACGCTAGGCAAACTACCAGCTGTAGATAATAGGTGGCGCCATCAAACAGTTATAAAACGTCGAAGCGTGATTTCTGTAGTGCAACTCCTTAGTACCAGCTATAGCAGACAGCTGGCAGCACCATGACTCTTCATTTCGAGAATGTAGAAATGATATGCCGAGATACCGCTATGTGGCGCTCGTGTACTATCACATCAGTAGTTAGGGCGTACAAGTAATTGGTTTGACATGTGAGGCGCCGCAAATAGGGAGGGGGCGATGGAAGGAGTGGGTGAAGGGGTATAGACAGACAGACATACATACAGGAAAGGAGTGAGAAAGGGAGGCAAATAAACAAACATGCAGGCACAGAGGCACAGAGGCATATATAGAGGCAAGCATATATACAGGCACCCAGATACACATATATACATATAGGCAAACATGCATACATACGTGTATGCAGGCAGACAGACAAGCAGTCATGTATACAGGTAAATATACTGGCAATCATAAAGGCAAACAGGCAGGCAGGAAGACAGGTAGTAATACATGTAGGCTGGCAGTCATACAGGCAAACAGACATTCACATAGTCAGGCAGACAGGCATACATGCAGTCAGGCACTTAATCAGGCAGGCAGGCAAACAGACATATATACATACAGGCAGACTGGCAGGAAAGCAGGCAGGTAGGCAGGCATACAGGCAGGCAGGCATACAGGCAAACAGGAAGGCATACAGGCAAACATACATGCAGGCAGTCAGGCAAGCAGGCAGGCATGCAGGCAGGCATAGAGGAAGGCAAGCAGGCAAGCAAACAGGTAGGTAGTTATACAGGCAGGCAATCATTCATACAGGCAGTCATGCAGGCAGGTACGCCTAGCCCTACACAATCATGTATATAGTCATGTGCAGGCAGTCATAGTAGGCAGAAAAAGTACGGACTGATAGTAGACGAGCGCCACCTAGAGCTATCTCGGCCGCCAAGCCCTAGTAGAAAACAAAGAAATGAGATTTACATGAGAACAGTCTCTAGTATAAGTTGTAGAAGAGACATGGCGCCACTATATTTCTGTGTGTGTGGGGGGGGGGAGGGGGGGGGGGTACTTCTCCCCCTCCCACTGCTCCCAATAGCGTCGGCCCTGTTAAGGACACTTGGGGAACATCAATTGTTTTTCACTCTCCATCTCAAAATTAAAACCTAAGACTTTCGAAAGGGTCATGAGGGGGTCAGGAGGTGGGTACCCTCTAGATATGGCATACGGAACTCCTCCATCATTTAACAAAAAATCTTCACTTGGAAGGCATACCGAAAAAAACATAGGTGTATACACCAACAATATGCTGAGAGTACCACCACAGGCAGAGCAATGGCTATTTTTGTAGCGGTACTTGAAGTTGCCTAGTCCTCATGGGTTTTGGGTTTCTGTTATTTTCTGAGATAAACATATTAGGGTGATCGTTATAATCTACCCCATTTTCACTTGAAGTAACTTTTATTTTAAACAGCTAACTTTTTAGATATTTGAAGTGCAAACAAGCCAAATTATTTTGGCAAGCTTACCAAAACTCTAACACCATAGGTTTTTGCAGTAATAGGTTTTATTAAATTGCCTCAGTATTCCCTTCTGTGTGCTGACAAATGATTAACAAGTGCACCAGTATTTAAGTTAGATATGTAGAATCACATTGAGATACTTGTTTTGGTTTTGAAAAGGTGATGCTTCATCGGACTATGAAGCTTTAACTGTTGTCATACATTATTGTGTATTACAGGATCCTATCTAGATAAAAGATTCACCCGGTACTTGTAGTACACAGGTGAAGGACAATGTAGTGTAAATACGGGCGAAAATAGGTTTAGTATGGAACATGGACTAGAAACTGTGGCTCCAGTATCAAATGGCTACTCATATAGGCACAGAGTTGGTGAAATGGGCGAAAATGCAAAAAGACAAGATAGCGGCCAGAGAACGCCGTCGATTTCACTTTTAAATTGCATTAAAGTATATGTTTTATTATATTTTCCAACTCAAAAGTAGCGGGTAAACATGAAGACATATACAAAGAATAAATGTTGCTTCTTAGATTGAGAAATTAGGCTCTCAAAAGACTCATTTCATTAGCCCGACTTTTCGACCGTTTTTATATAAGGCTGATCTTCACCCATGTACTATAAGTACTGGGTGAATCTTTTATCTAGATCCTATCTTCACACATTAAAAAAATAATCTTCTACTCCAAAGATTTTATAAGACTTTTGATATATCATATGCGGTACCAAACTTAACGAATTCCAACAGGTTTCGTTTCTGTTGTAATTAGTGGTGGGTTTTGTGAAAATATAGCTAATTTGACTGGACTATGAGGTGAGCAGTAAAAAAACACTCACAATCACAGCAATTCCACCCGCAAACTGGTTCCAGGGCCCAGACCGCCGCAGCCAGCAGACGGGGCCGGTCAACCGAGACGGCGTCACGGGTCAGTGCCTTCCAACCTGAAGACCGCCTCAACAGAATAGACAAGATCACCATTCCGACTGCGCATGCGCTGAAAATGGCGTTGGCAGCAAAGCAAATGCGTATGGCCATTGAGTTTGCCAATACGTGTAGGCAAAGCTTTGATTTTATTCAAAATTAATAGAAATACATAGCAATTTGGCATAAACATGTATGCACACATGCATTATAATGATCTGATGAATATAACTAACATAAAACTAGCCATAGTTAAACATTTTAAGCTTAGAAACATACAATTATACACAAAACAATCAGTCACTTTATCCACATCACTATTATTAATTCTTGTTCTAAATATTAACATGCCAAATGTGTCAACCGACCCTTGTTTCAGAGAAATATATAACCAATATCTGATTAACACTACTCATTTTCTAGTTCTACATATGTCAGTAACCATAGGATATAAATAAAAACATGAATAAAATAAGTAAAACTTGACAGGCTATGGCTGTAACACTAGTCTGAGTGCCCAGATTTGTCTAAATCTAAATGCACATGGCGGAAGATGTGCTGATTATATTGCTGTAAATGCAATGCTAGATAAACGATTAACAGCTTACTTTATTATATATATGTTTTACTATGTATTCTATGTTTCAAACAAGGGCTGAGATGAGCTGAAACTAGCACATTTCATAGCTGCACCAAGTGTCTTAGCATTGGCCATGTGCTTCGTGGGGATTTGTTTATCTTCCACGCATCCCACAATGCGCCGCCCAGCTGGAATGGCGATGTAGTCTATTGTAACTGGTGAACGATTGGGGTCTGTGGTATGAGTAACATCTAAGGTAATGTCAGGTAGGGTACCCAATTGCGGCAGTGAAAAATTGCACGGCAGCTTCATAGCGCTCCTTGTCCCTATTGGGTGAGATACCATGCAGGCATCACCGTGACACGATATCCCACTCAGTCGCGTTATCGTGTCACTGAGACGAGTTTGGTCGGTTGGTTGTTGGAGTTTTACGTCCTGGCAACATCTAAGGTCATATCAGGACGGGTACTGACTTGTAACAGTGCACACTCATTGTGACTTTATAGTGCTGCCCCACTGGGAGATCAGGCCACCAGCACCATGATCTGATATCGCACTCAGTTACATTATTCTGACACTGAGCCAACCAGTTCTATTCCTTTTTTTTCTCTTTTTTCTGTGACAAGTTTTTTATTCTGCCCATAACGTATAAGTTCCTGTGAGAGTGCTTGTTTTTTACGCTGGACAGCTGTGATACTGGATTGGGCTGGTCCCGCACTCAGGAGTGTTTACCTGATCTTTCTCGGGCCAACCTTTACGGATTTGGGTGTTAGTAGTTTCTATATAAGTTTCTTTGAATTTTCAAAGTTTTTTCCTAACCTGTGTATGATAACTTAGCCTACTATGTACATCTGTGCAGATGACATACAGGCCTGCGGGAGAGGATCCTATCCCATTGTGGTTTGTTACATCATAGTAATGCTGAGCACGTGGCTAGCAAGCGACAAGTATCAATTGCTAAGTCATTGGTTTGAATCGACCAGGGTGTCATGTCAGGAAGGATGCCGAATTACGGCAGTGAAAAATTGCACAGCAGCTTCATAGCGTTCGTTGCCCCTATTGGGATGCCATGCTGGCATCACTTTGATATGCTATCCCACTCAGTCGCGTAATCGTGACATTAAGACGAGTTTAATTTGATCAATGGCAGGATACCATGACAGTGATAGTATAAAAATATGGAATTCACTTGATGATAATATCAAATGTTCGAAAAACATCTATATATATGTTTCAACGAATGTATAAAAAGAAAATCTTTAAGCTTTACCAGAGGGAAAATACATAGTAGTATAGTTTTTTTGTTTGTTGTTGTTTTACATCCTAGCAACATGTAAGGTCATATCAGGACGGGTACCAACTTGTGACAGTGCACACTCATGGTGACTTTATAGTGCTGTCCCACTGGGAAACCAGGCCATCAGCACCATGACCTGGTATCCCACTCAGTCACATTATCCTGACACTGAGCACACCAGTCCTTGCCCTCTCCTAATAATGCCGAGCGCCTGGCTAGGAAGTGACAAGTATCAATTTTTAAGCCATTGGTTTGACTCGACCAAGGTTCGAACCCACGACCCCACGATCTACCAGCACGGGAGACGGACGCTCTAACTCATTCGGCCATGCCGTCTGGTCCAGTAGTAGTGTAGTACATAAATATTGAGATGTAATTTACAGTATTGATGGTAATGTTGATATGCTTTACACTTTTATTTTTCTATTAATTATTTCTATGGTATAAGTAATGTATATGTGTTATTTTTAAATGGGGAAAGCGCCTCATAAGTATTGTACTTCTCATCATTACCATTACCATTACCATTATCATTACCATTATCATTATTATAGGACTTAGTGGAATATCTGATCATACTGCCAGCAGCCCGGTTTCCCAGTGGAACAACACTGTAAAGTCGCTAAGAGTTCACACTGTCACAAGTCGGTTTCCCATCCTGATGCAACTTTAAATGATGCCAGGATATAAAACACCAAATAAGACAAACCAATCGCGACACTGAGCCAACGTATCCTAGTAATGTTGAATGAATTTGCCGCAACTATTCGTTGAATGTGTCTGGTAAATCTATTACCCCAACTGGGAGAGAGACGGACACACGCGGTAGCCGAATCGGTCGAGCGCACGCTTCCCGTACGAGAGGTCAGGAGTTCGAATCCCAGCCGAGTCAGAGCAATGACTTATATAATTGCTATTTGTCACTACCTATCCTGGCGTTTTGGCATTACCAGGATAGGACAAGGACCGGTTAACACAACATCAGGATAATGTGACTGTGTGGGATATTGGGTTTTGGTGCCAGCGGCCTGGTCTCCCAGTGGGGGAGCACAACAAAGTCGCAATAAGTGTGCCCTGACACAAGTCGGTACCCATCCTGATATGACCTTAGGTGTTGCTAGGTGGTATAATAACAACAAACTGGTAGAGATTGAACCAATGTCCTCCCTCCAGAAATGAATGCAGATTTCAACTCAAAATATCGGTTACTCTGAGACTGCCATTGAGGCAGCGGTCAGACTAGTTACTTGTGTCTGACGCGACACCCCTGCCGCCCCCCCCCCCCCCCCCCCCCCCACCCAAAAGTAACTGGGCGCAGTGTGGCATTTTTCAATTGACCCCAGTTGACTCGAGTGTGCGATACCAAAGCGAGGCTCTTGACCGGTTTCTGCGCATGACAAAACCGGCCATTTTGATATTGCCCTGCGCATGGAATACGCGCGGATTGTCATTTTTGAGATACGCTCAAAGCTGTGCTCTACACCACGGAATATGTTTTTTAATGGTCGGGTGTTGAAGTCCACTGGGTGACCAGGCTGCCAGCACCATGACTTGATATCCCACACAGTCACATTATCCTGACACTGAGCAAACCAATTTTAGCACTGTCACAAGTCGGTATCCATCTCGATATGACCTGTGATGTTGCTAGGACGTAGCCCCCCTCCCCAACAAACAAGTAAGCAGCATGGTAGCAGTCGCGGATTCAAAGAGGCTTGGAATGACTCAACGCATGGATAGTCAGTCATAATCATATACCTGACACTGGCAACCTTTCGGAGTACACCAGTACAATATCATGGGGCGTATTCGATGAATCAACTCGGGTCACCCGAGCGAATTTTTGGCGCATGCGCAGACTCCACATCCTCTGGTTGCATAATCGAACACTCCCCAAAACGCTCGGGGTGGAACAAATCGGCCGTAATCGATTAATGCGACCCGGGCGACTAGGCTCACCCGAGTCGTCAGAATTTCAAATAGAACACCGCGAGTGGAGTCGACAAATACACGTGCCGTGTGCAAAACGACCCAACCCCAATAACCCACCTCTTGGGCCATAATCGATTAACATGACCCGAGCGACTCGGGTCACCCGAGTCGTCAGAATTTCAAATCGACCACTGCGAGTGGAGTCCGTAAATATACGTGCCGTGTGCAAAACTACCTGACCCCAGTAACCCACCTCTTGGCTCGGGTTTGGTAGGAGCGATGACGTCACATCTGTGCTGGTACCTGTAGGATAACAGCTACCCTTACAGGTCCTACGTGTCATTTTAATGTGTTTTTTTTATTAACCCAGATTGTCAGATTCTACAATCATAAAATACTTAAAATCCTATTTTGGTGTACATATATCGGTTATTGAACAAAAATATTAAGTTTTAGATTAAGCCACCATTTTATCCACCCCTAGCGTATTCGTTTATTCAACCCGAGTCTGTAGGATGTGCGCATGCACCGAAAAGTGGCTCGGGTGACCCAAGTTGATTAATCGATTATGCTCTTGACGAGGATGGCTAGGAGCGGTGATGTCACATTTGCACTGGTACCGTCCTGCAGAATAACAGCCACCAGTACCAGTCATACATGTTATTTTTGGGTAATAACATAGATTAATGAAATGGAAATGTCACTAACCTATGCAATCATAAAACAATTTAAATCCTATTTCGCTGTAGTTATATTGGTTATTAAAAGAAGAAAAAGGGTTTTGGATTAAGCCACCATTTTTTCTACCCCGAGCATGGAGAAGCGTATTCGATTATTCGAACTGAGTCTGTAGGATGTTCGCATGCACCAAAAAGTGGTTTGGGTGACCCGAGTTGATTAATCGATTACCCCCGAGGTGGCTTAATCCAAGACCCCTTTTCTTTTTTAATAACCGATTAAACTCCACAAGATAGGATTTAAAGTGATTTTTGTATTGCATAGTTTACTTATATTTCCATTTTATTAATCCAATTTTTTGTTGTAAACATACATTAAAAAACCAAATAGGGCTTGTACTGCTACAGGATGCTACCAGCACAAATGTGAAGTAATCGCTCCTAGCCAACCCCAGCAAAGACGTGGGTTACTGGGGTCAGGTCGTTTTGCACACGGCACGTGTATTTCTTGACTTCACTCACGGTGTTCGATTTGAAATTCTAGCAACTCGGGTGATCCGAGTCGCCCGGGTTGTGTTGATCGAATACGGCCATGGCATATCATTGGTTGACATTTGAAATAAACCAGTGCTGCGTGGTCTAGTGTCTTAACCTTTGGATCACTGTGACATATTTGGTTAGCTTTTAAAGAAGAAACAAAAAAACACCTACGCTACCTAGACGAGTTACTTGGAATAAACAAGACGGGATTGTCTTATGAGTTGAGCACCCACTGCGAATTTAGGAGTTCATGGGATTCGAACCCCTGACATAGTGAAACCAAGGAAACATGTAACCAGGGCCGCGTTCAGGGTGCGCCTCCGAAACGTCTCAGGGAAATCCCTGATGTCAAGCTAGTCTGAACGGCAAAAGCAGTTTGTCGCCTAAAAAATGCCCGCCCCCATAGGCGGTGGCCATTTGCAATGAAAAAGCTGTGCTGTGATTGGCTGAAACCACTGAATACGGCGGCCATTTTCGAGGCGCTTTTTGTCTCCTATCTGAGAAGGGAGACATCTCAGAGACGCCTCAGAGATGCCTGGGGGACGCGCCTTGAACGGAAATAAGCCAAAAAGCATTGCGGAGACGTCACAGAGACGGACCTTGAACATTTCCCAGGTATTAGGTAACCCATACTTTGATACATTGATACCTTGTGCCCTTGATACCTTGATACCATCGTTTCCCTCGGGGCAAACCTGACGCTCGACATTATTAAGTGTCTGATAGGGGATGGAGTATTTGACTGTGGAAGACCAATTATTCACAATTAAAATATACCCTACTTAATTAATGTAAACAAAATTGACCGTCGAATATTTGATCAAACTATGAAAAGAAGCAGTGGATTGTGATGTATATAATCTACTTTTGGAGTTATACTATGGAGCGTCGTGCATTACATATAAATTAAGGAATAAGACCACGGACATCTGGTGCAGAGTGGCGTTTGAGATGCAGCGTCTGGAGTGTGACCGCCATTACCGTATTTCCACGAGAAGGCCCTGCTCTGGTGTGCATAACCACAGGTAAGCTGGAGTCCAGTCGCAATTCACCATGGCTGTACAGTAGTTCTATTGGTTTGTTAGTTGGATGTTGAGGTTTACGTCCTAGCAACATCTGAGGTCATATCAGGATAAAGGATTCACCCCATACATGGTAGATAAAAGATTCACCGCTGTCTTCAGTGGTGAACCAACAAGCTATGTAAAAGCCAGTGAAAATGTCCCTCACAGTTGATGGCCTCTCCTACCTTTCCTACCATATGTTGATTAAAATCCAAAAGCCACAATCCATTGTATCTATTTCCTCTCTATATATATCCCCCAGAGTGTCCAAATCAAATAATATCAGGCTCAGTGACACTAAATCAGTTAGGTGTGATAGAGGCCATGTGGTAAATCTGCCATCTTTGAAAAAATGGTTTGTACCACCTGACTACCTCAGCCAATCAAAATGCACTACCTGACTACCTCAGCCAATGAAAATTATCTAGAGTGGACTCTATCAAAATGGCTGACATGTGGATATGTCCATCCAGATTTGAAACTTCATGCATCTATGAATATCATTGTTTAAGCAATTCAAAAGGTAAGGTTAAATATATCCAGGGAGGTGAATAATATATTTTGCTTCTTTGATTGTAGAATTAGGGTCTCATTTTTTGTTGTTTTTTTAGTACATTAGTTGTTTAAGCAGGGGAAATTTCAGTCGCAGGCGATTGGTCTTCCTCATTCCACTGCTCCTTGCCCTATCCTAATAATGCCGAGCACCTGGCTAGGAAGCGACAAGTATCAATTTTTAAGTCATCGGTTTGACTCGACCAGGATTCGAACTCATGACCCCACGATCTACCACATGGGAGACGGACGCTCTAACTCATTTGGCCATCCCATCTGTTTCATTACCCCTTTTTTCACCAGCTTTTATATAGGGTTGGTTTTCACCCCTGTACCCTACTGTAGTACGGGGTGAATCTTTTATCTAAGTACAGGGGTGAACACCATTCAATTAGAAAAACTGGCAAAGAATTTTGACATGCTGGGGAAATGAACTGAGCTGGTAAATTCTTAATTTAAGAAGCAAAATATATTCTTCACATACATCTTCATATTTACCCGCTACTTCTGATTTGAAAAATATAATAAAACATGTGGTTTAAGGAATTACAAAAATAAAACCAACTGCATTTTATCCCTGCCATCTTGCTTTATGCATTCTCTCTCATTTCACCAACTCTGTGATGATATAAGTAGCTATTTGATACTGGAGCCAGGGATTCCGCTTCCGGTTCCATACTAAAGCAGTTTTCGCCAGCTTTCTAATGGGTTGGTATTCACCGCATGTACTGTAAGTACAGGGTGAATCTTTTATTTAGGTACCGTCTTGTGACAGTGCACGTTCATGATGACTTTATAGTGATGCCCCACTGGGAGACTAGGATGCGAACACCATGCCTGATGTCTCACTCAGTTACATTATCACGACCGGGCACGGTGGCTGAATCGGTAGAGCACAGGACTCGCCTGCGGAAGATCGGGAATTCGCGGTCGAGTCAAACCAATGATTTAAAAATTGATACTTGTCGCTTCCTAGCCTGGTGCTTGGCATTATCAGGATAAGGCAAGGACTGGTTAGCTTGGTGTCAGGATAATGTGACTGAGTGGGATATCGGGTCAGGGTGCTGGCAGCCTGATTTCCCAGTGGGGCAGCACTATAAAATCGCCATTAGTGCATACTGTCACAAGTCGGTACCCATCCCGATATGACCTTAGATGCTGCTAGGAAGTGAAACAACAAACAATACATTATCCTGACTCTGAGCCAACCAGTTCTTACCCTATCCTAATAATGCCGAGCACCAAACTAGGAAGCAACAAGTATAAATGTGCATGTTATCAGTATAGCATGTATGTCATGTACGTATATATGTCATCTCTATAACTTATATACATGTATAACATGCATGTCGTACATGGCATCACCTATCACAGGAGGGAGTGGCTGAATCATAAAGTGCACCAGCTGACTTGCTGTGCAGCAGTTCGTGGGTTCGAACCTCCACCGAGTCAAACCCATGACTTACAATTGATATTTGTCAGTACCTGGCGCTTGACATTAATAGGGTAGGGTTAAGGTAATATTGAGGAAATATATAACATACATGTAAATAACAAGGTGTTCTGTAATCTATTAGAGAACTACTTGTAAAATGGCTGCACCCTTCCAGGAATAATACAATGTAAATATAAAGATAATTAGATAGTGAGGCTATATCAAATACTACCAAGCAGTAACAGTGCTTTATCAATTAATACATTTTTCACAATAGCATAGGTAATAACTGAATTGTTAGCGAAGTAAGAAATAAATTAGCACTTTTTATTATAGTGTTAGAATATGTGAATTTGTTAGAACGTGTTTGCACTCTCGCTCTGTTATGCCTCTTTGGTAGCCGGACCCAGTGGCGGAATCGGTAGAGCGCAGGCTTCCCGTGCGGGAGATCGGGAGTTCGATTCCCGGTCTAGTCAAACCAATGACGTACAAAATTGGTAATTGTCACTACCTATCCTGGCACTGGGCATTATTAGAATAGGGCAAGTACTGGTGTGCTCAGTGTCAGGATAATGTGACTGAGTGGGATATCAGGTCACGGTGCCAGTGGCTTGGTCTCCCAGTGGGACTGCACTAGGATGTCGTCATGAGTGCGCACTGTCACAAGTCAGTACCCATGATATCACCTTAGATGTTGACCGGATGTAAAACTCCAACAACCAACTAACCAGCCTCTTTCGTAGAGCCCCATGTACCTGGTACCCTGCAATACCTGCAAGGGTATGCAGGTATTGCAGGTATAGCAGTACCTCAGGGAGTTTGACGCCCCTGCCCTGCAGAGTTGTAAACCACTGCCTTGTGGTACAGGTTCTTGACAGAACCGAAGGCTAAGGGAGCAAACCCTAATCAGAAAACCATGTCACTGTGGCACCATTAAGGGCGGTTGATGTATGGAACTACCCACATCTCCCGACCAGCCACTGCGGGGACAAATAGCTTTGCGCCTGTCTTGACATGTTCTTGCCGGTGTGAAACCTATATTTGCTCCCCGAGAGAGTACCGCTGGTAACTTGCAAAAGCCAGCAGCACTTCAGCACTTTAGCAGGCAGCTTTCATGAAATGTAGTCAAGTAATGAAAGCAGTCTTTGTCGCATCGCGACCGACAGAATGATGATGATGATGTACCTGACTGTATCTCTACTCAATAAATGTATTAATAATTCTGTCTTCAATTACTTGCAGGTAAGTCTTTCATGACACAAGACGTCCGTGTCGTCCCCTCAGCTTGGCAGGCGCGTGATCCATTTGACCTTGGCAGGTACATTATCTATTTGACCTTGGCAGGTACATGATCTATTTGACATTGGCAGGTACATGATCTATTTGACCTTGGCAGGTACGTTATCTATTTGACATTGGCAGGTACATGATCTATTTGACCTTGGCAGGTACATGATCTATTTGACCTTGGCAGGTACGTGATCTATTTGACCTTGGCAGGTACATGATCTATTTGACATTGGCAGGTACATGATCTATTTGACCTTGGCAGGTACGTGATCTATTTGACCTTGGCAGGTACGTGATCTATTTGACATTGGCAGGTACGTGATCTATTTGACCTTGGCAGATACATTATCTATCTGACATTGGCAGGTAGGTTATCTATTTGAGCTTCGTACTTACGTGATCTATATGACCTTGGAAGGGATGAGATAATTTAACCTGGAGAGGGGTTAGGTTATTTGAGCTGGGAAGAGGTGAGGTGATTTGACCTTGGAAGAGGTGAGTTGATTTGACCTTGGAAGGGATCATATTATTTCATCTAGGAAGAGATGGGATCTACATGATTTGGGCTGGGATGTGATGTCTTTGATTTTAGCTGTTATGTAATTCATTTGATTTTGGCTGGTATCTGATCTATTTGACCTTGGAAGGGATGATACTTTTTCTATAAGGTAGTTCCCCAGCTCTGTACAATGTGCAGGGACAAGGTAATACCTAAATACATGCATGCTTTTGTTCTTGGAATCTAATTAATTCCCAGAAACTGTGACTATTGCTCATGAGGTCAAATCAGTTTTAAAATGCCATGCACATTCAAGAATGTAACCTTTCCTTATTGCGAACAGGTGAACATAATATTATACAGTTATTTCTAAATTGTTGTTTACATACCAAAGTAGCATTTCAGGTCGCATCATGACCGGCCCTGACTTAAGTTATAGCAGGACATTTTTAATGGGTTCACATTGTTGTCTAACTAAAACCGTTTAAAAATAAAATCCAAAAATAAAATCCTAAAATATTGCCAATGTTACATATCTATATAGTCATCAGGATAACATCCAAATCAATCAATAAATTAATCAACCAACCAACCGGTCGTTCATTCATTCATTCATTCATTCATTCATGTATTCATTCATTCATTAATTTATTTCTTCCTTCCTTCCTTCATGCATGTATCCACTCCTTCACTCATTCACTCATTCACTCACTCATTCATTCATTCATTCATTCACTCACTCATTAACCCACTCACTCATTCACTCACTCACTCACTCACTCATTCAAATACTCATTCGACCATTCACCCATTCACTCATTCATTTTCTCATTCACTCATTCACTCGTTCACTCATTCATTCCCTCATTCGCTAATTCATTCACTCACTCATTCACTCACTCATTCATTCAATCACTCATTCATTCACTCATTCACTCGTTCACTCATTCATTCGCTCGTTCACTAAATCATTCACTCATTCACTCGTTCACTCATTCATTCACTCGTCCACTCATCCATTCACTCATGCACTCGTTCACTCATTCACTCATTCATTCACTCATTCATTCACTCATTCACTCACTCATTCACTCATTCACTCATTCATTCACTCATTCACTCGTTCACTCATTCATTCACTCGCTCACTCATTCATTCATTCATTCATTCACTCATTCATTCACTCATTCACTCACTCATTCACTTACTCATTCACTCACTCATTCACCCATTCACTCATTCGCTCATTCACTCACCCATTCACCCACCCACCCACCCAATCGATCCGGCGACGTAATGACATTGACCTTACGCTAGACTAGTAAGCAGAATAATTTAACTTACAGATTACCTTACTGATCCTCTTCTGGCTGACATAGCCCTATTGAGTCACTAATGCCAGTACGCTATGTAATAAAATGAACTATTATTTCGCCCACATATTTGGACCTCCAGATAGTAGTGCCGTAAACAAGGACTTATAGCTACCGATTAGTTCCCCTTCAAACCACAAGGTGGCAGCACCATACATTGTTAGCACCACTGAATACCCACACCATGGTTCTCCGGGAAGTTTCTTATGATAAACTATCCGATGTGCTGCATTTAGAACATCTAAAGAAAAAGGTCTCTATGGTAATATTCATATACAACGTCCTACAATGGGAATTGCAAACAAGCAATTATATTGAGACATATCTGAATTCTACAACAAACTGTGCCAACTTTACCGGGATCGGCATCAGCAGTTACTTAGCTTCTAAACACAACGGTGGTTCCAATCTACGTCTGATACAAGGTTACTTATAAGTTATAGGATTTCGGATACATTAGCTGAACTGAGCTGTGATTGGGTGGAATGGCCACATGACCATATGATACTCATCCAATACGACCGGGGTATATGCAACGGATCAAATATAGCGATAACAGACTTAGATTACAATAATTATAAAGCTCAACTATTATGTATTCTTTTTTAATCGAAACCCCCCACCCCCCCCCCCCATCCAGCTTTCTTACGCTGTCTTTGACCCTCTCCTCTCCACCCTCTCCTCTCCACCCTCTCCTCTCCACCTTCTGCTCTTCTCCGGGTTCTCCTGTTCTCCTCTCCCCCTCTCCTCCCCGCCTCCTCTCGTCCTCTTCTCCTCTCCTCCTTTCCTCCTCTCCTCTCCTCCTCTTCCTCCTCTCCTCCTCTTCTCTCCTCCTCTCCCCTCCTTTCCCCTTCTTCCCCTTCTTCCCATCTTCCCTCTTCCCCTCTTCCCCTCTCCCCTCTTCCCCTCTTCCCCTCTTCCCCTCTACACCTCTCCCCTCTTCCCCTCTTCCCCTCTTCCCCTCTTCCACTCTTCCACTCTTCCCCTCTACCCCTCTACCCCTCTTCCCGTCTCCCCCTCCTCGTCTCTCCTCGTCTCTCCTCGTCTCTCCTCGTTTCTCCTCGTCTCTCCTCGTCTCTTCTCGTCTCTCCTCGTCTCTCCTCGTCTCTCCTCCTCTCTCCTCGTCTCTCCTCGTCTCTCCTCGTCTCTCCTCCTCTCTCCTCCTCTCTCCTCCTCTTCCCCTCCTCTCCGTCCTCCTGCTCTTCTCCTCCTCTTCTTCTCCTCTCTCCTCCTCTCTCTCCTCCTCCTTCTCCTCCTCTCTCCTGCTCTCTCTCCTGCTCTCGTCCTCCTCTCTCCTCCTCTCTCCTCCTCTCTTCCTTCCTCCTCTCTCCTGCTCTCTCCTCCTCTCTCCTGCCTCTCCTCATCCTCCTCTCTCCTCCTCTCCTCCTCCTCTCTCTCTTCCTCCTCCTCCTCTCCTCTCCTCCTCTCCTCTCCTCCTCTCCTCCTCTCCTCCTCTCATCTTCTCCTCTTCTCCTACTCTCTTGTTCTCCCCTTCTCCTCTCCCACTCTCCCCCTCTCCTCCCCTTCTCCTATTCGTTTGTCTTCTGTTTCTCCTCTTCTCTCATCCTCTCTTCCTCTTCTTCTTCTTCTTCTTCTTCTTCTCCTCTTCTTCTCCTGTCCTCTTCTCCCCTCCTGCCTTCTCGTTAGCATGAACATAATGGGAATTGAGCATGGCCTGCTACTATAGACACAGAACAACAAAGCCCATGGAGGGGGCGGATGTCTGTTAACAAAACGACCTTCTCCATTGGGCATTAATACTACTATCGTGGTCCGTTGCCCTTAGCTCTGTCTGCTTCGATGTCGGAACACTGTGATCTGTAATGGCCCTGTCACACTAGGACGTAACGACGTCAACGTAGGAAGAACGTGAAAATCATTTCGGCGTAGTAGGCAAATCTGGGCACAAGTTGAACGTGGATGCAGCATAGTGGACGAGAGCGTAACGTCAGTAAAGTGTAGTGATACCATCATTCAACGAGAGAGGACAATGTCATTACGCTCATGGAACGTTATGAACGTTATTCCATCGCCAGAAGAACGTTACGTGACGTTACATACGTCATGACACGGTGGCAAAACGTTGAACGTACGTTGAATGTATGTTCTCCTGACGTTCTCCACACGTTCTCCTGACGTTCTCCTGACGTTCCCATTATGCCGCGTGGACATTTCCACCTGGTTTAATGCGGGTCAATGTAGTGGAACGTAGTTGAACGTAGTGAGCAGCGTTTGACTAACGTCATTGACGTTCGCTGAATGTGTACAGAACGTACGGCGAACGTAAACCCTTATGTTCCAGTTACATCGAAAGTTTTGAACAGGTTCAAAACTTTGACACGCGCCGACGTAACACAACGTAACGTGATGTAGCTCGAAGTCAGTCTAATGTCATTCTGACATCATCATAACGTAATCCAACGTACGTCAACATAATGACGAAAAATCACCACGTCAGGTTTACGTTGGCTCATTACGTCGTAGTGTGACAGGGGTATTACGGAATTCAGACTGATCACGATGGTTCCTTTAATATTGTCAGCATTTTTGCGGTTGTACAAATCCTACCACAATGGAGTGGTGGTGGGGGCGAGGGTCGCAAAGGGAACGTATGGCATGTACGACTTTTGTGATGGAATAAAATGCTGATATAACATAAACCACTATCACGACACGATGTAGAAATTGTCTGTGCTTCTCTGTGCTCGTGTTTCTTTGTGGACAGTACATTATTTGTATTTTGCCCGATCAGCAAAATGCATTCAAATGTACATAAAAGCAATGACAGTGTAATGGACCGATTCTTTTCCTCTGATGGGAAAGTCGTTGCTTGGTTGTTGGCGTTTTACGTCCTGGCAACATGTAAGGTAGTATAAGGACGGCACCAACTTGTGACTGTGCGCATTCATGGTGATTTTATAGTGCTGCCCGACTGGGTCATCAGTCTTCCAGCACCGTGACCCGATATCCCACTCAGTTACATTATCCTGACACTGAGTCAACCAGTCCTTGCCCTATACTAATAATGCTGAGTGCCTTGCTAGGAAGTGACAAGTATCAATCTTTATCTCATTGGTTTGACTCGACCAGGGTTCGAACCTGTGGGTTCGAATCCCCCGATCTGCCAAACCAGGAGACGGATGCTCATCTCATTCAGCCATCCCGTCTGGTGGGAAAAGTTGTTAGAATTACACACAACTTTTTATTTAAAATTTGTGTTTGTTTACAGTTCACGAGGTTTCCATGACAGAAGAATGGACTGACGTACTGTATACAACCAGTTATTCTGGTTACCATTACAATGAGGTGGCTACCGATTCTGCGCAGTCGCCCTCACTAGTCGAGTCCACTTCCGGTCAAAGGATGCGGCCTACATGCACACATTCAATTACAATACCGTCTAGACTGTTCATACAAAAAGCATCTTAATACATATATGAATGTCCAGAAAAATCAGTGCCCTGGCTCATTTGTTTATATTTATATTAATATTCCACCTCAATACTGTCTAGACTGTTCATTCACCACGTATTTATATACCCATAGGAACCAGTCGCGAAATGAGGCTCCGTTATAGCACCGGGCATGTATTAAGCTGAGCTGAGCTGTGATTGGCTGGGATGACCATGTGACCCACTGGATACGGTGGCCGAATTGGTAGAGCGCGGGCCTTCCGTGCGGGAGATCGGGAGTTTGGTTCCTGGTTGAGTCAAACCAATGCCTTTTAAACTGATACTTGACACTTCCTAGATTGGCACTCACCATTATTAGGATAGGGCAAGGACTGGTTAGCTCAGTGTCAGGATAATGCGACTGAGTGGGATAACGGGTCATGGTGCTGGCAGCCTTATTTCCCAGTGGGGCAGCCCTATAAAGTCACCATGAGTGTACACTGTCACAAGTCAGTGCACATCCTGATATGACCTTAGATGTTGTCAGGATGTAAAACTCCAACCAACCAATCAACCAATCAACCAATCTGATACTTGCAAAATACAACCAGGGCTTTAGAAACAGGCCAGTTATGACCATAGTGGATTTAGAATATTCCAATTATATAACTCAATCTTTATTTTGAACTTTTTCATCCCTAACTGCTTCATTTGAATCTAAACATTTAATTAATCTTAACTCAGCGACCTCTTTTACCAATTGCTGGCAGTTAGAAATGTGTGCAAGTTAGTAATGCTGTGTTTAATACCGCTAGATAAAAGCACAGTTTGTAGTGAACAACTGCATTAATACCGGTACCTCAAGAACTGTTGGCCTGATTTCCCACTGGGGCAACACTATGAAGTCGTCATGAGTGTGTACTGTCACTTGTCCGTTCCAGTCCCGATATGACCTTAGATGTTGCTCGTATGTACCAACCAACCAACCACATCAATCAATCAATAGGATACAGCTATAATAGGCCTTGGACCTGTTAGCCGCTCTTAATTAATAGAAATGGAGACAGTTCTTCAGATGTGGTGGATGTCACTGGCTCCAAGATATATGTAATGCTTGACCAGTATGCATCCAGTCGGGACTTGAAACAGTTCACCGATTCCGCTGCTATGACACTCTCCGGCAGGTCATTCCACAGGTCAACCACCCTAAAGCTGAAAAAGTTGTTTCGCAGGTCCAGTCTGGAGTACTGCTTCCTCAGCTTCAGGGAGTGTCCCCTGGTCCTGGTGTTGGAGTCTCTGATAAGGGGGCTGCCTGTCTTGTAGATACCATGGAGGTATTTTACTACTTCAATCATATCCCCCCGGGCCCGTCTGTAGTACATGCTTGGGATCTTCAAATGATGCACACGTTGTTCATAGGGTATTTCATCGAATCCATGTACAAGCTTTGTTGCCCTTTTTTGGATCTTCTCAATTGACTCAGCATCCTTTCTGTAGAGTGGTGACCACACAACGTTTCCATATTCCAAAAGTGGATGTGCAAGGGATGTGTAGAGTCTGCACACAACATCCTCATCTAGGTATGTGTACGATCTCTAAATGTAACCCTTGACAATAAGTGACTTCATATTTAAAGCACAGTAGATGCTAGGTTCATACCCAAACAATATGGCGGAAATTCCAAACCCTCGCATTATGCTACTTTAAACTCATGTCCATCGCAATAATTGTCGAAATGTCACCATAATTAATCTTTTTGGTGACCTATATACTCCCAAGGCCAAGTCTATTATCACGATGACCGTGCATATCCACAGTACATTTGTTCATTGGGGTGTTCCATCCCAGCAACATCTTAGGTCATATCTCGAAGAATATCAACTTTTGACAGTGAAATCTCGCAGCGACGCTAAAGTGTTGCCTTAATGAGATACCAAGCTGCCAGTACCATGACCTGATCTTCGACTCAGGCACATTATTGTGTCAAAGAGTCGCCCAGCCTCTTGCTTATCTCAACAGTGCTGAACACCATATAGGGTAGCGACAAGCACAACTGTGCTAAGGCTTTGGTTTGACTCAGCCGGTGTTGCAGTTTCCGCGGTATGCCAGTTTGCGAGGGACACATCGTTTCTGCGCATGCATCAAAATCGAACAGCATCATCATTAACCTTATCAATTTAATATAATGTTTTTGGTAAAGATGTTTTCTATATGTGTACCAATCAATTTGTTTCTAGGTAGTGTGGTTTTAGAGATATTTCACTTTTTCTGTATTTTCTGTATGAAGATTGCTCACGACCATTGACAATGCCTTGAGTTTGATTCAAAATTAATAGAAATCAAGAACCAATACCATATAAATTTAATATAATCTGGTTGTTGAATATGTTTACTGTATGTGTGCCAATCGGTTTGTTTCTAGGTGGCGTAATTTGAGAGATATTTCACTTTTTCTGTATGAAGATTTGCTCAAGGCCATTGACAATTCATTTCAATGTATGTGTCCCTTGCAAACTGGCGTACCGCGGAAACTGCAACACCGGAATTGGAGACATAACCTCCTACAGGGGACCGGACACGGTGGTCGAATCGGTAGAGCGCAGGCTCCCCGTGCCGAAGATCGGGAGTTCGAATCCCAGCCTAGACAAACCAATGACCTTTAAAATTGATACTTATCTCTATCGAGCCTAGCACTTGGCATTAATAGGATTGGACAAGGACTGGTTAGCTCAGTCCCATGATAATGTGACTGTGTGGGATATCAGGCTATGGTGCTGGTGGCCTACTTTCCAAGTGGGGCAGCACTATATATTTACCATCAGTGTACACTATCACCAGTCGGGACCCGTCCTGATACGACCATTGATGTTGCTAGGATGTAAAACCACAACATGCCTCCTACATAGGAACTGGGTGCTCTACTAGTTATAATTTGGCCATCCTGATCGGTGGAGCAAAGGAAGTAATAGCTAAGCAAGGCATTGAGGTTAGTTGGTTGGATTTTGTAGTTTTACATCCTCTCAACATGTAAGGTCATATCAGGACGGGTACTGACTTGTGACAGTGCAACTCATAGTGACTGTATAGTGCTGCCCCACTGGGAGAGACCAGGCCACCAGCACCATGCCTTGATATCCCACTCAGTCACATTATCCTAACACTGAGTCAACCAGTCCATGCCCTATCCTAGTAATACCGAGGGCCTGGCTAGGAAGTGACAAGTATAAATTTTATAAGGCATTGGTTTGACTTGACCGGGAACCAAACTCCCGATCTCTCTCATGCGAGCCACGCGCTCTACAGATTCAGAGACCGCGTCTGGTGGGGCACGCCGTCATCCCAGCCAATCACAGCTCAACTCAGCTTAATACATGCCTGGTGCTATAACGAAGCCTCAGTCCAGGATCTACCAAAAGGGGAGCCGGACAGTCAACTAAATCAGCCACCCTGTGTGGTCATATTGAGGTTGGTAGTGTGCGTTTAGGTAAGCTGTGTGTATATATATATAATTCCAGTGCGCGAGTGACAGTATTCGCGACACTGGGGGGGGGGGGGGTGGCGCCAGCTGTCCCACCCAGGGGAGGGGCCACCCATAAAGTAGTACACAGAATCAGGGTGGCCAGTAGGGGATATTCCCTTACGCGCCTTTATACTCGCATAAGTTTTATACATCACATATACTCTATGCCAGTTATGCACACGACGGCCGTCCGAATGAAGTCACTTCCTATGCCCAAAAACGGAAATCGGACAATTCCTGCCACCCGGATAGTGAAATTGTTTCAAACCCAAGCATTGTAATCCCCCTACCATGCATTCCCATCCTTCCTGACCTGGCATCCTCACCTCCTTCCCTCGTCCTCTCCTCTCCCTTCCCTGCTACCTTCTTCCCTTAAAGCACTCCCGCATCCCTTCTTCTCTTCCTCCCTTCCTCCTTCTTCCCTCATCCTCCCCTGCTCCCCTGCTCCCCTGCTCCCCTGCTCCCCTCTTCCCCTCTTCCCCTCTTCCCCTGCTCCCCTCTTCCCCTCTTCCCCCCTTCCCCTCCTCCCCTCCTCCCCTCCTCCTTTCTCCTCTCCTCCCCTTCTCCCCTCCTCCCCTCCCCCCTTCTCACGACCTCCCTCCTCTCCCCTGCCTCCCTTCCCTACCTCTCCTTCATACTCCTCCCCCCAAACTCCTTCTCCCTCCTCCCTCCACCCTCCTCCCTCCGCCCTCTTCTCATTCTCCCCTCCCCCATTCGTCCATAACTCTCCCTTCTCTCCCCTCTCTCCTCCCTCCTCCGCCATATCCTCCCTCCTCCCCCTCTCCTCCCTCCTCATCTCCTCCCTCCTCGCCATATCCTCCCTCCTCCCCCTCTCCTCCCTCCTCCCATCTCCTATCCCCTTCCCTCTTCCCTTCTCCGCCCTATCCTTCTCCCTCCCCCTATCCTCCCCTCCCCCTCTCCTCCCTCCTCCTCTCTCCTCCTCCTCCCCTCTTCTTCCCTCCTCCTCCCTCCTCCCCCTCCCCCACTCCCTCCCCTCCCCTCCCCTCCTCCTGTCTCCCACTTCCCTCCCCCCTCCCTACTCCCTCATCCCCTCCCTCTCCTACCTCCTCTCTCCTTTCTCCTCCTTCCTCCTTCCTCCTTCTTCCTCCTTCTCCTTCCTCCCTCCTCGCCCTCTCCTCCTTCCCCCCCAGTCCCCTCCCCACTCCTGTTTCCCCTTCCCATCCCTCTCCCTCTCCCCACCCCACTCCGAATCCACTCCTTCACAGGTCTCCCCGCCACTTTGTTGTTGTGGTTGCGGGTGGGTGTAGGGTGCTATAGGCGGAGCGCATCTGCAACGGTCAGAAAACGCGCCCCACAGCGTGGAATATTAAGCCCAGATGTCGGTCAACTATGCATGATGGATAACCTCACAGTGCAATGAGGCGCACAGTGTCAGGAAGGCTCATGTCACCAACTCACAACCGTCCAATAGTGAGCATTTACACTCACACAATCCCATTGGGTAGCCAGCAAATCAGAATTTCTGCCACTCTTTCGCCCTCTACTCCACCTTCCCAGACCTCTTCCCACCTTCTTACACGTGGTTTGCTATCCTCCTCACTTCCCCCCTCACTCCTCCCCCTTCTCTCCCCATCCTGTCCCCCTTCTCTCCGCTTCTCTCCTCTCTCTCCCCTTCTCAGCCTTCTCCCCCTTCATCCCCCTTGATCCCCCTTGATCTGCCTTAATCCCCCTTGATCCCACTTGATCCCACTTGATCTCCCTTGACCCCCCTTGACCCCCCTTCATCAACCCTTGATCCCCCTTGATCCCCTTGATCCCCCTGATCCCCATTGATCCCCATTGATCCCCCTTGATCCCCCATCACCCCCTCCTTCCCTCTTCTTCCCCCCTCCCCCTTTCCCCATCTCCCCGATGTCACCCTTCTTCCCTCCCTCCTCGCCTCCCATCCCCCTTCTACCCTTTTCATTTTCTCACCCTTTCATTCTCTCACCCTTTTGCTATCTCTGTTTCTCCTCTTCTTCTCTTCTGCTCCTCTTCTGCTCCTCTTCTGCTCCTCTTCTCTTCTCCTCTTCTCTTCTCCTCTTCACCTCTTCTCCCCTTCTCCCCTTCTCCTCTTCTTCTCTTCTCTCCTCTTCTCCTCATCGTCTGTTGTCCCCTTCTCTTCTCCTCTTCTCTTCTCTTCTCTCATCTTCTCGTCTTCTCTTCTTCTCTCTCATCTTCTCATCTTCTCCCCTCCCGTTCTGCTCTTCTGCTCTTCTGCTCTTCTCCTCTTCTGCTCTTCTCCTCTTCTCCTCTCCTCTCCTCTTCTCGTATTCTCCTCTCCCGTTCTCCTCTTCTCCTCTTCTCATATTTTCCTCTTCTCCTCTTCTCTTCTCTCCTCTTCTCTCCTCTTCTCCTATTCTCTTCTCTTCTCCTCTTCTCCTCTCCTTGTCTCCTCTCCTCTTCTCCTATTCTCTTCTCTTCTCCTATTCTCTTCTCCTCTTCTCCTCTTCCCTGCCCCTGTTCCTGTTCTCTTTTCATTTCCTGTAGTAATAATAGGCAGACGCTTCTATTGCTGCTCTGGTTATACAATGCAATGTCTAGTGTCTTAAGGCCTGTCATCTTATGCCGTGTCTAGTGTGTCTAAGGTGGGAAGTAAACCGAGAGCCATGCTGGGTGTGCCTCTAATACACCTTCCCGCAGTTCCTGAAATGTCAAACGCTTCCGGTGTCCTTGAGTGAAAGTACAGTAAACATTCACCTCATTGTTCAAAATGCTTCTTAACCAGACGGGATCACCGAATGAGTTAGAGCATCCGTCTCCTGTGTTGGTAGACCATGGGATCATAAGTTTGAACCCTGGTTGAGTCAAACCAATGACTTAAAAATTGATACTTGTCGTATCCTAGCCAGGGGCTCGGCATTATTAGGATAGGGCAAGGACTGGTTGACTCAGTGTCAGGATAATGTGACTGAGTGGGATATCAGGTCATGCTGCTGCCAACCTGGTCTCCCAGTGGGGCAGCACTATAAAGTCACCATGAGTGTGCACTGTCACAAGTCAGTAACCATCCTGAAATGACCTTAGATGTAGCTAGGACGTAAAACAACAAACAAACAACAAACAAAATCAAAATGCTTCTTAGATGGAAATGTGCCTGACTGTCGTGTGCACATGTGAAGGGGTCACACTGAAGGTGAGCAGACGATATCTATACAGATATATATTTTCATCATTACTATCGCATGGAGGGGGGGGGGGGTGATGAAAATGGAAAACAATGCTCCTAGAGCAGGATTCGAACACACGTTACGGGACGCGGTGGTTGAATCGGTAGAGCGCAGGGCGCCCGAGTGGGAGATGGGAAGTTCAATTCCAAGTCGAGTCAAATCAATAACTTACTAAATTTATCCTTGTCACTTCCTAGCCAGGCACTGAGCATTATTAGGATAGGGCAAGGACTGGTTGACTCAGTGTCAGGATAATGTGACTGAGTGAGGTATCGGGTCATGGTGCTGGTGGCCTGATTTCCCAGTGGGGTAGCACTATAAAATGACCATGCATACACACTGTCACAAGTCTGACTTGTGACAGTGCGCACTCATAATGGCTTTTGTATGGCCTTCCAGACTACCAGTACCATGCTCTGATATCCCCCACAGTCACATTATCCGGGAACTTAGTTAACCAGTCCTTGCTCTATTCTAATAATTCCGAGTTCCAGGCTAGGAAGTGACATGCATCAATTTTGCAAGTCATTCGTTTGACTCGACCGCGAATTGAACTTCCTACCTTCCGCACGAGAGCCTGCACTCTACCGATTCGGCCACCACGTCCGGTGGCATCAAAGGTGATAACTGACATTCTTAAATTCTAATCTCACTTAACTGATACCTCGATATTAGCAAAGGACACTCCATTGTCTCGCACTGGTGAACCATAGATTCAACAGCAGAATCGCTTTTATTTCTGTACCCCATCCCAATAATAATCAATCAATCAATCAGTAGTTCAGTCCTCTAGTCGAGGGTTGGATGCAATGGTTCTCCACTTGTCCCGATGGTGTGCTGTTCTGATAGACTGTGAATAATTCAAGCCTGTCCACTGTGAAATATTTGTAAACCATGATGTTCTTGGTCTCCCTCTCCCTCTGCTGCCATTCACCTTCCCTTCCAACAATGTACGGTATATTGAACTCTGACGAATGATGTGGCCAAAATAAATAAGTTTCTTTGTCTGTATAGTGGCAAACAAGCTTTTCTTATTTTTAATTTTTCTGAGAACTTCTTTGTTGGTGATCTTCTTTGTCCATGATATTTTCATCATCCTTCGATAAGTCCACATCTCAAATGCTGCTAAACGTTTGTACATTTTCTTAGAGATTGTCCATGTCTCAGCCCCATACATTAGAGTAGACCACACATAACACTGAAGAATACGCTTCCTTGTTTGTATTAATATCTTACTTGATGTTAACACTCTATACATTTTGGAGAATGTTGTTCGGGCTATTGTTATCCTTCTTTTAATTTCTTCCTCACATCTCCCATCATTTGTAATCTTTTGTCCGAGATATATGAATTCGGATACTTGTTCTATGTTTGTGCCATCTATGGTTATATTGATATTTGGTTTATCTGTCTTTTTACTTATAACCATTGTTTTGGTCTTCCTGGCATTCATCTTCATGTTGAATAGTATTCCAGCTTTATTGGTTCTATTCACAATATCTTGTAGGTTTTTCTCACTGTCTGCTAGTATTACACTGTCATCGGCATATTCTAAGATTGTTGATGTTCATGCCACCTATTGTCACTCCCTTGCAATCTTCAATGTCCAATAATAATAGTGATCAATAAATCTCCGAACCTAAATTACCCTTCAGATGTATGTAATAATAGAAATTTAATCTATAAATAACCGCATTTATTTTTGACCTGCCCAAAAATACTGCGCTTGACATTCAATATAACCACAAGTGGCGTTTGTATAAGTTAACCGAGAGAATCCGGTTTATATTTATAATTTTAGTCTAAATGGGTCAGGTAGCATTTTGATGAAAAGTCTCAGTTCTGCAAGAAGTTCCTTCACTAATTGTCAGGGTCCGAGCTAAGGCAGGATGCCGGCGGTGTATGGGGATTTGAAGTTGGACTGTGTCTCAGAATGTAAAAACACACAATCAACGATGTTTTAAAATATTCCGATATTCGGCATAGGGGGGAATGCAAATGTTCTATTACTGATCAGTGTATGTGACCAGGTGCATGTATGTGTATATATATATGTATATATATATATATATGTATATATATATATATATATGGGTTGGTGGTACCTGAGGGGATGTAAATAGACATAGTGATGCTGGCAGGTCTGGGTGTGATTGCACTCAGGGCCTACCCCCTCTGCTGGGATAGGGATCACCCCACTCAAAGGTCAAGGTTGGTGGTGCCCATGGGGCCATACAGCTTGTGGTCATGGGCAGACCACTGGTGTCCATGGGGACCAGGAATGCTAGATGCCTATTGGTAGGGCCAAGAATGCTTGATTCCCATTGGGGGAAAGGAGTGTCAACTCTACAATGAACCCATGTAACTATATAAACAATAAACCAGAGGGCTGGACTCTCTCTTCTTCTTTACACTTTATACTCTTCCTTTCTCTTTGTCTGTATTGTTTTCACCATAGCCTGCCTACATATCCACAGATTCGAGCATTAGACTCTACAATGCGTCAAGAAAGCTTGTTTTATTTAACAACGCCTCTAGAGCACATTGATTTTGATCATCGGCTATTGGATGTCAAACATATGCTCATTCTGACATATTTCTTTAGAGGAAACCCACTGCCACCACCTAGGCTACTCTTTCCAATAAGCAGCAAGGGGTCTTTTATATGCGCTTTCCCACATACATGGCAGCACATACCACATCCTTTGCTGAACCAGTTGTGGACTACTGGTTGGAACGGAAAAAACCCAAACTGTAAATCGGTCCAATGAGCAGGATCGATGGGATGACCCACTATGTGTCAAGAGACAATTTTGAAGTTAAAATATCACAATTACAACAAAACAAATCTGTTACCACATAACATTCTTTACAAAAGTTGAAGATCTCATTCTTACTGAGTTGGTGAATATTGCAGAAATCTAGAAATGAATATTCACGTAAGGAATTCATGTTGATTGTTTGTTGTTGTTTTACGTCCTAGCAACATCTAAGGTCATATCAGGATGGGTACCGACTTGTGACAGCATGCACTCATGGCGGTTTTATAGTGCTGCCCCACTATCAGAAATCCCAATCAGTCACATTATCATGACACGAGCTAACCAGTCCTTGCCCTATCCTAATAATGCCAAGCACCAGGCTAGGAAGTGACAAGTATACATTTTTAAGTCATTGGTTTGACTCAACTGGGAACTGAACTTGGGAACTCCAGATCTTCCGCATGCGAGGCCTGTGCTCTACCGATTCGGCCACCGTGCCCGGTATACATGTTGAAATCAGAGTGCAGCTTTAATTTAATACTCGACCGGACACGGAGGCTTCCAGTGCAGAAGATCGCCAGTTCGAACTTCAGCTGATATATGTAGATAATACCATTATCACATCCAATCATGAAGTTGCTTAGTCCGATGATTTCGAGTTCCTGTAATTTTTTTAGATAGATATATAAGGTTGATCATTATAATCTACCTTACTTTATTTTGAAGTAACTTTTATTTTCAATGACGAAATTTTGAATTATACGAAGTGCAAACATGCACAATTAATTTAGGCAAACAAATGAAAACTCTGACACCATTGGCTTCTGCAGTTATTTGTTTGTTGTTGCTTCACGTCCTAGCAACATCTAAGGTCATATCAGGACGGGTACCAACTTGTGGCACTGTGCACCCATGGCAACTCTATAGTGCTGTCCAACTGGGAGTCCTGACCACCAGTACCATAACCCGATTTCCCACTCAGCCACATTATTTTGATACTGTGCTAACCAGTCCTTGTCGTATCCTAGTGATGCCGAGCATCCGGCTAGGTAGTGACACTGATACAGTTTACAAGTCATTTGTTTGACTCGGCTCGATTCCTAACCTTCCGCATTGGAAGCCTGATCTCTTACCGAGCAGGCTTGGTAGCAACAAGTATCAATCTGATAAATCATTGGCTTAACTGCGCTGGGTCAAGCAGTGGTCCACAGCTAGTTCATCAAAGGCTGTGTGGTATGTGCTGTTCTGTCTGTGGGAAACTGTCATATCAAAGACTCCTTGCTGCTTATTGGAAAGAGTAGCCTATGTGGCGGTAACAGGCTTCCTCCAAAGAAATATGTCAGAATGACCATATGTTTGACACCCAGTAGCCGATGATATGAAAATCAATGCACTCTAAGGCATCGATACAAAATGTTTAAACACCAATATAACGATTCGGCTGGGATTTGAACTCCCAACATTCTGCATGGGAGGGGGGAGTGGGGGGAGGGCTGCACTCTACCCATTCTACCACCGCGTCCGGTTATAACTAAAAAGAATCCTGGCTCCGGCTCTGATTCGCCGGGCTGACATTTCGCGGTGATAACACCTATAAATATGGGAGCCATCTTTTTTCCATCTAATACCATTATCCACGCGTCATTAATTAAATATAAGACACACGAGAACGCGCACGCGGCGAGAATCCGCTCACACCCGTGCTATATATGCGCATGTAAATATATCACGATACAAAGCACAAACCCACAAAGCTCATTAGTCAATGCCCCGTGCATCCTAACTTACACTCATAATTGAACTTTTTGTTGTTGAAGATTTATATTGCCTATCATGGATAAGCCTGAATAGGCTTGTTTTCACCATTAGACAGTTTGTCGATAGAAAGCCTGAGCCTACACTTTTACCAACCCAACGGATTTTTAACCTCCCACACCACATAGACATGGTATGAGAGCAACTGGCCTTTGATGATGCTGTAAGTTATACACAGCGATGGAAATCCAAATTGGCAGAGGTGGGGGCACACTCGGAGTTTCTTTGTCTTTTTCAATATCGGCATGTCAAAATTCTCTCCGTCTTGCCTCGTCTCGTCGCTAGGTGTCTCGGCGTGAAAAATGATGACCGGCGGAAGGAGGAGTAATTTTTCTGCTGATTGTGGATTGTGGGAATGCGGAAAGCGTGTGGAGGCCAGCCAAAAGTGGAAGTGATTCAGGAATGAATATGGGCATTTTCGTGTCGTTTCCGAAATACCAATTGTACTGACTACCGGTGCAGGACGGTTTCCTCATCCTGGTCTTCCTTCAAGTCATCTTCCTCCTCTACCTCCTCCACATCCCCACGTCCACGTCCACGTCCACGTCCACTTCCACGTCCATGTCGACATCCACACCCACGTCCACGTCCATGTCCACATCCACGTCCACGTCCACGTCCACGTCCACGTCCACGTCCACGTCCACGTCCACGCCCACGTCCACGCCCACGTCCACATCCACGTCCACGTCCACGTCCACGTCCACGTCCACGTCCACGTCCACGTCCACGTCCACGTCCATGTCCTCGTCCACGTCCACGTCCACATCCACATCCACATCGTCCTCTTCGTCCTTTTTTATCCACTTCTTCTTCCTCCTGTTCGGCACCTCTCGATTCCCTTCCTGCACAATATCCCACACATCCTCTCTGTCCCCTTCCCCCTCCTCTTCTTATTCCTACTCCTCTTCCTCCTCTTCCTCCTCGTCCTCCTCTTCCTCCTTTTCCTCTTCCTCTTCCTCATTGTCCCCCTCTTCCTCCTTGTCCTCCTCTTCCTCCTCTTCTTCCTCCTCTTCTTCCTCCCGTTCCTCCCCTTTCTCCCGTTCCCCCTTCCTCCTCCTCTTCCTCTTACTCCTGCTCTTCCTTTTCCTCCTCTTCTTCCTGCCATTCCTGCCGTTCCTCCCATTCCTCCCCTTCCCCCTGTTCTTCCTCTTCCTCCTGTTCCTCCTTTTCCTCCTCTTCTCCCCCACCTTCACCGCGTTCCTCCCCTTTCTCCCGTTCCTCCCATTCCTCCCTTTCCTCCTGTTCCTCCTGTTCCTCCACTTCCTCTTCCTCTGCCTCTTTTTTTTGTCCCTTCATCGCTCACTCTTTCTCATCCTCTTCCTTTTCCTCTTCCGCTCGTCCTTTTCCTATTACTCATCTTCCTTGTTTTCCTTATCCCAAATAGCTAAGTAAAATACAGGTTACCGTTCGAAATATTTAATTCAGTTTAAGCTTGATATTTATTTTAATAAATGATTGCTATATAACAAAAGAACATTGCAAATTATAAATAAATAATTAAAAATAACACAACTATTACAAAAGATTAGTCGGCCAGTGAACTCTTTCTTTCTACACGCATTATCTCTACATAACTCATATATCGTGATAGAATCATAACAACCACATGTGGCAGTCTGGCAGGTAGGCGCTACTAGCCCACCTGAGTTAGCGTCTGCAACCTGGATGTAGGTCAACCTGAGCTGACATTCTGATTAACCCTTTTGTCATATACCATTCGCTAAACTGTCCTGAGCGATAATGAGGGTTATCGCTTTCTATCTCTATATATAGCGCATGTTCTCCGTCATAACAATGTTTGTGGTATATAATGCAATGTGTTCCTACTTTATGCTGTACCTTGCTGCTAGATATTATCATATTTAGTCAGGCCACTCTGGATAGTCTCAGTCCTACTCGAAATGGAATATTGTCACAGAAGGAACATCACTTATGCTTAAGTCACAAATGGCCTGGGTTGTTTGCAGCGGCCATAAGTCACCAAATTGTCAAAACCGTATGGTGACTATACGGTTGAATACCCTTGTCGTGCGGCGACTGCCTTTTTACTGCTCACCGCAATGGGTTGCGATTTGCTTAACTTGACATTAAACTTTTAAAAGAAATTGCAAGGCCATAGGTCGCAACCCCACAACAAGGTGACCGTACGGTGCTGTTCAGTGACTTTAGTCATGTGGTGGCCACAAGAAACCCTGTTGCGGTGACAGAAGAAATCCTACAGGCGCTGATTGCTGTATGGACACCATGCAATTTATTAACATTTCTACAGCAGACTGCAACACCATACAATTGTGCATGTTATTTTAACATGGGTAATTCAGACACACAGACTGGACAGCAGGCACCATTCACGATATGATACTGTGGATCCTGCCCAAACTAACCACCCAGCGGCCACGAACGCTCCGGGGGCGCCACCTTGAGAAACCTGGGTCGTTACCCATATGCTTGATTGGTGGTGAAACAATATCAAATTTCCCGCCATTTCGGTCATGTGACCCTACGGTGGTTTGAACTCCATGCACAACCATCGCAGCTGCTGCCATCTTTGCACCATCCAGCTTTCTTCGCCCACCCACCCACACCACTAGATAAAGCTTGACTCTATAGGGTTGGGGGTTCGAGTCCTGCCTGATCCATTCATCAGCAGTGGACCCGAAGAAGCAGAATGATGGTGGATCAGGTTCCAACAACTCATACCTGTACCAATGACATAACCGATCAAATAAAATCCATTGTACCAAATGCTGTCTCGTGTGGTGAATTAGTAAAGGTCCCATCCATAGTCCGCTGACCGCAAAACCGTATGGCGGCAGCATGATATATGACCTAAGCATAACTGGTTGTAAAATATACTAAAGCTATGGCCAGCCATGGGTAATGGCGGGTAGATTCATAATTTTCTAAGTTTTCTTTATTATAATAGACACCTTCCACTTTTTGTATGATTTTCAAAAGTAAGTTTTCTCTTAATTATTTTATGCTTTTCAAAAGCTTCCCTTCTCTTATATTATATTATGTACTTTATGTTATTATAATAATTATGAACATCTCCTTTTTTATAAATAATGTTAAAGTTTGTTTGGTGGACACTTTTATTCATCTGAGTACAGACTTTCTTCAGCGCAGAGGCACTGGTTTTCGAGCCAGGCTTAGGTACACTATTTAATATAAGAACAGTGTTAAAGATAATACAATATTATTGCATTCAGCTATATAAGTGGTTGTGGTATATCTAGTCACAATCAAGTATTCAGTATGTATATTCATAGGTGCTGTTTTGCGTAGTTTTCGTTGCGGAGGTTGTGTTGGTACGATCTGGATTTAAGTAACGGTTGGTTATTGGAGTTTTACGTCCTGGCAACATCTCAAGTCATATCAGGACGAGCACCAACTTCTCACAGTGTGCACTCAGGGTAACTTTATAGTGCTGCCCCACTGGGAAATCAGGTCTCCGGCACCATTACCTGTTATCCCACTCAGTTCACCGTTCCATGGTCTTTCCCTCTGACACACACTCACAGAAGAACGCCAAGATTTAGTGACAGTACACTTCCACTGGTTTATTACAAAACAGTCAAGTGACCCGCCCCCTAACTCGCTTGGTCCCACCTCACCTCTATAGGTGGGTGGGGTGTGTGCTAGCCACACGCAGTAGAGGGCAGCCCAGTCAGGGCCCTATTCAGTGACCAGCGTGCTGCCACCTATCTCAGTTCAGTGTAACTGCATAGGTGGCTAGTGTGCTGCCACCTAGCGCAGTTCAGTGCAACTGCATAGGTGTGCAGCATAGTATCTGCCGCCACCGTGTGGTAGTGGAGCTCATGTACAGACTACTACACTATTAATGTCGAGCCCAATCTAGGAAGTGACAAGGATCAATTTTATAAGTCATTGGTTTGACTGGACGGGATCCGAACTCCCGATCTCCTGCACTCAAGGCCCGTGCTCTACCGATTCAGCCACCGTTCCCGGTCTGGATTTAGGTAAAACAAAGTAATTATCCCAACTGCACGGAATACTCGAATTATCGTCACAGTATCCGTGTAAGTAGCACTTCATACCCTGAAATGTCGATTTGCCTCAGGACATATGTAACGCAATTTACTCCCAGCAATGTGAATTATAACTGATTGTGGTTTTACATCCTAGAACTTTATCTAAAAGCCTTATCTAGCTTCATAATGCTGCCACACTTGGATACAGAGTGGCCAACACACTTATGAAATATCTCACTCAATCACATTATTTTGACAGTGAATCAACCAGGCCTTAAAGCTGCATAGTCCGATGAAATATCAAATTTTCAAAACCAAACCAATTATCCAGATTTGATTTTACATATCTAACTTAGATACTGATGCACTTATTAAGCATTTGTTTCTGCGTAGAAGGCAATACTAAGTCAATTTAACAGAACCTGTTACTGCAGAGGTCTATGTTGTCAGAAGCTTGCCAAAACTATTTGTCCATGTTTGCACCTAAAATATCTCAAAAGTTTACCATTTAAAATAAAAGTAACTTTGAACTAATATAAAGTAGATACTAGTGATTGATCTAATATATTTATCTCAGAAAAAATACAGAAATTCAAAATCATCGGACTATGCAACTTTAATCTTAGATAAAAGATTCACCCAGTAATCGCAGTACACGGGTGAAAACCAGCCTTATATAAAAACGGGCGAAAAAACGGGTTAATGAAATGAGAGCCTAATTT
The DNA here is from genome assembly GCA_030323885.1 of Branchipolynoe longqiensis. Taxonomy (NCBI): domain Eukaryota; kingdom Metazoa; phylum Annelida; class Polychaeta; order Phyllodocida; family Polynoidae; genus Branchipolynoe; species Branchipolynoe longqiensis. The sequence goes on along the minus strand of CM059190.1, from coordinate 78,479,701 downwards.
CACAATCTAAGAAGCAACATTTATTCTTTGTATATGCTACCTTTGAGTTGAAAAATATAATAAAATAGCTAGTTTAATATATTTTAAAATTGAAATCGACGGCATTTTATGGCCGCCAAGTTGGATTTTTGCATTCTCTCCCATTTCACTAGATCTGTGCCAATATAAGTAACCATTTGACACTGGAGCCAGGCATTCTACTTCTTGTTCCATACTAAAGCTATTTTCGCCCATCTTTAGACTACGTTGGTATTCACCCGTGTATTGCGAGTACCGGGTGAATCCTTTATCTACTTTAATCTATGCTCCCAATACTGAACGCTAGGGAAGATAGCTGCAAATAGATTTGTAAGTGTGGTTTGACTTGGGCGAGAATTAAACACAAGACCTCTGGAACTGTGAATAGACACTGTAGCCACTGAATATTCTCGCCCGGTCTTAGCATACATACTGGTAAAGGATGGTGTTACAAACAAAAAGGAACAGTGTGCCTAGAGTGGGATTCGAACCCACATGTCTGCCCGTCTTCCTGGTGTGATAACTCTACCCAAACTTACCTGCGTATGTGGCATTTCAAGTAAGTGAGATCGACCGGACGTATCCGATTATGTGACCGAGTGGGATATTGGGTCATGATGCTGCCGGCACCCTACGGGATATGACCTTGGATGTTGCTAGGAAGTACATCCTTCTCCCCACAAACAAAGAAACAAACCTTGGGGCAGTGAGTACAACTTACTACCTGCCCATGTCAGCTTCTTGCCAGGTCACCGGGCATGGTGGCCGAATCGGTAGAGCGCAGGCCTCCCGTGCGCGAGATGGGGAGTTCAATTCCTTGTCTAGTCAAACCAATGACTTCTAAAATTGATACTTGTCGCTTCCTAGCCTGGCTCTTCATTAATAGGAACTGGTTAGCACAGTGTCAGGATAATGTGACTGTGTGAGATATCGGGTCAAGGGGCTGGCAGCCTTATTTCCCAGCTGGGCAGCACTATAAAGTCACCATGAGTGCGCACTGCTACAACTCGGTACCCGTCCTGATATGACCTTCGATTTTGCTAGGACGTAAAACAACAAACAAATGATCAATTCGCCATCACTGCTATGGGGAAGGGAGGGGGGAGGGATGGGGAAGAGAGGAGGGGAAGGGGTAGATAAAAGATTCACCCGGTACTTGTAGTACACGGGTGAATGACAACGTAGTCTAAATACGGGAGAAAATAGCTTTAGTATGGACCAGGGAGTAGAATGTCTGCCTCCAGTATCAAATGGATATTTATATAGGCACAGAGTTGATGAAATGGGAGAGAATGCAAAAAGACAAGATGGCGGCCGTAGAACGCCGTCGATTTCACTTTAAAATCTTATTAAACTAGATATTATATTATATTTTTCAACTCAAAGGTAGCAGGCTAATAATAAAACAGATGTAAAGAATAAATGTTACTTCTTAGATTGTGAAATTAGGCTCTCATTTCATTGACCCGTTTTTTCGACAGCTTTTACATAGGGTTGATTTGCACCCCTACTGCAGCAGTACAGGGTGAATCCTGTATCTAGGGGAGGGGTAAGAGAGGGGGAGGGGTGAGGGGAAGACAGAGGGAGGGGAGAGGGAACGGGAGTGGAGGGGGAGTGGGATGGTGATTCTACACAGGTCGGTACACATCCTGCTATGACCGTCGATGTTGCCAGGACGTAAAACTCCCACAACCAACCATCTTGCCGGGTGCAATCAGTGCTAACCATTTTGCGTGTTCATTCAACCCTATAAGGGGATTACGTTGGCTGCATGCGCGAAGAACATACCTGTCATATAGAAGCAGCATCAGCCCGGTGTGTCTATAAATAACACAACGCGGCACGACACTGCACTGCAGCCTATTTATGGCAATACACGTGTATGCGCTGTGCATTTCAAACTGGCCAACCGCAAATAGGCAAAAACTGACAGACAACCGAGAACATGTCCAGAATCAGCAATTCGGCCAAAATCTAGAAGGCAGTCGAAAATGGAGTGCGTCAGCAAAATTTTAATATCGTGAAAAGTGGCGTATTTAGGGAAACACTATAATATTATGACGACCTCCTATTTTCTGGTTTATCATCCTTGAATTGTAGCGGACTGGTGATCTTCTTATAGTTGCATAGTCCGATGGTTTCGAGCTTCTCTAACATTCTGAGATAACTATACTGCACTATAAGTAAACGCAAGTTGTTTACATTTGGTTATTCCTAGGTGTGATTCATTAACCTTTTTTTATAACATTTATGATTGTAATGAATGAGGAATTATTATCCTGTCATCTTTCATTAGTATGTTATTGTGTGTTGTTATGTTATTTTTGCATGTGTAGTACGACTTTATGTCGTTTCTGAGCAAATTACTTATTTCAATTCCTGTTGTAGTGTGTTTCGTGACTTCTTTTAGTGTCACGTCTCTTTGTGTTTCTTTGGCCATCTGTGCTAGGTCATCTTCTATGATGTTCAGCGCAGCTATTGTGATGTCATTATCGAACAGGTCATGTGGCTTGGTCTTCAACATGTGTGCGCATTATAGTGTATCTGCAAAGTCCAGGTATGTTCCCTTCTAGATAAAAGATTCACCCGGTACTTGTAGTACACAGGTGAAGGACAATGTAGTGTAAATACGGGCAAAAATAGGTTTATTATGGAACATGAAGTACAAACTGTGGCTCCAGTACCAAATGGCTACTCATATAGGCACAGAGTTGGTGAAATGGGCGAGAATGCAAAAAGACAAGATGGCGGCCAGATAATGCTGTCGATTTCACTTTTAAATTGCATTAAAGTATATGTTTTATTATATTTTCCAACTCAAAACTAGTGGGTAGACATGAAGACATATACAAAGAATAAATGTTGCTTCTTAGATTGAGAAATTATGCTCTCATAAAGACTCAGTTCATTAGCCCGATCTTTTTACCATTTTTATATAAGGCTGATCTTCACCCATGTACTAGAAGTACCGGGTGAATCTTTTATCTAGTTCCCTTCATGCATTTGACATTTAGATTATAGTTTTGGAGTCGCATTCACATGCTTTGCATGTGAGCCGATAGTTTGTACAGTGGTTTATTCATTATGGCAATTAAAGCATTACGTATATCTTGGAGCCAGTGACAGTTGTTACAATCCACCACATCTGAAGAACTGTCACCATTTCTATTAATTAAGAGCGGCTAACAGGTCCAAGTCCTATTATAGCTGTATCCTATTGATTGATAGTAGGTTGATCACTATAATCTACCTTACTTTAGTTTGACCTAACGTATATTTTAAGTGGCTAACTTCTGAGATACTTGAAGTACAAACATGAACAAATAATGTCGGCAAGTATGCCAAAGTCTGAGACCACAGGCTTCTGTTGTAGAATATTTTATTAAGTTGCCTAAGAATTCACTTCTAATTCTATGTGGCAACAAATGTTTTATTGATGCACAAGTATCTAAGTTAAATATGTAAAATCACCATCCCGCTCCTCCTCCACTCCCGTTCCCTCTCCCTCCCCCTGCCTTCCCCTCCCCCCCTCTCCTCCCCTCTTGTATCCCCTCCCCCACCTCCCTTCCCCACCCCTCCCCTGCTCCCTTCCCCACCCCTCCCCTGCTCCCTTCCCCATAGCTTCCACTCCTTCCCCCTTCACCATCCCCCACCCCCCTTACCCTATTCCCCCCCCCCTTTCCCCTTCCCCTTTTCCCTCCCCCTCCCCTCTCCCTCTCCCTCTCCCCTCTCCCTCTCCCTCTCCCCTCTTCCTCTCCCCTCTTCCTCTTCCCTCTCCCTCTCCCTCTCCTCTCCCCTTCCCTCTCCCCTCTCCCCCCTCCTCCCCCTCTCCTCTCCCTCTCTCCCCCTCTCCCTCTCCTCTCCCTCATCCCCTCTCCCCTCTCCCTCTCCACCCTCTCCCTCCTCCCTCTCCCTCCCTCTCCCCACCCCCTGCCACCTCCCTTAGCCTGCCCTTCCTCCCTACTTCTCCCCCTCCTCTCCCCTCCTTCCCATCCCCCACCTTCCCCCCACCTCCGCCACACCGCCATCCACCGCCATCCACCGCCCACTCCGGACTCCACCGAGCTGCACCCCCCCCCCCCCCGCACCTCGCACCCGCACCCGCACCTCGCACCTCGCACCCGCACATCGCACCCGCACCCGCACCTCGCACCCGCACCTCGCACCCGCACCTCGCACTCGCACCTCGCACCGCCACCTCGCACCGCCACCTCGCACCGCCACCTCGCATCCCACCTCTCCATGCCCTACCACCACTCCCTACTCCCCACACCCCTCCCATTACCACCCACCATCATACCTAGCTGCCCCCAGGCCCGTCACATCCTTTGCTCATCACATTCGGGTCATATTCCACATACAAAGAGGCACATATTCTGCCCACGCAGTTCAGCTCAGCTGAGCCCAGCCCAGCCAACAGGTGAGGTGGCTGAATGAGTCAAACGCGGGCCTCGTGTGTCGAGATCAGGAGTTTGGTTCCCGGTCGAATCAAACCAATGACTTATAAAATTGATACTTGTTGCTTCCTAGCCTGGTCCTCAGCATTAATAGGATAGGGTAAGGACTTGTTAGTTCAGTGTCAGGATAATGTGACTGAGAGGGATATTGGGTCATGGTGCTGGTGGCCTGATTTCCCAGTGGGGCAGCTCTATAAAGTTGACATGAGCATGTACTGTCACAAGTCGGTACATGTCATGATATGAACTTAGTTGTTGTCAGGACGTTAAAATCGAACAACCGACCAACCTAGCTGAGCCATGTTCAGCACCGCTAGGTGGAACAGGTTGGAGGCTGTGTGTGTGCCTAATCTATAGCCAATGTCCGAACCCAGATTCATTCAGTGACCAAATCATCTTTTGTGATGTCCCTGCCGAGGTACGCTGCACTTTAAAGGCAAGCTTTATCTATTTATTCATTATGCACTTTTGAATAAGGATTTTTATTTACTCACTTACTTAATTTCTAAACAAAGTTGTATTTGCTTAATTTGTTTGATTGATTTAATTTGCTTCATTTGCTTCCTTTGCTTCAGTAGTTTAATTTGTTTCGTTTCTATCATTTGCTTCATTTGCTTCATCTGTTCCGTCCTCATATGACCTTAGATGTTGCTAGGACGTAAAACAACAAGAAACAGACAAACATCATCTGTTTTGTTTATTTCGTTTGTTTAATTTGTTTAATTTGTTTAATTTGTCTATTTTGTTTAATTTGTATAATTTGTTTAATTTGTTTAATTTGTTTAATTTGTTTAATTTAATTTGTTTAATGTTTAATTCGTTTAATTTGTTATATTTGTTTCATTTGCTTCCTTTTTTTCATTTATTTCAATGTTTGATTTGGTTCATTTGGTTCAATTGGTTCATTTGATTTTTTGGTTCATTTTGTTCATTTGGTTCATTTGGTTCATTCGTAAAATGTATTGCGTTCGTTTGATGTGGTTAAATTGTTTAATTCATTTATTTAATTTGTTTTGTTTTATTTTGTTTGTGTTGTTTGATTTATTTGATACGTTTTCTATGTTTTCTATGTTTTCTATGTTTTCTATGTTTTCTATGTTTTCTATGTTTTCTATGTTTTCTATGTTTTCTATGTTTTCTATGTTTTCTATGTTTTCTATGTTTTCTATGTTCTCTATGTTTTCTATGTTTTCTATGTTTTCCGTTTTCTATGTTTCTATGTTTCTATGTTTCTATGTTTTCTGTGTTTTCTATGCTTTCTTTATTCTGTTTATTTTGTTTGTTTTCTTTGTTTTCTTTGTTTTCTTTGTTTTCTTTGTTTTCTTTATTTTCTTTTTTCTTTATTCGTTTCATTCGTTTTATTGGTTCTATTCATTTCATTGTACTAATTCATTATTTAATTGAAAAACTCTTTAGTAATATCGTTAATTTTATTTACTAATTTTTATTCACTTATGTTATTTATTTACTCATTATATACACCTACATGTTCTTCGGGCAGTGGTTTTTACAAACAGTTGAATATATATCTATATATACATACGCATCTACATATATACATGTATTTATGTATGCATATGTGTGTACTAAACAAAACGGGAGGTCACTAACGGTAATTGATAATTAGCCACCTTGTACATTCTGCCTGTTGATGCCTAACCACCGCGTTTTCAGTGACTCCGGATACCCAAACTTATATGTACCGAGCATCATGGTCTGATGATCTTATCTCCTCCTACTGCCGCCTCCTGCCCTCCACCTCCCCTCCCCTCCCCTCTTCCCTGATCGCTCGCTCAGTATCCCTCCCTCCTTCCACACACCCCCCCCCCCCCCCCCCCCCCCCCCCCCGCGTCCTCCCGCTTCGGTCTCGCCAGTCCTGCTTTCCTCCCCTCTCGTGTTCTACTCTTCCCTCCTCTCCCCTCATCCCCACCCCCTCTCCCCCCTCTCCCCCCTCTCCACCCTCTCCACCCTCTCCACCCTCCCACCTCTCCCCCTCTCCCACCCCCATCTCCCCTCTCCCTCCTCTCCGCTCCTATCCCTCCTATCCCCCTCTCCGCTCCTCTCCGCTCCTCTCCCCTCCTCTCCCTCCTCTCCCCCTCCTTCCCCCTCCTCTCCCCTCCTCTCCCCTCCTCTCCCGCTCCTCTCTCCCCCTCTCCTCCCCTCCTCTCCCCTCCTCTCCCCTCCTCTCCCCTTCCTCTCCCTTCCTCTCCCTTCCTCTCCCCTCCTCTCCCCACCTCTACCTCCTCTCCCCACCTCTACCCTCCTCTCCCCTCCTCTCCCATCCTCTCCCCTCCTCTCCTCCCTCCTCTCCCATCCTCCCCCTCCTCTCCTCTCCTCCCCTCCTCTCCTCTCCCCTCCATTCCTCTCCCCTGCATTCCTCGCCCTCATTCCATCTCCCCGCCCCCATTCCTCTCCCCTCCATCCTCTCCCCTTCCCCTCCTGTACCCTCCCCCTCCTATACCCTCTCCCCTCTCCTCCCTCCTCTCCCTCCCCTCCCCTCCTCTCCCTCCCTCCTCTCCTCTCTTCCTCCCTCCCCTCCCCTGGTCCCTCCCTCATCTCTCTCCCCTGCGCTACCATCCATCCTCCGCTCCCTCCCCCTCCCCGTGCCCCTGCTCCTCCACTACCACACACAACTTTCCTGATGCACCTGCTTTTGAGGCGTTGAGTGCAGAGAAACTTTCCTTCATCTGTATTCACGCGCGCTCAAATTGTCATATATACTTACAGCGTAAGAACCATTCTGTACCTTTGTCATCTTTTCTTCTTCGCATAGGTAGGCCTACTATCACTATTGTTGTATTCCATACGAAACTTGCGAACACGAAATGCTTGCATTAAAATATGAGAAGGGCGATTGTCACGTCTAAATACTGATATTTTAATTTAATCAGTTTATATTGAATACAGAGACGGACTACATCTTAGTAGCGATTTAGAAATAGCTCAATACAATATTAAAATAATGGCTATAAATGTGGTTAGGTTAAATCCGTTCCTAAGATACTGATGCTGGTCCATTAAATAATTATTAAATTTGATATCTATGTATACCTATATTACACAACTATCGATATATCTATGTAGATATTGATATATCGATCTATATATCGATATATATATCGATATATCTATGTAGATATTGATATATCGATCTATATATCGATATATATATATTGATATAGCTATGTAGATATTGATATATATATATAGACATCTATATATATCGAGAAATATATATATATATGTACAGATATATATAGCGGAAAGAACTTATGCTGTACTACCCATGCTTAGTGGAAAAGGTATATTGCATTATTTTATGCTCTTTCATGATGAATTTATTCATACTTGCATCTTAATACATCGATACTGAATATAAGCATAGATTTTGTTGTCCTTTAAAATAAAAAAAACACCAACAGTTAATACAACATAATTGATGGGAAAATTGAATTAACTGTATATAGGATGTATAATTAATTATGCGGATATAAATATGTGGAGTATTCCTTTATTATTATTATTGCTATGAGGTTATTCGCTAAATATATTATGTCCAATTGTTGACCTGCCTGGATTTGCCCCGGGTTGTCTCCATCAGCGCCACCACCGGCCATTTCCACCGGCGCTCGTGCCAGGTCAGTCACTTGCCCATTGGATTTGAAACTGTTTGAATCATTGCACTGATCATGAGTGCATTACAGGGTCTTAGAACAGACTGATCAGGCATGAGGCAATGCCACACACTACAGGCTATTGTAGCGATTGCGGCGTGCCACATAATAACCACGGCCAAGGATCGTGTGGGAGAAGATGTATCAACACAGTAGCAACTAAACCGGGGAGGTGTACTCTGAGCAGCACAGCAGCTGCAAAAACGTGGAGATCGGCAGGTGATCGGGAGGAAAATAGCGAAATGGAGTCGACCGTTTCGGCTATGGCCGCTATATCGCTGGAGGAATGGGAGAAGAAGGCAAGAGAGGATATGGATGTCCTAAAAGCGGAAATGAGGGTATCCACCCTCGAGGAGGAGGTCCAGGAACTCACAGCAGAATGAGAGAGATGACTGAACCGGAGGAGGATGACCGTTAACCAAGATGGTGGACGACGGTGTACAAATGTGGCGGGAAACCAGCACACAGCCATTGATGAACAATCGGACGACTACACACAGACGACACAACCAGCTCTACCACTGCCATCTTGGATGCATGGAAGTGAAAAGGACGATGGACATTCGATGTTCAGCAGATCGCGTTGGCGGTCGACGGGGTCGAGCAGGAGGAGACAATCATCGAGATCAAGCAGTGATGGGAGTTCGTCCAGACGTCGTGAAGTAAGTGGTCTCTCAAGAGATACTCTCAAGGGAAAGACGATCAGACAATGAATGCATATGACCTAGTGAGGTGCCTAGACATTCCAGGCCTGACAATAGCAGACTACAGGGCCTTTATACAGCATGTGAGTTTTATTTCTACTAGGGCGAGGGACGACCATTATAAAGACATTGCCCACATTGACCACGTTTTAGCAATCCTCAAGCTAGCTGAGAGCATAGGGTTTGCTGCTTTCACAAAAGCCCATCAAGATGAAAGCATCGAACACTATGGCCCACATAATATGAAGGCTAAGAAGTCTGTAACAGAGAATTACTGTGGGCATAGGCATTCACCAGGCAACTTCGCACAGTAAGACTTGTTATGCCTGGAACAGTGAATCAGGATGCTGCAAGTCTGAAACAGGGAATTACAGTGGGCATAGGCATTCGCCAGGCAACTTCGCACGGAAGGCTTGTTATGCCAAGAACAGTGAATCAGGATGCAGCAAGTCTGGAACAGGGAATTACAGTGGGTGTAGGCGTTCGCCAGGCAACTTTGCACGGAAGGCTTGTTATGCCTGGAACAGTGAATCAGGACACGGAAACTCCGACAATGAGTGTCGGTTTACGCATATTTGCTCGCGGTGTGGCTCGAAGTCACACAAATGCTCCAAGTGCAAAAATTGACATGGGAGGATGGATATGTTACAGACTGTGTGGAGCGAGATCGCTGAGATTAACAGGATGAGGACTGTGGATACTATTGCTCGGAATCCATTACGAGATGAGGCCATTATCTACGGCAACGGCGCAGGTAATACGGTGAGTGCAGGGAACCGTATCACTGGAGAGCAGTTAGGAGGCATGACTGTCGGTGACAATGAGAGCAATGTTCAATTAGCGAGCCAGGCGGCTGGCTCTGAAATGTTGACTGTTGGATGTGTGTCCGTGCGTAACACCCCCAGCGACTGAGTGAGATTTGGCTGTGTGCATGCCAGCTGCTCACCAGTCAGCGGTTCACCCGGTCATGCAAACTTGGACTGTGTTGTGTGTAATTGCCCAATGATAATGTTAACCTAATCGATACTGACTCGCTTGATTAGTTCCCCATTAACCATGAACAACATATGAAATGTAATGTTGATGTTTCAGCTGGGGTTGAGGCTGCTGGTGTGGGCGAGGTTAAGGAAAGCCAGATTCAGACTGGAGCATTGGTGGATGGGTTGCACTGGGTGCAACCAGCTGGCGCCAGTAGTGAGGATCGCTTATTTGTTGAGCAAGGTGATCTTGGGGGCCTGCTTGCTCACATTAGGGAACGGTTGGGGAGCCACCTGTGACAATTAAGGTCACTAATGAGTGTGTGCATGGCTGTTGTAGATGCGTGCATAATATTGCCGCGGTCGCTACTCAACTTAAACCTTGCAGATTTTTTGTTGAGTTATTTATGCGGGGCAACACAGATGTAATAAACCCCGCATGTGCTGCTAGTTATGTGCCAGATAGGACTAGGAGAAAGTCGGCATGGGAGGTTGATATTATTAACAGGAAGTTATGGGACGAGGAGATAGATGGTGTCATCTCTGTCACCAATGCTCATCCTATATGCCCCGTCCTGATATGACCTTAGATGTTGCCAGGATGTAACACTCCAACAACCAACCAATCCTATTTGCACGCATGACGCATTTGTCGTTCCTAAAGACAATGGTGCCGGTCATGCGGTCATTGACTGCAGTAGGCCGTCCGAATCCTCTGTTAATAATTTCACTGATCAGGTTTGCCAACAATTTTCATATAAAGGCCTAGATGATGTTACAGACATGTCAGAAAGGGGGAATGTCCTTGGAACCATAGGCATTAAATATGCATATAGTGCTGTCTCTATGCACTGCAATGATCGGCAACGCCAGGGGCTCCGATATCAGATACCTGGGGAGGAGGATTTTACTTACTTTCTTGATAACCGCCTCAGTATGGGCCTATCATCTAGACTATACATATTTTCAAAGATTTCTGATGTTGTCAGATGCTGTGTTTGGGATGGATTCAATCGAGTCGTAAATTATTTGGATGACTTTTGTCTAGTTGGAGGTACTATTCAGGAGGTAGAAGGGGCCCAAAGGATATTGATAGCGATACTGAGAAGGCTTGGGTTGTGAGATTAGAGCTTAGTCTTCCACAGGAGAAATTAGATAAGACCATAGCCATCTTGCATAGGTTACGTGGATGGAGGAAAGCCTCCAAAAAAGATCTTGAGCGGGTGGGGGGGCCTTCTGGCTCACCGCTCGAAAGTCATTAAGGGTGGGAGAACGTTCACCAGACGTATTTATGACCTTTTGGCTAAGCTTATGCAAGCATTTCATAGAGCAAGATTGAATAGAGGAATAAGGGAGGACATTAACTGGTGGGTTAACTTCTCAAGTTCCTTTAACGGTAAGGCTAAGATCTTGGGTAAGTTCGCTCCAGTCATCTCTACATATAGCGATGCCCTGAACTGGGGGTTCGGGGCTCTGCATGGCCGTGATTGGGTAGTTGGTTCGTTCAATGATGAAATTGGAGCTATATATATATATAGCCATAATAAATGCCCAGCGGCTCGCCGCTGGGGTTTAAATGCGCAACACGGAGGTCGGCGCGCCGGGCGGTAGCCCAGGACTAATGGCCTTGTCGGCCTCGTTAAGATAAGGCGGGGGGAGGAAATCCGAGCCCCAGTTCCGGGGCCGGCGCAGGGACAAACGCGCCGCCTCAGCGCACTCGCTGACTCTGCCCCCCCCTGCCCCCCCACCCACGGGGGGCGGGGGGAGGGGGAGCGAGCCGGGGCACCTCCCGGCTCCTCCAACTGCCGGCATTCTGCTGGCTGCGCGCATCCTGCCTCCACACATCCCGAGCTGCTCAGCAACCGCTCGGATGTGCGCACCTCGTCCCTCCCCCAGCCTGACTGCTGCCCTGATGGCAGAGGACGAGTTCCACTTTTTAGACTGGGCCACCCTAGCGGGGCTCAGCAGGAAAACTACCGGCGTAATGGCACAAGAGGACGTGACCACCATCGCCACACTGCACGCGGTGGACAAGTCGGATTTCACGGCCCTCGACATATCGCGCGGTCAGCGCGCCCTCCTCCAGGTAGCGCTCAGCGGGATCGGCAATGAGGACTCCAGGCCTAGCGCCCCCTCAAGCCCTGGGGAGGACAGCCAGCCCACCCCAGGCCAAGCCGACCGAGCAGCAGCCGACATCAGCCAAGAAAAAGCCAAGCAGGAGCGCCACGCCATATTGGAGGCGGGTGCGGCTTTCGACCAACTGTGGTCGTCGACAGCGCCCAGCAAGGTACTGGGGCGGGCTAGGGACGAGACAGTCGAGACGCCTGAGCGCACCCGCCCCCCGGGCGCAGCCGGCTACATACCGCCTCCCCCGCCCCCCACGGACCAACCGAGCCGGCACGGAGCCGGCCCGGACCCGCGCCATAGCCTCACCATACGGGCTAAGTCCAATAAAGCGCTCCGTATCATAGACTATCTGCCACGCACGGTGTGCGACAGGATTGCAAAAAAGAGGAAAGAGTACCACCGGCAGGTGCTGGACCCCCCCACAGGGCAGGTGCACTTCAAAACCGAGGAGGATAGTTGCGCCTGTGTCTACCTCACGCAGGGCGAGTGGGGCGCCGCAAACCAGTGCTTGTTCGCGCACCTCCTGCAACTTGGCCAAGTACAAAGGGAGGATCTGGAGTACTACCTCGCATACACCGCGAGCATCCACAACCTGGCGGCAAAATTTGAGTGGCAATCAGTGATCGAGTATGACACTCAATTCCGGGAGGTGCAGGCCAAGCTCGGCTCTGCCTGGGGCACGGCGGCTACCTACCTGGAGATGCAACTCTTGGTCCCCAGGCAGCGCCCCCCCCCCCCGTGCAAAAAGGGCGCGGAGCCCAAGGCACCCCCGGCGCCCGCCACACACTTACGCCAAGGAGGGCTCAGAACGCAGCAAGCAACCGCCAAAACGGGGGAAAAATGCCCATAACCCCCCTGTAAGTAAACGAGCACGTCAAAAAAGAATAGGGTTGCCTGGGGGGGGGGGCGCCCTCCTTCCCGGACGCCTGGTAGAGAGGTTGCTCCCCCCCCCCCCCCCCCCCCCCCCCCCGACACCCCGGACCGCGCGCACATCATCGCCGGGGTGCGGGAGGGTTTCCGCGTCACCAGTGCGCCCGTGACGGGCGGGCCCTCCCGACAGCCCAACCACCCTTCTGCCACGTGCCCGGAGGCGTGAGACGCGGTAGAAAAGCAAATACGGCTGGAGATCAGCAACGGCCGCTACGTAATCCGCGACGGCCCTGCGCACATCACGAGTGTACTAGGTGCTATACCCAAGGAGGGGGGCGGGATCCGTTTGATCCACGACGCATCCCGCCTGCACGGCAGCGCCCTTAACGACTACGCGGAAGGCGACGGCTACAGCTGCTCCACCGTGGAGGAGGCGGCTGCCCTCCTCCAACACGGCGGATACATGGGACCTGGCCAGCGCCTACCGCAGTGTTAAAATCCACCCCGCTGATTATCCTTATGCAGGTTTACAGTGGACTTTTGCAGGGGACAGCTCCCCCACATACCTCCAGGATACCCGACTGATGTTCGGCGCGCGGTTGAGCGCTATAACGTTCAACCAGCTCACGCAGGCGGCTGTCGGTATCATGCGCGCACGGGGGTGGGGTGACCATGTGCTGGTCTATTGCGAAGATTTTTTCATCACCCACCCCCACCGCGACGGCTGTCGTCGCCTCATGAGCGAACTCATGGCTCTCCTGCGCGAGCTGGGGTTCGCCATCAATTACAACAAAATTGTCGGGCGAAGCACAGCCATAACCTTCCTAGGCGTGGCCATAGACACGGTCACGTTCACCCTCGGGCTACCGCCCGCAAAACTCAGCGCACTCATAGCTGAGGCCGAATCAGCCACGCAGCGCCGCAGTCTCACAAAAAAAGAGATCCAGTCGATATGCGGAAAATTAAGCTGGGCCGCCCAGGTAATATACGGGGGGCGCACCCACCTGCGCAGGTTGTTGGATGTAATGGGCGCCCTCGTGCGCCCCTCCCACCGCGCCCGAGTCACCCCCGCCATGCGCGAGGATCTCCGCTGGTTGTGCCTTTTCGCCCGCCAGCACAATGGGCGCACCCCCATCCTGGAGGCCTCCCCCGCCACCCCCATCTCAACCGACGCGTGCCTGGATGGAGCTGGCGGTTACCACAATGGCGACTGGTTCACGGTCGCGTTCAGCGACTGGCCCGGCACAGAGGCCCTATCTATAAACTATAAAGAGGTATTAAGCCTCTTGCCAGCTGCGCACCTCTGGGCGCACACCTGGGCGCACAAACGGGTGTATGTGCACACCGACAACCAGGCAGCGGCAGCCATCATAAACCGCGGCACCGCAAAGGACCCCCTCACCATGGGGTACCTCAGACAAATTTATTACATGTCGGTAACCTACAACTTCAAAATCCGCGCCTTATACTACCCCGGGGTGCGCAATGTGGTAGCCGACGCAGCCAGCCGGCTCATGCTCCCCGGGGGCCCGAGCGGCTGCGCGCGGCCCTGGGCCGCACCATCACAGACGGCCGCCAGGCCCCCCCACCGGGACCTCCCCGCGCCCCATTCGGTGCCAACCACTCCCCGCGCTAGCATGGACGTCGCAGCTCTCGACCGAGAGGTGGCGCAATACCAGGAATCTGCGCACGCCACCAACACCCGCAGGGCATATAGATCGCATAGGGCCGCATACTTGCGTTTTTGCGCGTGGCTGGGTACCCCCACGGCCCCCGCCACTTCCACCCTCCTCTGCCGTTACGCCGCCCACCTGGCGCGGCGACTATGCTATGCCTCCGTGCGGCAATACCTCAACATAGTGAGAATAATTCACCAGGAGCGGGGCCTCCCTAACCCCCTCCAGGGCGACCACCCACTGACCATGACGCTCCGCGGCATACGCCGTGAACGCGGGAGCGCTGTGCGCCGGAAGGCGCCCATCACACCGGAAATGCTCCACGCCATACTGCGCAGCATTGACATTACGGACCCGCCCACGCGGCCACCTGGGCGGCAGCATTAGCCATGTTCTATGGGCTCTTAGGGAGGTCAAACCTCATCCCCACCACCGTGGGGTCCTTTGACGCGTCACGGCACCTGCGCCGATCTGACGCGCGCTTTTCGAGCACCGGGGTTGGGCTAACCATCCGTTGGTCCAAAACCAACCAATATCGCGGCCCCGCGCGTGTCATCACCCTGCCGCGCATGCCCGCACACCCCCTCTGCCCCACGCAAGCCTTGTTCAACTCCTGCGCCCTCACACCGGTTGCCCCGCCCCGCGGGGCCGCTGCTCTGGCTGGGGAGGACCCCCCTGACCGCCGCCAGTTTCTGGGCGATCATCCGCGGCGCACTCCAGCGAGCGGCGCATGTCACCGCGGACTATGGATCCCACAGCTTCCGGCGCGGCGGATCCTGCGCCCTCTTCAACACGGGCGCGCCGGAAGCGACCATCCGCGAACTCGGCGGCTGGGTCTCCAACGTGTACAGAGCTTATATCATCGCGGGAGGCATCGCCCGCAACCACCACCACGCCCTGGGCGCAGCTTTGGGCTCGCCCTGAGCACACCGGGCACACCACACCACTACCACTACCACCTGCTGGGACTTGGGACACTGGGCGCGTGAGGGGGGGGGGGGGAGGGCACGCCGCCCGCCACACAGCAGGCCAGGGTGCCTCCTGGCTCCTCCAACTGCCGACATTCTGCTGGCCGCACGCATCCTGCCTCCATGCATCCCGAGCTGCTCAGCAACCGCTCGGATGTGCGCACCTCGTCCCTCCCCCAGCCTGTCTGCTGCCCTGATGGCAGAGGACGAGCCTTGACCTCTCCCACCCACCCTTTGAACATTTGGGGGGGGGGGACACTGGGCGCACGAGGGGGGGAGAGGGCACGCCGCCCGCCACACAGCGGGTCGGCTGCGGCCACTCCCCGCAGGTACCGGGTTCAACACCCAGCATATTGACTTAGCCATTGGCAAATGAACTTACATATTATTACATATTATTACTTTATCTTAGCGCCCCTTACGCCCATTGGGGCAGCGCGCGCATGTGCGCAACAGGTTGAATTGTTACATCATTAACTTTGTGCATTTGTTTATGTAATACTTTAACCATTAGTGACTTTAATAAAGTCTTTTATTCCCCCCGTGTGTTCGCGTCATTTAAGCTATTTTTATTTTGCATGAATATAGTCATTTAATTATTTTTGCGGAATCTTTTAAGCAGTTGGCGCCCCACAGTCAGTGCGTCACCATGTGATGTGGCCACTGGCCCGCAGCGTCGAGTCCCGGCCGAACCCGACGCTGCCGGCTCCGTGTCGGCCCCGGCTGCCGACCTCCTTTTATGGGGCGGCGTGCGGAGAACGGAGAGCCGGGAGCCAGGAGGCCGGGGTCCGGGAGACTGGGATCCGGGATCCGGGATCCGGGAGCCGCGAGGTGGAAGCCGGAGCAGATCTCGGCCGACGACAGGAAGAGGAAGAGCCGCTCTGTGGCCAAAGCAGAAACCACACGCGGAAGGCGGTATGGGCATGGAAGGGGGGGGGGGGGGGGCAGGTGGGGAGTGGGGACAGCCGGGGGGCGGGGGAGGAAGAGAGGGAGAGGCAGGCGGGTCGCTGTGGCAGGCCGGAGGCAGGTGGGGATGATGTCGGGAGGTAGGCGAGGATGCAGTGTTGATGCAGTGTTGATGCAGTTTTGATGCAGTTTTGATGCAGAGTTGATGCAGTGTTGATGCAGTGTGGATGTAGTGTTGATGCAGTGTTGATGCAGTGTTGATGCAGTGTTGATGCAGTGTTGATGCAGTATTGATGCAGTGTTGGAGCAGTGTTGATGCAGTGTTGATGCAGTGTTGATGTATTGTTGATGTAGTGTTGATGTAGTGATGATGCAGTGTTGATGCAGTGTTGATGCAGTGTTGATGCAGTGTTGGAGCAGTGTTGATGCAGTATTGACAGAGTCATGTTGCAATATTAATGCCGTCTTGTTGCAATATTGATGCAGTGTTAATGCAGCATTGATGCAGTGTTGATGCAGTGTTGATGCAGTATTAATGCTGTGTTGATGCACTTTTGATGCCATCTTGTTGCAGCATTAATGAAGCATTGATGCAGTGTTAATGCAGCATTGATGCAGTGTTGATGCAGTGTTGATGCAGTGTTGAGGCAGTGTCGATACAGCGTCAATGTAGTGTTGATGCAGTGTTGATGTAGTGCCGATGCAGCATCAATGCAGCATCGATGCAGTGTCGATGCAGTGTCGATGTAGGGTCGATGCAGTGTCGATGCAGTGTCGATGCAGTGTCGATGCAGTGTCGATGCAGTGTCGATGCAGTGTCGATGCAGTGTCGATGCAGTGTTGATGCAGTGTTGATGCAGTGTTGATGCAGTGCTGATGCAGTCTTGTTGCAATATTGATGCCGTCTTGTTGCAGTATTGATGCAGTGTCGATGCAGTGTCGATGCAGTGTTGATGCAGTCTCGATGCAGTGTTGATGCAGTGCCGATGCAGTGTTGATGCAGTGTTGATGCAGTCTTGTTGCACTATTGATGCCGTCTTGTTGCAGTATTGATGCAGTATTGGTGCAGTGTTAATGCAGCATTGATGCAGTGTTAATGCAGCATTGATGCAGTGTTGATGCAGTGTTGATGCAGTGTCGATGCAGTGTCGATGCAGTGTTGATGCAGTGTTGATGCAGTGTTGATGCTGAGCGGATGATGTGGGCGAGGGAGGGGAGAGGAGTGCGAGTGCGGAGGGGACGAAGGCTGCGAGAGAAAGTATGTGGAGGATTTGGACGGGGGAGGCTGGGGAACAACAGAGGCTGGGGGCAGAGGCAGGGGAGGCTGGGAAGAGGGCGGGGGTAGGCTGGGGACCCGGCGCGGGGTGGGAGGCTGAGGACTCGGCGGCAGGAGGCTTGGGAACAGCCGGGGAGGCTGAGGACAGGGCGGAGGGAGGCTGGGCACCGGGCGGGAGGCTAGGGACCGGGCTGGGAGGCATGGGGCCGTGCGGAAGGAGTCTGGGGAACAGCCGGGGATGCTGGGCGTGGGCGGCAGCGTCGAGGCCCATATTAATGAAACGCTCAACCAGGCACTGTATAAGGCAGGCGTCTGACCGACCTCCTTCTCCTCCTCCTCCTCCACAATCACCACCTCCAGCTTCTTCACCTCCACCACCATCACCATCAGCACTACCTCCTCCTTCACCACAGCCACCCACCCGTCACCTCCTCCACCATCACCACCCGACCACCACCACCCCACCACCACCTCCATCATCACCACCACCTCCACCATCTCCACCATGTCCACCACGTCCACCACCTCCACCACGTCCACCACCTCCACCACCTCCACAACCTCCACAACCTCCACAACCTCCACCACCCCCACCACCTCCACCACCTCCACCACCTCCACCACCCCCCACCACCTCCACCACCTCCACCACCTCCACCACGTCCGTCACGTCCACTAGATCCACCACCTCCACCACCTCTGCCACCTCCTTCACCTCTGCCACCTCCACCACCTCCACCACCTCCGCTACCTCCACCACCTCCACCAATCCGCCTTCTCCACCACCTCCACCACCTCCACCACCGCCACCTCCACCACCTCACCACCTCCACCACCACCACCTCCACCACCACCACCTCCACCACCACCACCACCTCCACCTCCCCACCACCACCTCCACCACCTCCTCCACCACCTCCGCCACCTCACCACCTCCACCACCCACCAATCCGCCTTCTCCACACCACCACCCACCACCTCCTCCACCACCACCAACCACGATCTCCACCACCACCACCACCACCACCTCCACCACCACCACCTCCACCATCTCCACCTCCACCACATCACCACCACCTTCACCACCACCACCACCACCTCCACGACCACCACATCCACCACCTCCACCTCCACCATCTCCACACCTCCACCACCCTCCACCACCACCCACCTCCACCTCCACCACCACCACCAACACCACCACCACCTCCACCTCCTCCTCCACCTCGTCCCCCGCCACCAGCACTACGACCACGACCACCTCTACCACCTCCTCCTCCTCCACCTCCTCAAGCCACCTAGCGAGCTTCTCCAGGCTGCTCGAGGCAGTGTCCTGAATACCTGCCGTGTCAGTCGCAGCCGGTGAATGTGCCTTGGGGGGGGGGGGGGAGGGTTGTAGTTGTGGCGACGGGGGGGGGGGGGGGGGAGGGGGTGAGAGGTGGATGCTTGTAAGGTAATTACATGGAAAGTAATTAGGATCAGTTGTGGCTGGCTGAATGAAGCCTTGAAGCTCTATGAAGCATGAGCTATATAGCTGTGGGTGTAAGAAGAGAACACAATCATCTGGTGTGGGTGTATCTGGGTGAGTGTGGGTTTGGGGGTGAGTAAGTGTGGGAGTGTGAATGTAAGTGTGGGTGTGTACATGTGGGTGTGTAAGTGTGTAAGTGTGGGTGTGTAAGTGTGGGTGTGTGGGTGTGTAATTGTGTAAGAGTGGGTGTGTAGGTGTGCGTATAAGAGTGGGTGCATAAGGTGTGTGGGTTAATAAGTGTAAGTGAGTAAGTATGGATGTGTGTGTGTGAGTAAGGGTGTGTGTGAGTAAGGGTGTGTGTGGGGGCGAGTAAGGGTTGGTATGTGGGTGAGTAAGAGTGGGTATGTGGGTGAGTAATTGTGGGTATGTCGGCGAGTAATGGTAGGTATGTGGGTGAGTAAGAGTGGGTGAGTAAATGTGGGTATGTGGGGTGAGTAAGGGTGGGTATGTGGGTGAGTGTGGATGTGTGGATTAGTAAGTGTGGGTATGTGGGCGAGCAGGTGTAGGTAAGTGGGTGAGTGATTGTGGGTATGTGGGTGAGTAAGTGTGGGTATGTGGGTGAGTAAGGGTGGGTTTGTGGGCGAGTAAGTGTGGATATGTGGGTGAGTAAGGGTGGGTGTGTGGGTGAGTAAGTGTGGGTAGGTGGGTGAGTAAGTGTGGGTATGTGGGTGAGTAAGGGTGTGTATGGGTGAATAGGGAGTGTGTGTGAGTAGGGAGTTTGTGGGTGAGTAGGGAGTTTGTGGGTGAGTAGGGAGTTTGTGGGTGAGTAGGGAGTGTGTGCGTGAGTAAGTTAGTAAGTGTGGCGTGTGTAAGTGTGGGCGTGTGGCTGAGTAAGTGCGGGTGTGGGTATGTGGGTATGTGGGTGTGTGGACATGTGGGTGTGTGGACGTGTGAATGTGCGGGTGTGTGTCTGAGTAAGTGTGGGTGTCTGGGTAAGAGTGGGTGAGTAAGTGTACGTATGTTGGTGAGTTTGAATGGTGTGGCCGTGGGTGAGTAAGTGTACATATGTTGGTGAGTCTGAATGGTGTGGCTGTGGGTGAGTGAATGTAAGTGTGTGTAAGTGTGGGTGTGTGGGTGAGTAAGTGTACGTATGGTGGTGAGTCTGAATGGTGTGGCTGTGGGTGAGTGAATGTAAGTGTGAGTAAGTGTGGGTGTGTGGGTGAGTAAGTGTATGTATGTTGGTGAGTCTGAATGGTGTGGCTGTGGGTGAGTGAATGTAAGTGTGTGTAAGTGTGGGTGTCTGGGTGAGTAAGTGTGGGTGTGTGGGTGAGTAAGTGTGGGTGTGTGGGTGAGTAAGTGTGGGTGTGTGGGTGAGTAAGTGTACGTATGTTGGTGAGTTTGAATGGTGTGGCTGTGGGTGAGTGAATGTAAGTATGTGTAAGTGTGGGTGTTTGGGTGAGTAAGTGTGGGTGTGTGGGTGAGTAAGTGTGGGTGTGTGGGTGTCTAAGTGTGGGTGTGTGGGTGAGTAAGTGTACGTATGTTGGTGAGTCTGAATGGTGGTGCCTTGGCTGAGTGAATGTAAGTGTGTAACAGAACGGACGCGGTGCCCCAATCGGCAAGAGCACAGGCTTCCGCTGCGGAAGGTCGGGAATTCGAATCCCGGCCCAGTCAAACCAATTACTTCCAGAATTGATAAGTGTTTCTACCTAACATATCAGTTGGAATTACTAGGATATAGTAGCAAGGACTGGTTAGTTCAGTGCCAGGATAATGTGACTTGAGTGTGAATTCGGTTCATGGTGCTGGCCGCCTGGTGCCCCACTGGGGCAACATTATGAAGTCGCCATGAGTGCGCACTGTCACCAGTTAGCACCCACCCTGATATCACCTTAGATGTTGCTAGGATGGAAAACTAAAAATTACAACAGTGAGTGTAAGCAGAGTGCATGTATATAGATGAGAGGGACAACTCTCATACTAGACCGTGTAACAGCTGCCGACTGTGGCGCTCCAAGTGGTGGTTGTTGAACAGTTTATGACACAGCTCTACACGTACCGGCAAACTCAAGGCGTTGTCACTGGTCGTGTGCAATCTTCATACAGAAAAAGTGAAATATCTCTAAAACCACACCACCTAGAAACAAATCGCTTGGTACACATATAGAAAACATGTTTACCAAAAGGATCATTTTAAATTTATAAGGTTAGGGTTCTGGATTTCTATTAATTTTGAATAAAACTAATGTTTTGCACTGCGCATACCGGCAAACTCAAGGCTTGTTCAACAATAACCGCGAGAGGCGCCACTGTAGCCTGTGTTACCGATTTTCGCGGGAGTTGTCCCTCTCATCTATATACACGCTCTCTGGTGTGAGCATTGGTGTGGTGTTGTGTGTAGGTGCGTGTGTGTGTCTGAGTGTAAAGCTGAGATTCCTTCTACGCGGTATGCGGCATGCAGCATGCAGCATGCGGCATGCGGTATGCGAATGGGAAGATTCCTTCTACACGGTATGCGGCATGCAGCAGACGGCACATGACTGGCTATATTTAAAAAATAAAAATAAACAAGTATACTCCATACTGCACTGTATATGGCCTAATATGGCATGTATATCCATGTACCTCTTGGTACTGCACATGGAGGTTCCTACCTTTATAATTACCAAATTATAGATAAGTATTCATATTTTTGTGGCTCTGGTAGCATTTTTACCAACCCGAACCCCCACCACAACCACTACCATATGTTTCCACTCAGCAGCCTTGACAACCCCCCTCCCTGACCCTTGTCCCGGCTGTCAGTAATTATCAGACGCCTCCTCCAGCCTTATATCAATGGACAAATGCGACTGATGCTTTTCTATTCGCACCCCCTGTCGCATGCCGCATGCCGGACCGATCGCTACAGGGACCGATCGAGTTGTCGCATTCGCATTCGCATTCGCATTCGCATTCGCATACCGCGTGTAAGGGTTGCAGCCCATTGACTTCAAGGCGTTTCGATTTTTTGCCGCATTCGCATTCGCATACGCATAACGCATACCGCGTGTAAGGAATCCTAGCTTAAGTGTGGATATGTGGGTCGGTGCTTACGTGGGTGCGTTTATTTGGATGTGGTTGTGGATGTGGTTGTGGATGTGGTTATGTGCGTGGGCTTAGCCTTAGGCGTGGGACTTGGTTGTGTGTGTGGGTGTGAAACTACCTGTGTGGTTATGACATTCTAGGTCTACGGATTGGGAACCAGTTTGTACCACTTTACTTTAATAGATAACCGGGCGCCGTAGCCTAATCGGTAGAGCGCGGGCATCGCGTGCGGAAGGTCGGGAGTGCGGTTCCCGGTCAAGTCAAACAACTGAATTCAAATTGATAGTTGTCGCTTCCTAGTCAGGCGCTCGGCATTAATAGGATAGGGCAACAACTGCTTAGCTCAGTGTCAGGATACTGTGACTGAGTGGGATATATGATTTCCCAGTGGGGCAGCACTATGAAGTCGCCATGAGTGCACACTGTCACAAGTCGGTATCCATTTTGATATGAACTTAGATGTTGCCAGGACGTACAACTCCAACAACCAACCAACCAACTTTAATAGATCTATACATTAATTGACATAAACCATCTTTTGTTTAATGCAGTTAAACCGGCATACACGGCATTAGGCTTGCTTGTTTGTTGGTGTTTACGTTCTGGCAACATCTAAGGTTATATAAGGATGGAAGTCAAATCTCTAGGTCGTGATAATTAGATTTTGCTGTGCACTGTTCGTAAATGTGACGTGCGTATGGGACCCCTTGTACTGAACGCGAAAACAGGAGTCGCGCTAGGAAATAAGAACGCTTGAAACATTAGCGGACCGGAAAGCAGACGACACTGACCACTGCTCGTTCCTGCCTCACCTTCCCAGAGTGCAAGCTTGCAATAATAACTGGAAACGCGCCGCCTACAGAAAAACAAACCCTCTCCTTGTGGTTGGACCTTTTTGTTTGTGTGTTTGTGTGTTTGTGTGTTTGTGTGTGTTCGGTTGGTTGGCTTTGAAAATTCCTCACACACAAAATATAACAGAATAGAACAGCAACAACAACAATACAGGCCAGGCGCATATATATGTGCTTGCAATTAGACTTCATGGCATTTGTGTCTGCTATTTCTGTTGTGTTGTATTTGTGATTGATTTCAATTGCCTTCCATCCCTCCCACACATACACACATCCAACCCTCCCCCCTCCCTTCCGTCCCTCCCCTCTCCCTCTCCCTCTCCCTCTCCCTCTCCCTCTTCCTCTTCCTCTTCCTCTTCCTCTCCCTCTCCCTCTCCTTCTCCCTCTCACTCTCTCTTCCACCCTCTCCCTTCCACCCTCTCCCTCTCCCTCTCCCTCAACCTCTCCCTCTCGTTCCCTCCCTCCCTCTCTCCCTCCCTCTCTCCCTCCCTCCCTCGCCTCCTCGCCTCCTCCCGTCCCTCCCGTCCCTCCCCCAGTGTGTGGCTATTAATAGGTTCGCTCGTGTTTCCTCTGGTCAGTGTTGCCAGGCACGACGCTCGGCGACCTTGTAATAGCCCTGTCACACTACGATGCATGTCACAAACGTGCGCTGATGTAGGTAATTTTGGGCCTCTACATCGGTGTACATTGATATGCGTTACTCTGACGTTACACATTCATTATGCGTATGTTGGTATACGTCGATGTACGTTGATGTTTGTGGTTATGCTGCATTGCTCGTCAAGGTGTTGCAAACATTTTGTGCATACACAAAACTTTCGATGCGATGTGTGGCTGTTTCGTCGGGCCTACCTGATGCATATGTTAGACATATGTCGATGTATGTTAGACGTTCGTTAGAGGTACATTATACAAACATTGAACTACGACCATGGTAAGTCGAGCTGGCAGAAACATACAGTCCGCGTATTGACAACATATGGACAACGTATAATAAAGTATGGATAATGTACATCGGATTATGTATAACATATGTTTAGCATTTCTCCACCATGTCTTCATGTATTTAACGTATAAGGCATACTTCTGATGATCAAATAATGTATATAACGTTCGCTGGCATTCTGCAAACATTGTGTGAGCATATGCAAGTCTTTTTCGAGCCAACCTTTGGCCAATGTATGAACAACATATAACCAATGTATGACCAATGTATGCCCAATATATGACCAACGTATGACCAACGTATGACGAACATATGACCAATGTGCCTCCCACTGGGGATAGGTTACTCATACGCTATGCATACGCTGACCATTTACCGATAACGCGGGAGGCACGTTAGTCATAGTTTGGCCATACATTGTATGATACGCTCTCATACGCTGTCATATGCTAGCAATATGTCATACATATGTTCTGCGTATGTTCAGTATGTTGCGCTGACTTCCACCTTGTCTCCCTGCGCCAAAAACGTTGACACTTCTCAAAGTAAGAAAGTGATTTTAGTTACTTACTCATTCCCTCCAAACATAAATGCAATGTCCATTACTCAACAGTGCCCCTTATATCATATATTCAATCTCCCCGAACACATATCCAATGACCCCTCAATGTCCATTAAATATACTCAGTCTTCCCCACAACCTATACATAATGTCCACTAAATATATGTAGTCCTCCGCACATATTCTCAATGCCCATTAAATATACTCAGTCCTCCCCGCATATACGCAATGCCCAATAAATATAGTCAGTCCTCCCCACACATATGCAATGCCCATTAAATATACTCAGTCCTCCCCTCATATACCCAATGCCCATTTAACATAGTCAGTCCTCCCAACATATACGCAATGCCCATTAAATATACTCAGTCCTCCCCACATATATGCAATGCCCATTAAATATACTCACTCCTCCCCTCATATACCCAATGCCCATTTAACATAGTCAGTCCTCCCAACATATACGCAATGCCCATTAAATATACATATCCTCCCCCACATATACGCAATGCCCATTAAATATACTCAGTCTGCCCCACATATACACACTACCCATTAAATATACTCAGTCCTCCCAAAATATACGCAATGCCCATTAAATATACTCAGTCCTCCCCACATATACGCAATGCCCATTAAATATACTCAGTCCTCCCCACATTTACACAATGCCCATTAAATATACTCAGTCCTCCCCACATATACACAATGCCCATTAAATATACTCAGTCCTCCCCACATATACACAATGCCCATTAATTATACTCAGTCCTCTCCACATATACACAATGCCCATTAAATATACTCAGTCCTCCCGCACATATACGCAATGCCCATTAAATATACTCAGTCCTCCCGCACATATACACAATGCCCATTAAATATACTCAGTCCTCCCGCACATATGCGCAATGCCCATTAAATATACTCAGTCCTCCCGCACATATGCGCAATGCCCATTAAATATACTCAGTCCTCCCGCACAAATATGTGCCTTTACTCAGTGTCTATTAGATATACTCAGTCTTCCCCACACCCTATATGCAATGTCCATTAAATATATTCAGTCCTCCCCATATATACGCAATGACCATCAAATATACTCAGTCCTCCCCACAACATTTACTCAATGTTCATTAAATATACTCAGTTCCCCGACACACCAATTCAGTGCCCTCCCTACAATATATACTCAATGTCCATTAAATATATTCAGTATATAATCCATCAACACACATATACTGGCACCATACATATACTCAGCGCTCCCCCCCCCCCCCCCCCCCACACACACTCTGTCTCATCCTCCCCACAAAATAAACTCAATTTTCCATCAACTGATCAAATATAATCAGTTCTAATCCACGCCCAACATACCCACAATGCCTATTGCATATACTTACCACCCACCCCCACAATATATAATGAGTACTCCCCAACCCCGAGAGTCTAATGTCCCCCACAAGCACACACACATCATATACTCAATGTCACTTACATATACTTAGAACCCCTCACAATATATAATTGAACAACACGTGAGACAGTGCTATATAGTGGCATTTATTCTTTCTATTTTAGCTTGTTACAGTTAGATTCAAGATGTTGATGATTTATATATTTCGAGGATTTCAGGCACTTAACCCTATCGATCTATGTCATTAGTTGGGTGGGTGGGACGGCAAATCTGTGCTAAGGAAACACGTCCGATCGGTTGAAAGTTCTGGTCGAAGCGTCTAGATTCGCTAACTGCGTCGTAGCCGTTGCTGAGAATTTACAGTAGGTGGCGCATCGATCGGCGGCCATTTGTTAGTTCAAAAGGACAATGTAGATGGCGCCAGTAGTCGCTTTGAAATCTACTGCGGATATACAGTCTCGTGCTCTTAATTACCCATGTTGCGCACATCATGGACAATGAGTGCTCACCACCACTGAACGCTCAAATCGGGCGCGGTGGCCGAATCGGTAGAGTGTAGGCTTCCCATGCGGGAGAGCGGGAGTTCGATTCCAGTCGAGTCAAACCAGTGACCTACACAATTGATAATTGTCGCTTCCTAGATTGGCTCATGGTATTATTATGAGAAGGCAAGGACTGGTTCACTCAGGATCAGGTTAATGTGACTGAGTGGGATATTAGGTCATGGTGCTGGCAGCCTGATCTCCCAGGGGGCGTAGCACTATTCAGGTCGCCATGAGTGCGCACTGTCACAAATAAGTACCCGTCCTATTATGACCTTATGTGTTACCAGGACTGAAACTCTAACAATCAACCACCCAACTCAACGTTCAATTCCCCCTTCAAACACACATCATATATTCAATGTCAGTTGTATACACTTAGAACCCCTTAAAATATCAAATGAGCGCTTCCAACCCCAAACCTTGAATTACCCCCACCTAGAACCACACATCATATAATCAATGTCACCTCGATACACATATAACCCCTCATAATATATAATTAGTGTTCTCCATCCCTCCACGCTCAATACCCCCCTAAGCACACATCATACACTCAATGTCCCTTACATATATGGGTCATTCTTTAAAACTGGGCACCACATATTTGGTTTCCACATTACGATACTGATAAGTTCTTTCTTTTATTGATTGCAAGTCAAATAATTATTGTATTCTCTGTGTATTATTAAGTATATTAGCAATAGTACATTTATTGAAGCTATCCCAAGAAAGAAAGAAAACGTTTACTTTTACACATTTACACTATGCATGTAGCCAAAGTTTTTTTCAACTTGTTTTTCAACTTGTTTCTTGTAAGTCATAACCTTGTCTGCTTAACAGTAAACAATAAAATCTTGTTTGACTATGTTGTATATGTTAAAATGACGTTCTGGATATGTCTTTGATTTTCATGTTACACCAGTGATATTAATCTATTGCTCAATTTGTATAAGATCTAATTCAAAAAGTGAAATTCATTTTTCTCAACTCTGACATATGCACAACATGCAAACCTTCATAGGACATTGGATTACGCTATTATTTGGAAGGATTTTTGTTACTATTTGGAAGCTTTTCACTGTTGGTTTCCATGTCACAATTTAGTGCCCAGTTTTAAAGAATGACCCATATATAGAACCCCTCACAATATATACTGAATGCTCAAACCCATGCATCCTCCATTCCCCCCCACGCCCCGCCCAATATACTCATTCAATATCAGTTATCTATAGTTAGAATCCCCAAGGATATAGAATGAGTGCTACCACCCCTACATGCTCAATGCCCCCATCCAACATATACTCAATGTCTCTTACATATATTTAACCCCCACTATATATATACACATATATATATATATATAAGGTATGATCCCTAGCCCCGAAAGCTCAACCGCCCCTCCACCACCACACACATCATATATTCAATATCCTTTACCTATATTTAGAATTCCCTACAATATATACGGAGTGCTTCCCACCCATACATGCTCAATGCCCCATTCAACATATACTCAATGTCTCTTACATATATTTACCACCCCCCACACTACATATATGCAATGTATGCTCCACACTCACGAACGCTCAATTCCCTCCCTTCCAATCACCCCGCCACCACACCACATATCATATATCCAATATCCTTTGAAAATATTTAGAATCGCCCACAATATATCGTGGGTGCTCCCCACCCCCGCCCCCACCACTCACACCCTCACCCTTCCTCCCTCACCCCTCAACCCTCAAACCTCACCCCTCACCCCTCAACCCTCAACTCTCAACCCTCAACTCCCACCCCTCACCCCTCACCCCTCACCTCACCCTCAACTCACCCCTCACCCCCTCACCCCTCACCCCTCACTCCTCAAGCCTCACCCATCACACCTCACACGTCACCCATAATCCCTCACCCCTCACCCGTCAACCCTCACCCCTAACCCCTCAACCTCATTCTCAACCCTACTCAACTCCACCCCTCAACTCCCACCCCTCCCCCTCATCACCCTTCATCCCCTCACTACTCATCCTTCACCTCCTCCTCCCCTCACCCCCTCACCCCTCACACCTCACACCTCACATGTCACACCTCACACGTCACCCATAACCCATCACCCCTCACCCGTCAACCATAAACCTTCACCCCTCAACCCTCAACTCTCAACCCTCAACCCTCCAACACCCACCCCTCACCCCCTCTCACTCACCACCCCTAACCTTCACCCCTCACTACTCACCGTCACCCCTCACTACTCACTCCTCCCCTCACCCTTCCCCACACCCTTCACCCCCCCCCCCCCCCACCCCACAACCCAACCCCACAGCCCAACCCACCAACCCTCACACCTCACCCCTCACACCTTACCCCTCACCCTTCACCTCCCCCTAACCCCCACCCCAACACCCACACCACCAACCCCACACCCCCCACCACATACATGAGCTCAGTGCAATCCCCGACACAATCAGTGAGCCACTACGCCCACACACATGAAGTCAACGCGTCTCCGCCCTGCTTTGATCCTACTCAATATTGCGCTTGCCCTTTTCAGCTGTGGGAACAGAAACCGCTTCCAAGGCCACAAAAGGAGCAGGAAATCCCTGTCCAACTCCGGATGCATAAACCTCATTAAAAGTCTATACCGCTTTAGAAAATGTGGTGGGGAAAAAACTCCAACTGGATTCAATGTCTGTTGGCCTGTTCTCCGAGCTGCGGCTTATATATGTCCTCCTATGATTTGGTTGGTTGTTGGAGTTTTACATCCTGGCAACATCTATGGTCATATCAGGATGGGTACCGACTTGTGACAGTGCAAACTAATGACAATTTAATGGTGGTGTCCCAATGGGAAATCCCACCACTGACACCATGAGCCAATATCCCACTCAGTCACATTATCCTGACACTCAGCTAACCAGTGCTTGCCCTCTCCTATTAATGCCGAGTGCCAGGCTGGGAAGCGACAAGTATACATTCCATAAGTCATTGGTTTGACTCGACCTGGAACCAAACTCCCGACCTTCCCCACGCAAGGCCCACGCTCTACTTATTTGGCCATTTAGGTGTTGTTAGGACGTAAAACTCTAGCAAACAAATAAAACATCATTAATAACACACCGAATTGTCGAATGAGCTGAGTCATCAGAAATGGAGGTCATTGATTAGATAACAAACTCAACCAAGCTTGTCTCCATTTGCTGCATTCCATCATTGGCTATTAATGGCTGACATTTGACTATAAACAGTTCCTATCTGCTGGATCTAAAGAAGAAAAGAACCACAGATTTACACATCCGATTTAATACAGACGAGATCTAACTAGTTCAGGATTTTTACCATCTGTAAAAGTCAAGATATATTTATATAATGACTTCTGCGCATGCTGTTCAAGTCTCAATGAATTAAGCATATAATTCATTAGTATTTTTAATTAAAGCTGCATAGTCTGAAGAAAACATCAAATTTTCAAAACCAAAACAATTATCTAGATTTGATTCTACATATGTACCTTAGATACTGATGCACTTACTAAACAGTTACCGGCACATAGAAGGGACTACTGACTCAAATAATAGAACCTGTTACTGCAGAAGCCTATGGTGTTAGAGTTTTGGCAAGCTTGCCAAAACTAATTTAGCATGTTTCCACTTCAAATATCTCAAAAGTTTGCGATTTAATATAAAAGTTACTTCAAACTAAAGTAAGGTAGATTATAATGAACAACCTAATATATTTATCTCAGAAAATGAGAGAAACTCAAAACCATCGGACTATGCAATTTACGCTGTCGTGTTTTTTCTTGTGAGATGATCCCTTATAGTCTTCCTATGTTACTTCATTATTTTGCTTGTTCCTGAACAATTACAAAGTATTTTGCTCTGGCAATCTAACTCCCTATCTGGTGCTCCATGAACTGAAATTCATGGTTCTGACTTGTTATCTATTTAATTAATTGCTCAAGCTGTCCATAATCAAATTGCTCTTGCTTTCTAATTGTTTACGTCCTATAATACGACAGTGGTCGTAGACATACAGAGCTAGTTTTTTCTTCTCTCTCTCTCTTTTTAATTATCCTCTAAGAATGTCAATTCGTTCAATCATTAGGCTAACCTGGAAGGACAAAGTGTCAAATAAGGAAATACTCGAATGGATGGGGCTGCCCTCTATGGAAGATCTTCTGATCAAAAGGAATCTCTGGTGGACTGGACACCTCATGAGGCTACAAAAGCAGATCCTCTATTTTCAACTGTCTTCTGGTTACAGAAAGAGAGGGCGCCCTCATCTCCGGTTCAAGGATACCATCAAGAGAAACCTGAAGCTGAGAGACATTAAGACTGACTCATGGACATCACTCTCACAGCAGATAGCTAAATGGAGAGCGGCAGTCAAGTAATGAAAGCAGTCTTTGTCGCATCGCGACCGACAGGATGATGATGACGAAGAATGTAAATTGGAGGACCAAGTCGTCCAGACTGGATACAAATTACATCCATAATGGAATTTAATGTTCATTTTAGATTAATCTTTCAAACCTTATTGGCTATCCTCCTTTTATTTTCTTACCGTTTTCTGTGCATATTCAATTGAGATATTTTCTTAGATTGTGTTGGGGATTTTTTTATTTGTATGGGGTGTTTATGCTGTCCATAGCATGTAAGTTCGGATGATTGAGCTTGTGTTCAATGCTGGGCAGTTATAGTTTTGTGTTTCTTAAAGTTATATCTTGGGTTAGTGAGGGATAAGGGGTGTGCCATCTACTTGGTGAAATGGCACTAGTCTCGTATGCACACATAAAGTGAATCAAATAATTCTATAACTAATGGCAAAATAACCGTATTCTTCCGGGTTAAAAACCCATGGGTGGGTTAATGCCACTACCACTTGGCCAATATTTTGTAAATACCCACCCCTTAAACGCCCAAGTGTGGGTAACCCCCCCCCCCCCCCATTTCGATGATTTGGCAATTTAAGCACTCAGGGCATTACCCCGCAAAAATATGGCATCTTCATGTGAAGGATATGATTTGACATACTTCTAGGCAGCATAAATCCTCATATGTGGGAAGAATGTTTTCCAGACAGGTCTCCGCCTTTGGCTTCAGCTCATTACTACTCACTCTACTCACTCACGAGGATTATTCTGTCACGAAAATAACGTCTTTCAGTAATGTATATATCTATAAGTTTATAAATAATACAAGATGGACTAAATCTTGAGACTATATTATTGTTATTAATGTTCATATGGAGTTCTGTTTTCAAAAAATTATGAAAGCAGTAATTACATTTTATAACCAAACATATGCTACTCAAATAAATCATTATTAAAGAAATAAATAAACATGCACATGTTTCATTTATATATATTTATTCAAGTACAAATTATATATATAGGTATATTCATTTATATGTGTATATAAAATATCATCTGGCAGTATATAAAACAGTATAAATATGAACCGTGAAAAAACACGTGATTAACGTGACGTTTCCCTGACCCTTCTTACTCTGCTTTACTTAGGTCTTTGTACCAGACCTGCACAGTTCAATGTCTGCTGCATATGCGTCTGTAGTGTCACATGTTACAGAATGCCTGCGTCTTTAATACCATGCAGTAAGACTATTGAGTCACGCGTTATGTAATGCGATGCCTTTTGAGTACCTGCCTCTTTTATAGCATGCAATAAGACTATTGATTTATATGTTATGTAATGTAATACATTGGTATAGATGTGTCTTTAATAGTACACACTAAGACTATTGATTCAAATGTTATGTAATGCGATGCATTGATATAGCTCTCTTTAATAGCATGCAATAAGACTATTGATTCAAATGTTATGTGATACGATGCTTTGGTATAGATGTGTCTTTAATAGCACATACTAAGACTATTGATTCACATGTTATGTCATGCAAAGTCTTGGTATAAGTGCATCCTTAAGAGAGTGAAATACAACTATTAATTCACGTGTTATATAATGCGATGCCTTGGTATACCCACGCCTTTAATAGCATGCAATAAGACTATTGATTCACACATTATGTAATGCGGTGCCTTGCTATAATAGCCGCGGCTTCAATAGAATGCAATCAGACTATTGATTCATGCTTTATATAATAACACTCAATAAGTCTATCGCTTCGTGGAGCAGCAGAGGATCCGTTGGAACCCTTTCCGGAAGTCCTGGTTGAAGAAGGTGTAGATGATCGGGTTGAGCGCCGAGTTGAGGTAGCCGAGCCATGTGACCGCCTTGAGCATGACGGGACTGAAGTGGCAGTTGTCACAGAAGGGCTTCAGCAGCTCGATGACGAAGAAGGGTGTCCAGCAGGTGATGAAGCAGCCCATGATGATGCCCAGTGTCTTGGCCGCGCGCCTCTCCTGGTTCAGGGAGATGCGGTTCTTGCGCTTGCGTCGCAGCGCCCTCTGTCGGCGCCGGCCGCGCTCTGCTGTGGCAACCTTGTCCCGTCGTCCCTGTTGCGCCAGCTCGCCGCCTTCAGGCTGACGCTGGAGCTGAAGCTGGTAGTTGGCATGTCCCAGAGGTGGTGCTGTTTGGGTGGCGGCGGATGTGGCTGCGGCGGCGGCGGCTGCGGCAGTGGTAGTGGTGGCGGCGGTGGTGGAGATGATGGTGGCGGCGCTACAAGGAGGGATGCCCGTGCTGCTGTCTGTCGTCGCCAGCGTCTCCATGGAGGTGGTGGCTGTGACCTTGGGCGAGTCCGGGATAATCACTTGGTGGTGTGGGTGTGGGTGCGGCGGCTGCGCATAACACGGCTGTGCGTAGGACTTCCGGTTGCTGGGTTGTTGTTGTTGTTGTTGTTGCTGTTGTTGTTGTTGTTGATTTTGGTGCTGCTGGGAGAAGTCTTCCTCCCGGATATCACTGTCCACCCGGAACTGGAATTTGCAGGATTTCCGGCTGAAGCTAAATCGGACGCGGCCACTACTTACGCTTCCACCGTCCCTGACATTGTTGTTCTTGTTGTTGTTAGTCGTCGTTGTAGTTGTCGTCGTTGTGGTGGAGTCCCCACCGAGCGTCTCGTCGCTGCCCGTAGTCGGGGTGGTCGTCGTGTCCGTGGACGTGGTGAAGCTTGGGTTGAGGCGCCGCTGGAAGAGCAGCCGCTTCTCAGATGAAGACCAGCTCGATGACTTCAAGTGGTTCCGGCTCGACGAGGTCGGCGTTAGTGCTGACATCCGGCCGGCAAAGAGCGAACTACCTGCG
This sequence comes from Branchipolynoe longqiensis, assembly GCA_030323885.1. Taxonomy (NCBI): domain Eukaryota; kingdom Metazoa; phylum Annelida; class Polychaeta; order Phyllodocida; family Polynoidae; genus Branchipolynoe; species Branchipolynoe longqiensis. The sequence continues at coordinate 78,445,958 of CM059190.1, read as the reverse complement.
GGGCTGCATTGCAGGCTCACCTCGTAGCCAGATTCGTCGCTGATGTCGCCGGCGCTCTCCGTGCTTGACACCAGCATCCGTGAGTTCGCCTGTTCGTTGGTGAGGTCTCTGCCGGCGCTGAGGTCACGCGATGCTGGAAGCGACCCGGCTTCATCACCGGCGCCGCCACCTACACCATGCTGGCACAGTTCATCGATGCTCGAGCAGGGGTAGTTCCGGTTTTGCCCACGGAAGACCGCGCATGTGACGGCGCCTGTCGAGTCCTGGTCGAGTGGGCCGGGCACGTCAATAGTGACCCCCAACTTCCGGTCAGATGCCGAGCCCAAGCTGAGTGACGTCATCAGCCTGGAGATCTTCGGCGCGCGCCGCCGGGAGCGTCGCTCTACCACCTCGGCTTGCAGGTCGGCAGCAGCGTGGTCGGTGCTGTCGGCGACGTTGATGAGTACACGCGCCCGGCGCATGCTCGAGCTGTGCGCCTTTCCACTTCCAGCCCGGCAGCCGCTCGGGTCACAGCTGTCGTGACGCACCAGCGGGATCCAGTTGCGCTTCCGCTTGAGCGTGGCACGGAATACCTTTGCGTACATGACGACCATGACGACCAGCGGTAGGTAGTAGGCACCCACCGTGGAGAAGATTGTGTAGCCGACATTCTGCTGGATGTAGCACTGGTCCTCCTCTGTCTGCGCAAGTCCTGCCAACCCACCACCACCACCACCACCACCACCATGGCCAGAACCGGAACCCGCCGGTACCAGCGGTCTATTACTATCAAGTCCACTGTCACTGTCACTGTTACTTCCCACTCCGTTGACACTGACGCCACCGCCTCCGCTGACACCGACACCGACACCGACACCGACACCATCACCACCAAAGCCTGCGATGCCAATGCTGAGGAAGGGTGGCGTGGCGATGAATGCCGAGTATGCCCAGATGAGTGCGATAATGATTATCGCCCGGGACGCGGTCCGCCTCAGCGCATACCGCAGCGGCTGCGTGATGGCGTTGTAGCGGTCGAAGCTGATGACGCACAAATTGACGATGCTCGCCGTGCAACACACGACGTCTGTGCCGATCCACACGTTGCAGAAGACGGCGCCGAAAGTCCAGCCGCCGAGTAGGTTATGGACGAGAGCAACGGGCGTGACGAGCAGTCCGACGAGCAGATCGCTGACGGCAAGGCTGACGATGAAGAAGTTGCCCACTTTGCGGAGCTTGCTCTCGGCGAACACGGCCACTATTACGAGCACGTTGCCGAAGATGGTGGCAGCGATAATGGATGACGCGCAGACAACGAAGACGATCTGCTCTAGGGGCACTGTCTGGATGAGCTCCTCTCCCTCCGGCTGTCGGGTGCTCGGGACCATGCCGCCGACGCCGCCGACGTTGCCGCCGCCGACGCCGCCCGTGTTATTGCCGCCCAGAGGTCCGACCGGCTCGGATACTCCCACCGCGGCGGAGCCGAGGTGCGACTGGTCGGGCGGCTGCATTGTCTCAATCTCAATGATTAACTCGGACGGCATGACACCCCGCCAACTCAAAATAGGAGACGTGAGATGTAGAGGTGGAGGTGGAGGTGGAGCTGGGGTGTGCTCCACTTTTTTTCTTTCAATATAAGAACAATAAAATAGAAGAAAAGTTGTTCAAGTTCCAAAACCCCCAATCGACTATAGCGAGGGTTGTCCGGGGTTGATGTGTACTAGTTAGTCCCAGTATTTCTAAGACACGTCGTGGGTGTGGGTGGGTGGGTGAGTGAGGAATCCCAGTTGCTAAGACACTACTTGTCACCTCATATGCTGATCGATCTGCGCTGGCCGGCTGAGTGAGTGAGGCCCACTGAGTGAGTGAGTGAATGGCCTCGGGTTTGTGTGTGTGTCTGTGCGTCTGTACTGTAAAGTCTCCAGGGACTGTCTCGCACACATCCACTGAGCAGCTCCCGACCTCATGCTCGGCCCACGCGCGCTACTACTTATTGCGAGCAGCTCACCTCACGCCGTTTTATACCCGCGCGGCCAGACGGCGACACCTGCTCCGCCTCCGTGTGTGGGCAGATGAGCAGCTTGTGTCTTGCTCGGCAGTTGTTGGATGGAGACCCCCCACCCCTCTCCCGCCTCGCTCCCCCCCGCACTCCCGCCTTCCCGCCTTCCCCGCCGCCCGCCTGTTCGGTCGCCTTCCCCGCCGCCCGCCCCCCGCCCCGCCGCCTTCCCCACCGCCCGCCCATCCCTCCGCCTGCCCCTCCGCCTCCCCCCGCCGCCTCCCCCCGCCGCCTCCCCCCCCCCCCGCACGCCTCTCCCCGCCTCTCCCCGCCCCGCCTCGCCCCGCCGCCCTCCCCTCCGCCCCGCCGGCTGTTTGGCACTGTAGCCGTAGTACACGCTCAGGTGAGTGAGCACCTGCTGCGGCCGGCGCTTCACAACGAGGGCGGTTGGGACGCCACCTGGTGGCAGCTGGGAGAAACAACGAGTTAGTAGTACTCCCCGCTACCAGATTGCACTGCATCTAATTCTAAATGCATGTTCGCCGTGAATATGAACTCTATTGTCGACACGCCGTTAAACACCCTCAATAAACTCTCCCCAAAATGATTCCATTGCAGGTAGAATCTCTTGAGAACTATAGTAGAACCTCTCTAAATCTACTGACCTTACAACCGACATTAAAGTGTTCATTTAGGGATGTGGTCGGTTTAGGGAGTTTCTTTTATGATCATAATGGTAGTGTATTGGTGCTCGCCTGGTATATCGATATAGGGGAGTGGTCGATCTGTGGAGGTGGTCGCTTAGAGAGGTTTTACTGTATATGTTGTATGTTCCCAGATTCCTTATAGATTCCTTGCAGCAGAACATGTATATTCATATCAGGACAGGTACAGACTTGTGACAGTGCATACTCATGGCGAGTTTATAGTGCTGCCCCATTGCGAAATCAGGCTGCTGGGACCATGACCCAATATCCCACTCACTCACATTACCCTGTCACTGAGCTAACCAGTTCTTTCCCTATTCCTACTAATGCCGAGCACCACGCTAGGAAGTCACAAGTATCAATTTTAAAGTCATTGGTTTGACTCGACGAGGAACCAAACTGCTGACCTTCGGCATGCGAGGCCCACGGTCTACCCGATTAGGCCGCCGCGCCCGGTGGTAGTACTTAAGGCCCTGTCACATTACGATGCATCTCACAAGCACGCCACCAACGCATAAAATTACTTTTTTACGTCGATATCCGTCAAATTTTTCGGCGCGGGGGGAAAATTTGGACGTCAGCACAATGTAGTGGACATAAGCCTAGCGTCAGTCTGACGTAGTGGTAACGTATGTCATCGCATGAGAAAAAAATAGAAGTTTGGCACAACGTGTGGCTAATGTGCCTCTCATGCGTGCAGCATTTATCTAGCATTGACATAACACGCTCCCAGCGACCATTAAACATATTGCACAATGTATGAGAGTGTAGTGCCAGCGCATGAGCGATGCATGTCCAATGACAGTCCAATGCATTTCGGCGTTGCACCAGCATACATCCAGCGCATACAATGTTAGCGTAACGCATGCCAACATGTGGGGGGCCACCCGACCCACCTGCAAAACGCTCATGGCACGTTTGCAGAATGCCGGCGAACGTTAAATACATTAAGGGAGCACCAGATGCATGCCCTATACGTCAAATACGTCAAGACACGGTGGAGAAACGCCAACCGCGCATCGGCCATACGTTAAGCATATTTTAGAACAATGTCGTAATACGTTGGCATTATGTTGCCCATGCACGGGCTGAACTCTCTCTGTCAGAGGAATGAAAGTCAATGTAGGACAATGTAAGAACAATGTTCCTCCAATGCGCATCTAACATATCTCGATGTATGCCTAACTTAGGCGTAATGTAAGCACAGATGGGTTGTCGTATGTCAAAGGTTTTGTGCATGCACACAACTTTGCCAACCCCCTGACGCACGCTGCCATATTTCAACGAATGTCGACATACATTGCCTTATACCACCTCGCATCTAATGCACATGTACCACATAATGATGTATCCCGAAGTAGCTGCAACAAATCACATACCTCGCCATACGTTTGCGCGATGGGTCGTAATTTTCGATGCGAACAAGGAGCTCTTATGAATGGATTTTTATTCAAACAGTGTTTCAGTAAGTAGCAATATAGTCAATCGGGGCGGTACAGGTTCAGTAAGTCAATATCAGAGGTTCGATAATCAGGCACAGTAAGTCAGTGTGAATGGTAGGTCAGGCTGTAGGTTTACCCGGCCCCTCAACCCTTGCGAGTCCTTTCAGTTTGTTGTGGGGTGGGTGGCGGCTGAGTTGGTGGTGAGCTGCTCGTCGGACTGCCGTGGTGGAAGTGATGTTCTAGTGGCAGGGGATTCGCGAGGAAGGGCGTGGCGTGACGTCACGGGTCTCACAAGAGCATGGTTCGCGGGAATTCCGGTAGGGTTCGTTCAGGGATTCGAACCCAGGGGGCGCCACCATGATGACTCCTTGTTCGCGCGCAAATTACCCATGGTGGCTGGCCACCATGAACAATGTGACAGACAGCCCCATTAGAAAGTGCCATCTGAAATGGTGTGAACTGCTATCCAATCTGAAAGTAGACGACATTCATCTACAATAGCCGATGGTACCAGTCAGCCCTGAATGGGGTGTCAAGTCTGTTTGACGGCTGATGGCTATGCGCTCTTTATTATGTAACTATGTCAGTCGGTCACTCGTTCATTATCTGACCCACTACGTGAATGCATGCTCTGGTTATTGGATATCATGCTATCATGCTCCATATACTTAAGTCTATGGAGCATTCAGCCATCATTGAGAGAGACATGAAGCATATGTGTAGTCTATTGTAAAAACTACAAACACAATTAATTTTCAATTTTTATTTATTATTTATTATTACTACAATTGTTCGCCATGAATATGGCCTGTGCTATCGACACTGCGTAAATAAACCACCAATCAATAACTCTTGTTGAATAAGCAGGACAAATTGCAATCTCAGGCAATTTGTCTTTCTCATTCCACGACTCCTCGTCCTATCCTAGTAATGCCAATTATGAGGCTCAATAGCGACAAGTATACATTTTGAACTCATGTGGCCAGGATTCGAACCCACGAACTCATGGGGACATCGGGAAATCCGAAACCATGAGTTTGTGGGTTCGAATGCTAGTCAAGTCAAACCAATTACTTAACAATTTATACTTCTCGCTTCCTGGCCTGGCGCTCAACATTATTAGGATAGGGCAAGGACTGGTTGGCTCAGTATCAGGATAATGTGATTGAGTGGGATATCAGGTCATTTTGCTGGTGGCCTGGTTTCCTAGTGGGGCAGCACTATATAGTCACCATGAGTGCGCATTATCCCATCCTGATATGGCTTTAGATGTTGGCAGGATTTAAAACCCCAACAAATAACACATAAACATTGGATTACTGTGACAATATGGGGATCGTGCCTACATGTCTCATGTGGCTCCTTGCTTGAGAGCTCAGTGCAGACTCCTGCAGCTGTCCTGAAAAGGCTTGGGCTGCCTTGGGCGAAATTTTGGGCAATTTAAATTAGTGACCATCTCATGAGTTACAGTTGTCAAGGGCCCGACTAGGGGCTGGCCACTGGCTGACCAGGGGCTGACCAGGGGCTGACAAGGGGCTGACCAGGGGCTGACCAGGGGCTGGCCAGGGACAGGCCAGGGGTATGATGACTTAATAATGTTATCAAATCAAAAACTTAGGAAAAGTAGGCCTGGCAAAACGTGAGGCATTTAAAAAACTGAACGACAAGACCAGAACTGTGCAAATGATCAAAGCAATTATGTGAAATAATTGAATTTCAAATGACTGAACTTGTTGACGGTTTATGTGAATTCCTCATCATCATCATCATGCTGTCGGTCGCGATGCGACAAAGACTGCTCTCATTACTTGACTGCCGCTCTCCATTTAGCTCTCTGCTGTGAGAGTGATGTCCATGAGTTGGTCTTAATATCTCTCAGCTTCAGGTTTACATTTCATGAAAGCTGCCTGCAAAACTGTTGAAGTGCTGCTTGCTTTTGCAAGTTATCAGCAGCACTCTCTTGGGGAGGAAATAGAGGTCTCACACCGGCAAAAACATGTCTAGACAGGCACAAAGCTATTTGTCCCTGCAGTGGCTGGTCGGGAGATGTTGGGAGTTACATACATCAACCGCCCTTGATGCTGCCACAGTGGCATGGTTTTCTGTTTAAGGTTTTCTCCCTTAGCCTTCGGTTCTGTCAAGAAGCTGTACCACAAGGCCATGGTTTAGAATGCTGCAGGGCAGGGGCATCAAACTCCCTGAGGTATTGCAATACCCGCATACCAAATGTGAATTACAGCAATTAAAACTCATATTTTTGTATCATAAGAGGATAGTATGAGTCGCATATCCATGTATTGTCGGCGGTGTAATCTCACAAGGGAGGCAGCAATATAAAGCCCTACCCCCACCATAGTTTCTCCACCTCTTCATCTCTCTTCTCCACCTCCTCACCTCCCTTCTCCACCTCCTCATCTCCCTTCTCCACCTCCTCACCTCCCTTCTCCACCTCCTCACCTCCCTTCTCCACCTCCTCATCTCCCTCCTCCACCTCCTCACCTCTCTTCTCCACTTCATCTCCCTTCTCCACCTCATCACCTCTCTTCTCCACCCACACATCTCCCTTCTCCACTTCCGAATCTCCCTTCTCCACCTCTTCATCAACCATCTCAACCTCATCTCCCTTCTCCACCTCCTCATGTCCCTTCTTAACCTCCTCATCTCCCTTTTCCTCGGCCCCGTCTCCCTTCTCCACCTCCTCATCTCCTTTCTCAACCTCATCTCCCTTCTTCACCTCCTCATCTCCCTTCTCAACCTCATGTCCCTTTGCCACCTCCTCATCTCCCTTCTCCACCTCCCTTCTCCACCTCCTCATCTCCCTTCTCCACCTCCTCATCTCCCTTCTCAACCGCATCTCCCTTTGCCACCTCCTCATTTCCCTTCTCCACCTCCTCACCTCCCTTCTCTAAGTCCACATCTCCCTTCTCCACATCCTTTTCGACCTCTTCATCTCTCTTCTCCACATCATCCCTCCCTTATCCACATCCTCATCTCCCTTCTCCACCTCCTCACCTCTCTTCTCCACTTCATCTCCCTTCTCCATCTCCATCTCCTCATTCCCCTTCTCCACCTTCTCACCTCCCTTCTCCACCACCACATCTCCCTTCTCCACTTCCTCATCTCCCTTCTCCACCTCCTCATCTCCCTTCTGCACCTCCTCATCTCCCTTCTCCACCTCCACATCTCCCTTCTGCACCTCCTCATCTCCTTCTCCACCTCCTCATCTCCCTTTTCCAAGTCCTCATCTCCCTTCTCGACCTCCTCATCTCCCTTCTCCACCCCCCTACCTCCCTTCTCCACCTCCCCACCTCCCTCCCCCACCTCCCTCCCCCACCTCCCGACCTCCCCACCTCACCATCCCCTTTACCTCGTCCCAAGCCGCCGTCCTTACACAGCTGTTTTATTAGTCGACATGCTTTGTGCTCGCGCCACCTGGTGTCACTGTCGGTGTCATTGCCATGGCGAGGCTTCTTCGTATGACAATAGCCATTCACCACCTCCCTCCGCTAAACCCTCATGCTGAATGAAAGGTCCCTTGTACAACTGCGCCGGTCCACTATGACTGGGACGACTAGAAACCTGCCGCCCTGCCACCCTGCCGCCCTGCTGCCCTGCCGCCCTGCCGCCCTGCCGCCCTGCCGCCCTGCCGCCCTGCCGCCCTGCCGCCCTGCCGCCCTGCCGCTCTGCCACCCAGCCCCGTCCCTTCCTCTTCCATCCCTTCTTGCTCCACCCTTCCTCCTCCACCCCTTCCTCCTCCACCCCTTCCTCCTCCACCCCTTCCTCCTCCATCCCTTCCTCCTCCACCCCTTCCTCCTCCACCCCTTCCTCCTCCACCCCTTCCTCCTCCACCCCTTCCTCCTCCACCCCTTCCTCCTCCACCCCTTCCTCCTCCATCCCTTCTTCCTCCACCCCTTCCTCCTCCACCCCTTCCTCCTCCACCACTTTCTCCTCCACCCCTTTCTCCTCCACCCCTTCCTCCTCCACCCCTTCCTCCTCCACCCCTTTCTCCTCCACCCCTTCCTCCTCCACCCCTTCCTCCTCCACCCCTTCCTCCTCCACCCCTTCCTCCTCCACCCCTTCCTCCTCCACCCCTTCCTCCTCCATCCCTTCTTCCTCCATCCCTTCCTCCTCCACCCCTCCTCCTCCACCCCTTCCTCCTCCACCCCTTCTCCTCCACCTCCCTTCCCCTCCACCACTTTCCTCCTCCACCACTTCCTCCTCCACCTCTTCCTCCTCCACCTCTTCCTCCTCCACCTCCCCTTCCTCCTCCACCCCTTCCTCCTCCACCCCTTCCTCCTCCACCCCTCCTCCACCCCTTCATCCTCCATCCCTTCCTCCTCCACCCCTTCCTCCTCCACCACTTTCTCCTCCACCCCTTCCGCATCCAACCCTTTCTCCTCCATCCCTTATAGATTACGGCAACCATATGGTACCTCCACCAGAAGCTTCCTCCTCAACCCACACTCCCTCCTCTACTCCTTCCTCCTCCATCGCTCCCCCCCCCCCCCTTTCCTCCATCCCACCCCCTCTCCCCCAATCACCCTCTCCCATCCATCCCCTCCTCCCCTCTACCTTTGCCACCATTCCCTCAACCACCCCCACCTCTACTACTGCCTCCCCCATCCCCCCTCCTCCACGTCACCCCCCCTCCCCCCCTCCATCCCTCCATCCCACACCCACCCACGCCTATCTCTACAGCTATGTGACAGATCGGGCACAGATCGAGATGATTTACGTCATCAACACTAGAAGACCTCCGCCAGAATTGCGTTTTCTGGGTAAAGTACTCACGGTGGCGATTTTCCTACAAATTGCTGAAAGCGATTACTTAATTAGTACCACGTCCGTGATAGGTGACGTGGTAAAAGCGTCACCGACCGGAAATGACGTCAGATGCTGGGCGTGACCTGCGCGCGTCTCCCCGCCGGGTAACGGAAGATGCCGATGGGGCCTTTTTCCTAACAAATCCTTGTCCACCTCCCAATCCACCACTCGTAAACTTTACAATACCCCAAAATACCCATTCACTCTAAAGCCTTTGGATATACGGCACTAGGCTGGGTTAGAAGAAGAATTAATGGACACAATCAATTAGGCAACATATATGAAGGGTGCAATTTTGGCTGTGCATCATTTCACTGTACATTTCAATTCAGCATTTCTCTAACAAAACTTTTATTTTAACTCTAAATTTGGGTTGCATAACTTGGTCGATGGTACTTTGTCCATATCATTTGGTGTGCGTGATTTGGATGTGCGTGATTTGGGCGTGCGTGATTTGGTTGTGCCTGACTTGGGTGTGTGTCGCTTGGACCTGTGCGATTCCAATTTGCATGACTTGGGTGTGTGATTTGGGTGTGCGTCTTTTGGAACTGTGTGATTTTGGTTAGTGTGACTTGGGTGTGTGTGATTTGGGTTTGCGTGATTTAGGTTTGCGTGATTTGAGTGCGCGATGTGGGTGTGCATGACTTGGGTGTGCATGACTAGGGTGTGTGTTAGTTGGGCGTGTGCGTGACTTGGGCATGTGCGTGACTTGGGCGTGAATGAGTTGGGTGTGCGTGAGTTGGGTGAGCGTGAGTTGGATGTGCAAGACATGGGGGTGCGTGATGTAGGTGCACGTGACTTGGGCGTGCGTGACTTGGGTGTGCGTGACTTGGGTGTGCGTGACTTGGGCATGTGTGTCTTGGGCGTGCATGGCTTGGGTGTGCATGACTTAGGGGTGCGAGTTGGGTGTGCCTTGGGTGCGTGAGTTGGACGTGTGTGACTTGGGTGTGCGCGTGACGTGTGTGCGCGTGAGTTGGGTTCGCATGCTTTCAGTCCGTATCTGTTGGTTCTCCTTCATTCGGGCTTGCGTCATTTGGGCCTGCATCTCTTGCACCTGCGTCATTTCGGTGAACCTTCAGTAATTGGCGGATACTGTTGGGGGCGCGCACATCCTATGGCCTGCAGAACCTTATCAAATTACGTTCGCAGCGCTGTCTGGCGGTCATAATGATCGCCGAGCTGTTAACAAAGAAAACCCTATCTGGCGAATCAAGAAGTGCTGGCAAGAAACAAGTACGCCTCGTTGGGTTGTTTTGGGGTTGGTTGGTTGTTGCAGTTTTATGCCCCGTTTTATGTCTAAGGACATATCAGGACGGGTACCGACTTGTCACAAGGACTTGTTGGCTCAGGGTAATGTGACTGAGTAGGATATCAGGGTATGGTGATGGTGGCTTGGTCTCCCAGTGGGGCAGCACTATGATGTAACTCATGGCAACTTTATAGTGCTGCCCCACTGGGAGACTAGGCGGCCAGCACCATGATCTGATATCCCACCCAGTCACATTATCGTGACACTGAGCCAACCAGTCCTTGCCCTATCCTGATAATGCTGAGGGCCTGGCTAGGAAGCGACAAGTATACATTTTTACGTCATTGGTTTGAGTCGAGCAGGGTTCTAATCCCATGATCTACCAAAGCTGGAATCAGATGCTCAACTCATTCGGCCATCCCATCTGGTAGCTTTTTTTTTTTTTTTTTGGTGGAGTGTATTACGCGCCCACACCTGCCTTCAGCTAACATGTGAGCAAGCTATTTACGAAATCAATTGGTAATTTAATAGCTCAGTAGTGGGAACGGACCTCTCAGGCAAAGCGCCGAAAAGACATGTAGGCGTGGATAGCGTGATTGCCTCATGGAGCCTACTTAGTGTAATGGTTATGATGCTAGTTCCAGAATGGCAGGAAGTGTGTGTTTGAGTACTGATTTGAATGCAATCTTCCTGTTGTTTGCATTTCTCCGAGGACACTTGGGTAATACCAAGGATCCGGTACATGTGACCCGTTCTATGGTTGATGAACCTACCCTATATATGTATATATATATAATATATAATATATATATATATATATATGTATATATATATATATATATATATATATATGTAAGCGCATTGCCTGTTTGTAGGTGATCTTAAAGTTGCATAGTCCAATGGTTTTAAGTTTGCGTCAATTTCTGAGATACATATATTAGATTGATTGTTATAATCTACCTAACTTTAACTTCAAGCAATTTAAACAAATTTAAAATGGCTAACTTTTTAGATATTTGAAGTGCAACCATGCACACATGTTTAATAAGTACACCAGTATCTAAGTTGGATATCTAGATAATTGCTTTGGTTTTGGAAATTGAATGTTTCCATTTGACTATGCAGCTTTAACCATTAAACAACTTATGGATCTACTACCCCTGTCACATTATGATGCTTCTCGCCGGCGCACCGCCAATGCGCAAAATGACTTTTAATCGTCGAGAAACGTGAAGCTTTTCGGCATCAGCGCAAAGTATTGGTAGCATGCAGCTGATGTTGTGCGGAAAAAAACAAAAAAGTTTGCGCGCCGTGCTGATATGACCTTAGATGTAGCAACAGTTTGGAGCAACGAGCCTCACGTGCACGCGGTGTGTGCCTAGCATTCGCATAACCTTATTCCAGCGATTTCGACGTGCTTCTGACGTCACCATAATGTTGGCACCCTCGCGTTGTCGCGCTTTGCCGGTCGTCGAAGGTTTTGTGCAAGCACAAAAATTTGCCAATCCAATGACGCATGCTGTTAACCATCGTTTTCCATCAACGAATACCAATGCGCACCTAAAGCATGCGTAACGCTTCCTGACGTATCCTGACATATCCTGATGTTGCTGCAAAAAATCACACACATCGCCGTGCATTGGCGATAAACATCATAATGTGACAGCCCCATAAACATTTACAAGGATTCCAGGGTGACAAGCTTAGTAGTCTATACTTGCCTCTCTGGCAAGGTGCTCTATAGACGAGTAGGTGTGGATAGAGTGATTATATCAGGGAACCTAGATAGTGTAATGCTGCGCACGCTAGCCTCGGAATGACAGAAGTGTGGGTTCGAATTACAAGCACAATTTTATCTTATATCTTTGTTTGCATCTCTCCCCGTGAAGAGAGGAGATGTTTCATCACCTGCACGACAATACTAATCCCCTCGACTGAGAATTATGTAAAATATAATTTATTATATATATATAAGGAGGCGGAGTTTCCCCCTTCTCTCTTTAATTAATTATTTCTTATTTATTTCTTATTTATTCTTCACTGTACATTCACCCCGGGCCACTTGTTTGCCCCGGGACTGCCATTTCATTGCCGCTTGGCTCATTCCCGCTTTGATTGCACTCGCAGCACCATTTATTTTAGCTTTAGCTGGGCTGTTATTTTGCTCGGCCAAGGGACCTTCAAGCAAAAATAAAAGAAGGTTCCCCACCACTACCCATTGTTCGCTCTCTCTTTCCTTTACCATAGCCTAAGACTTATATTATTCTAACAACGAGATAGGTACCCATAAGAGCAAAGCCTTGACACCCCACCCTCTCTTATATCGGAATTATATTAATTGAATATCCAGGAAAAATAGGAACTGCAGACAGTTGGTCTTCCTCACACCACTGCTCCTTGCCATATCCTAGTAATGCTGTGCGCTAGGTTAGGTAGCAAGAAATATAAAGTTTGAAGTCAGGCATTTGACTCGGCCTGCGATTGAACCCGCAGCACCTGCTACAGAGGAGGCAAGCCCTTTATTCATTCGGCTACTTGATAAATTCTCATAGTCATATGGTTATCTTTCTTTTATCATCAATGGTCTTTAGTTTCTACCACATAATTTTAGATGAATGTACCATCCACCTCTCCCCTCCATCCTTCCCCGTCCACCTCTGCACACCGCCCCTCCACCTCCACACACCTCCCCCTCCACCTCCACACACCTCCCTTCACCATCTCCCTCTACCCCCACACGATCTCTCTCTACCCCCACACGATCTCTCTCTACCCCCACACCACCTCTCTCTACCCCCACACCATCTCTCTCTAACCCCACACCATCTCCCTCTGCCCCCACACCACCTCCCCACACCACCTCCCCGCACATATCCCCCCCCTCCTCACACGTCCCCTACATCTCCCCTCCACCTCCCCACGCGTCCCCCTCCACCTCCACAACAAACTTTCCCTTCCACCTCCCCTCACCCCCCCCCCCCTTCTACCTCCGCACACCGCCCACCGCCCTCTCCACCCCTACACTTATCCCTCCACCTCCACACACCTGCCCCTCCACCTCCCCACGCGTCCCCCCCCACCTCCAACAAACCTTCCCTTCCACCTCCCCTCACCCCCCCCCCCCCCCCTCTTCTACTCCGCCACCGCCCCACCGCCCTCTCCACCCCTACACTTATCCCTCCACCTCCACACACCTGCCCCTCCACCTTCCCCACACGTCCCTCTCCCGCCTCCCCACACTTCCCCCCTCCATCTCCCCACACATTCCCCTCCATCTTCCCCCACTTCCTCCCCCCTCCATCTTCCCACACTTACCCCTCCATCTCCCCACACTTCCCCCCTCCACCTCTCCCCACACTTCCCCCTCCATCTTCCCACACTTCCCCCTCCATCTTCCCACACTCAAACTTCCCCTCCATCTCCCCACACTTCCCCCTCCATCTTCCCACACTTCCCCCTCCATCTCCCCACACTTCCCCCTCCATATCCCACACTTCTCCTCCATCTCCCACACTCAAACTTCCCCTCCATCTCCTCCACACACCCCCCCTCCACCTCCCAACACCTCCCTCTCCATCTCCCACCACCTCTCCCTCCACCTCTCCCTCCACCTGTCCACTCCACTCCTCTCCCTTCACCACCTCACCACACCTCTACCTCCACGACCCCAACCTCCCAACACCTTTTTCCATACCTCTCTCCACACCTCTCCACAGCTCTCCCACACCTCCACCACACCTCTCTCTGCAAATCTGCACACATCTCCTCACACCTCCCCACTCCACCGCACACCACCTCCCCACACCTCTTCCCATACCTCTCTCTACACCTCTCCCACACCTCTATCCACACCTCTATCCACACCTCTATCCACACCTCTCTCCGCAAATCTGCACACCTCTCCCCACACTTCCCCAGTCCAACGCCCACCAGCTCCCCACACCTTCCCCTCCACCTCCCGCACCTCCCCCTCCACGTCCCCCACCTCCCCTCTCTACCCCATCCTTCGGCCCAGACCTCTCCTCTCACCGACAATGAGCGCTGACATTAACGCCCTGTTTCCCTCAGTCGAATGTCACAGTCCTCAACAAGGAATTAGACCACGTGCCAGCTATTGCCATGCAGGCAGTTGACCCATAGACATCAGCCAACATAGCCCTGTAGTGCCAGTGTACCCGAGGTTGAGGTCGGTTGCTTGTTGGCGTTTTACGTTCTTGCATTAGTGGTAATCAGGTATTGCAGGTATTGCAACACCTCAGGGAGTTTGACGCCCCTGCCCTGCAGAGTTGTAAACCACTGCCTTGTGGTACAGGTTCTTGACAGAACCGAAGGCTAAGGGAGCAAATCCTACACATAAAACCATATCACTGTGGCAGTCTTAAAGGCGGTTGATGTATGGAACTCCCAACATCTCCCGACCAGCCACTGCAGGGACAAATAGTTTTGTGCCTGTCTTGACATGTTCTTGCCGGTGTGAAACCTCTATTTGCTCCCTGAGAGAGTGCCGCTGGTAACTTGCAAAAGCCAGCAGCACTTCAACACTTTTGCAGGCAGCTTTCATGAAATGTACAACCCAAACTCAAATGGACGGGGCTGCCCTCTATGGAAGATCTTCTGATCAAAAAGAATCTCCGGTGGGCTGGACACCTCATGAGGATATCATCAGACAGGCTACCAAAGCAGATCCTCTATTCTCAACTGTCTTCTGGTTACAGAAAGAGAGGGCACCCTCATCTCAGGTTCAAGGATACCATCAAGAGAAACCTGAAGCTGAGAGACATTAAGACCGACTCATAAGCCTTGTTCACACGGGCAAAATGTGAGGCGAATCAGGCAAATCGAATCAGGTGAGGCGAATTAGCGCCCGTTCACACGGGCAAAATTAACCGCATCACAGGAATCGATTCTTGTAGAACCTCGCTGAGGTGGTCTACACGATGCGCATCACGTGAGTCGAATCAGCCCTAATCCGCATCAGACGTCCGTTCACACGGGAAATGTGATGCGAACTAGGCAAGTCACTTTCTACGAATCGATTTACATTCCCCGTGTGAACAGGGCTATAGACATCACTCTCACAGCAGAGAGCTAAATGGAGAGCGGCAGTCAAGTAATGAAAGCAGTCTTTGTTGCATCGCGACCGACAGCATGATGATGATGATGACGTCCTGGCAACATCTAAGGTCATTTCAGGATACATACCGAATTGTGACAGTGCGCACTCGTTTCAACTTTATAATGCTGCCACACTGGGAGATCAGGCCACCATGACCTGATATCCCACTCAGTCACATTATCCTGACACCGAGCCAACCACGCACATTAGTCACGATGCCCAGCACAGTATCCAATTGGGGCAGCACCATATTGCCTTGGCTGTTGTCACCAACCAGTGGTCCACAAAGGGTTCATCAAAGGCCCTGGTATGTGCTGTCCTGTCATGTGGAAAGTGAATATAAAAGACCCCTTGCTGCTTATCGGAAAGAGTAACCTGTGTGGCGGCAGCAGGGTTCCACCAAAGAAATATGTCGGAATAACCATATGTTTGACTTCTAATAGCCAATGATAAAATCAATGTGCTCTAGAGGCGTTGTTAGATAAATCAAGCTTAACTTTTTTGGATGTCACACTAAACCTTTTTTTGTTGTTTGTTTAACAACCCCCCCCCCCCCCAGCACAGCACGCAGATATCGGCTATTGGGGGTGTCACCATAAACCGAACCAAACTCGACTCGATCGTCACCAGTCACCGTTTTGTTGGTTCGTCAGCTTAGTCAATGCTGCACATTGAACCAAAATGTCTGAGGTTCTTAACAGTCCGCGTCACAAGGCCTAGGAGGTAATATGTGTGAGTGTGTGCAATGTGACTGATAAGCCATCTCCATTGTGGGCGGCCATTTTTGAACACCCTCCCCATCTCCCACTATTCCTTCCTTACCCTCTCTCTCCCTCTCTCCCTCTCACTGTCCCTCACTGCCCCTCAATGTCCCTCCCTGTCCCTCACTGCCCCTCACTGCACCTCACTGCCCCTCAGTGTCCCTCAGTATCCCTTAGTGTCCCTCACTGCCCCTCTCTGCCCCTCAGGGTTCCTCACTGCCCCTCTGTGCCCCTCTGTGCTCCTCTCTGCCTCTATCTAGCTCTCTCTGGCCCTTTCTGCCCGTGCCTGCCCCTCTCAGCCCCTCTCTGCCCCCTCTCTGCCCCCCTCGCTGCCCCCCTCGCTGACCCCTGTCTGCACGATCTTGCCCCCACTCGCTACCTATCCCCTCCCCCACTCGCCCCCTCTCGCCTCCTCCCCCCACTCGCCCCCTCTCGCCCCCACTCGCCCCTACTCGCCCCCTCTCGCTACCTCTCGCCCCCACTCGCCCCCTCTCGCTACCTCTCACCCCACTCGCCCCCACTCGCCCCCACACGCCTCCACTCGCCCCCTCTCGCCTCCTCTCACCAACTCGCCCCCCCTCGCCTCATCTCGCCCCCATTCGCCCCCTCTTGCTACCTCACGCCCCCACTCGCCCCCTAACCCCCCCACTCGCCCCCACTCGCCCCTCTCGCCTCCTCTCGCCCCCACTCGCCCCCTCTCCCCTCCTCTCAAACCTTCACGCTCCCTCACGCCCACTCAGCCATCTCTTTACAGCTATGTACGCTTTCATTATTGTCACTCAGCCCATAAGTACACATGCTGTGGGCTGTAGTAATGGGTGTGGGGGGGAGGGGGGTTGACATATATGCGCAAGTGTGATACTCACCTCCCAAGTCGACGACTCGCGAGATCTGAAATTTCATGAATTGTCGTGAGTTTAATAAATCGAATTGGATTCTGTTATTTAAAAACAAAAAGTTGTAATCTTTTTTAAAAAACCACCAAAATGTAGTTTATTTAGTGAATAATGCCATTTGTCAGCGCCAGAGCACTGGTCTTCCGGCCGGTCAGTACAATTTGTTGGTGCATAAATGAAGCTATATGTTGCAATAATAACCACATGCAAATTCCGTTCAATAATAACAATAGTATACATAATGTAATATAAATCAAGAATTCTTCATGAACCGGAACGATATGTTCATTTCGGATTTAATAATTACCTATAAGGTGGAGTCAGTTGCTATTCATACCCCACCTACTTTTGTTTAAAGGTGGTACTCTGCTTGGAGAGTACACCTATTTTCTTGTACCATGTGGTCTAGATAAAGGATTCACCCAGTACTCGCCATACACGGGTGAATACCAACCCTATATAAAAATGGTCGAAAAAGCGGGTTAAGGAAATGAGAGCCTAATTTCACAATCTAAGAAGCAACATTTATTCTTTACATACGTCTTATTGATAGCTTGCTACCTTTGAGTTGAAAAATATAATATAATATCTAGTTTAATCAGATTTAAAAGTGAAATCGACGGCGTTCTCTGGCTGCCATCTTGTCTTTTTGCATTCTCTCTCATTCACCAACTCTGTTCTGATATAAGTAGCCATTTGACACTGGTGCCAGGCTTTCTACTTCTTGTTCCATACTAACGCTATTTTCGCCCGTATTTATATAAGGCTGGTCTTCACCCGTGTACTACAAGTACCGCGTGAATAAGTAATTTGATTGCCTGCATTTCAGTAGCAGATAGATAGTTGGTTGGTCTGGTTAGTAGCCTATGCTAGTTGGCATTTATCTCCAACCTAGGTGTATACAGGTAATCAAATGTGATCAGCACTTCTGGTAGGTTTTGTGGGCAATATCTATTTTTGGGTGAGATAATGCCGGTGTCGCAGTTTCCGCCGTCTGCCAGTTTCCACCGTACGCATACACTCAAATGCAATGTCAATGGCCGTGAGCAATCTTCATACAGAAAAAGTGAAATATCTCTAAAACCATACGACCTAGAAACAAATCGCTTGCTACAAGTATAGAAAACATCTTTACCAAAAACATTATATTAAATTTATAAGGTTACTGACGATCCTGTTCGATTTTGACGCATCCGCAGAAGCGATGCATACCGCGGAAACTGGCGGACGCCGGAAACTGCGACACCGGTTTCAAAATGTTTGTTTAAAGGTGGAAACTGGCTTGGAGAGTATGCCTACTCTCTTGTACCATGTGGCCATGCTATACTGCCAGGTAATCGCATCATCTACAACCTAGGTGTATACAGGTAATCAGCTGTGAATGGCATTTCTGGTAGGTTTTGTGGGGAATGTCCACATTTAGATCAGATCATGTTGGTTTTATAACTTTTTTTTAACCGGATGAGGTGGCCGGATCAGTAGAACGCGGGACTGGCGTGCAAAATGTCGGGAGTTCAATTCCTAGCCGAGTCAAACAAATAACTTTTTTAATTGATGCTTGCCGCTTTCTAGCCTGGCATTCGACATTAATAGGATAAGGCAAGGACTGTTTAGCTCAGTGTCAGGATAATGTGGATGAGTGGGATATCCAGCCTGATTTCGCAGTGGGACAAAACTCGCCATGAGTGCGCAGTGTCACAGTGTCACACACAAGTCGGTACCGGTCCTGATATGACCTTAGATATTGCCAGGTCGTAAAACTCCAACAAGCCATCTACAACCTAGATGTATACAGGTAATCACCTGTGAATGGGACGTCTGGTAGGTTTTGTGGGGAATATCTATTTTTAGATCAGATAATGGCGGTTTCACAATGTTTGTTTAAAGGTGGTACTCCGCTTGGAGAGTATGCCTATTTCCTTGTACCACGTGGTCAGGCTATACTGGCAGGTAATCGCATCACCTACAACCTAGGTGCATACAGGTAATCAGCTGTGAGTGGCACTTCTGGTAGGTTTTATGGGGAATATCTACTTTTAGATTAGATAAAAGATTCATCCGGTACTTGTAGTACACGGGTGAAGGACAACGTACTGTAAATACGAGCGAAAATAGCTTAGTATGGAACACAAACTATAAACTGTGGCTCCAGTATCAAATGGCTACCCATATAGGCACAGAGTTGGTGAAATGGGAGAGAATGCAAAAAGACAAGATGGCGGCCATAGACCGCCGTCGATTTCACTTTGAAATCTTATTAAACCAGATGTTTTATTATATTTTTTCAACTCAAAGGTAGCGGGGAAATATGAAGACATATACAAAGAATAAATGTTGCTTCTTAGATTGTGAAATTAGGCTCTCATAAAGACTCATTTCATTAACCCAATTTTTCGACCTCTTTTATATAAGGCTGGTCTTCACCCGTGTACTGCGAGTACCGGGTGAATCCTTTATCTACTTTTAGATCAGATCACAGCGGTTTCACAACATAGAAACAGCGACAGTCATTTACTCGATCTCGTATGAATATACCTTTATTCATAGATTGGTTGGTTGGGGTCTGCATCCCAGCAACATTTGATGTCACATCAGGTATTGACTTCTGATGGTGTACATTCGTGGCACCTTTCTAACGTGCCCCACTGGGATACCATTTTATAAATGCTATAACCTGATATCCCACTCAGTCACATTACCCTGATACCGACCCAATTAGTCGTTGCCCTATCGTAGTAATTTAATTAAATCGCACTATATATATATGTCAAATTAGATGTGAGTAGAATATAGTCTCTGTCGAAAATGCCAGTATCTGTGAACAAACAAAATAAAAATCACCAATTTGAAAGACAAAAAAAAAAGAGAAAATGAATCTTGATAAAAAATCCTAGAAATTGTGGTGTGCAACAATGACATAATTTACATTTTATTGCTATTAAAAAAAGAATTCCTCCATGATAAACGGAGAAACGGAGAAATCACTAGCTACCCTTTTAAGTTGTTAGGGTTCGTTTCAGTATCCAAGGGAAACGAGAGCAGATATATATATATACTGAGTGAATTAGAAGTTCTGGGTGATCATGCTATTCTGGATCCTAATTGTGGCCGGCAGGAACATTGGGTCAAGCTAAGGGCTTTGTCACGGAGCAAGCCTCTGAGGGCCTGAGCAGATTTAAGTCAATCCTGGCCTCTCCACCAGGGGGCGTTGTGCCTGGCTCAGTCCACGCCAGGCCGCTGAGACCCTGATCTAAACGACGCTCAGCTGAGATTGGCTGTGACTGGGCACTGGTGACTGGACGCGCGTGGTTGGTTGGTGGTTGGAGTTTTCCTTTCTGGCAACATCTAAGGCCATATGACCAGACGGGATGGCCGGATGAGTTGAGCATCCGTCTCCCGTTTTGGTAGATCGTGTGATCCGAACCCATGGGTTCGAACGCTTGTCGAGTCACAAGTCGGTGCCCGTCCTGATGTCAGCTTAGATGTTGCCAGAACGTAAAACTCCAACAATCTATGGTCATATCAGGATGGGTACGGAGTTCTGACAGTGCACGCTCATGGCGGCTTTATTGTGCTGCCCCACTGGGAAATCAGACTGCCGGTCCCACTCAATCGCATTATCCGGACACTGAGGTAACCATTCCTTGCCCTATCCTAATAATGCCGAGCACCAGGCTAGGAAGTGACAAATATAACTGTTGACTCATTGGTTTGACTCATTGGTTTGACTCATTTGTTTGACTCCCGGATGCACGTGGTCGAATCAGTAAGAAAGAGCACAGGCTTTCCATACAGAAGGTCGGGTGTTAGAATCCCTGTCGTGTTAAATGATTGACTTATCAAATTTATACCTGTCGTTCCTGTCGAGTTAAATGATTGACTTATCAAATTTATACCTGTCGTTGCTGTCGACTTAAATGAGTGACTTATCAAATGTATACCTCTCATCCCTGTTGAGTTAAATGATTGACTTATCAAATTTATAGCTGTCATCCCTGTTGATTTAGATAATTGACTTAACAAATATATACCTGTCGTCCCTGTCACAGTAAGTGATTGACTTATCAAATGTATACCTTTCGTCACCTCGCTCTGGTGCTCGACATTACTAGAATAGGACATAGACTGGGTTAACAGAATATCTAGGATAATATGACTGTGTGGGCTCGTGGGTCATTGTACTGGCAAAGTGGCCTCCTGGGGCCCTATGCAGGACGCGGTGTTAGCAAGCCAAAACGCGTTTACACAGGATTTCTGGTTTAGCGCCGAAAAGTCGGTATGCAGGAGGCGGTGTTAAGCTAACACCGCGTGTTTAAGGTCCGCCACACTAACCCCGTTTAATAGGACGTTTAAGGGTGGTGTTAGTGTAAGGTTGTGCCCAAATCTATTCAATGTTGTCATATTTAACAGAATTGGTCGTAATGCGAAGCATTACGCTTGATGCGAGGAGAGGAAGAGACCCTCCCCCACCCCGGGCTGTCGCACTGTGCTTTCCTTTTCGCGCATCACATATGCAATAAGTGCAATTTTATCAATGTAACCCTAAATTCGAAGCATTACTAAGGCTACCGCCACATTGGCGGCGATATTAATAGTTATATTTTCATATCGACGAACGTAAAGTAAACAAATTGCCGCCGCCGCCGCATCGAACTCGCTTTCCATACTGGCGGCGGCGGCCGTTTGTTTACTTTATGTTCATCGATTCGAAAATATAGCTATTAATATCGCCGCCAATGCGGCGGCAGCCTTAATAATGCTTCGAATTTAGTGTTAAATTGATCAAATTTCACTTATTGCGTATGTAATTCTGTTAAATATGACAGCATTTAATATATTTAAGCCTAATATATGGGTACAGACGCAGAGGGATTTCCCAAGTCTATAAATAAATTCAGGTTTAGCTATAATGTAAGTGTTATGCGCTCCTGCATACGACTTGACACAGTTCCCGACATCGGTGATAGCTAAACAGTAACAGGCTCTAACACCAAACCCCGCTAACACTGACTCCTGCATATGGCCCCCCAGTGGGACAGCACTATAAAATCGCCATGAGTGCGCACTGTCACAAAACTAAGTCAGTACTATCTGATATTACCCTGTATGTTGCTAGGAAATAAAACAATAAGCAAAGTCATCACGGGTGGTGATTTGTCATTTAAGTTGCAAAGTCCGACAGTTTTGAGTTTCTGTAATTTTCTGAGAAAAATATATTATGTTGATTGTTATAATGTACCTTACTTTAGTTTGAATTAACTTTACTTTAAAATGACTAACTAAGGATATATTTGAAGTGCAAACATACTAAATTAATTCAAGCAGAATGTTTAAGCAGGAAGAGGTGTATTGGATCCACATTTCAAAAGTAACCGGTAAAAGCTACTGTAGTTCTTGCCACTGCAATCTGAGGGAAGGCTGGTGGTGAAAATCCTATATTTATTGTCCACAGGGTATGCTACATAGCTCTTCGCACTGCCACCAGAGTGCAGGATTCATAGCTCTTTGCACTGCCACCAGAGGGCAGGCTACATGGCTCTTCACACTGCGACCAGAGGGCAGGCTACATGGCTCGTCGCACTGCCACCAGAGGGCAGGCTACATGGCTCTTCGCACTGCCACCAGAGGGCATGCTATATAGCTATTCGCACTGCCACCAGAGGGCATGCTACATAGCTCTTTGCACTGCAACCAGAGGGCATGCTACATAGCTCTTTGCACTGCCACCAGAGGGCAGGCTACATGGCTCTTTGCACTGCCACCAGAGGGAAGGCTACATAGCTCTTCGCACTGCCACCAGAGGTCAGGCTACATAGGTCTTTGCACTGCCACCAGAGGGCGGGCTACATGGCCCTTCGCACTGCCACCAGAGGGCAGGCTACATGGCTCTTCGCACTGCCACTAGAGGGCAGGCTACATAGCTCTTCGCACTGCCACCAGAGGGCAGGCTACATAGCTCTTCCCACTGCCACCAGAGGGCATGCTACATAGCTCTTCGCACTGCCACAAGAAGGCAGGCTACATGGCTCTTCGCACTGCCACCAGGGAGAAGGATACATGGCTCTTCGCACTGCCACCAGAGGGCAGGCTGCACACCTCTTCACACTGCCACCAGAGGGCACGCTACATAGCTCTTCGCCCTGTCACCAGAGGGCAGGCTACATGGTTCTTCACACTGCCACCAGAGGGCAGGGTACATAGCCCTTCACACTGCCACCAGAGGGCAGGCCACATAGCTCTTCGTACTGCCACCAGAGGGCAGGCCACATAGCTCTTCGCACTTCCACCAGAGGGCAGGTTGGTGGTGGAAATCCCTTATAAGATATTTTCCACAGAACAATCTGCATAGTGACCAGCTATACACATTGGTTTTTGCCACAATAATCAGAGGGCATGTTGGTGTTGGAAATTCTTTATTAGAAATGTTGCCTAGTGAGCTGCTATCAACAGTATTTCTTGCCACTGCCATCAGAGAGACATGTTGGTGGGAGAAATAATTAATGTACACTTTCCACAGAACATGCTGCACCGGGAGTATTAGCTACAGCGTTAGTTAAACTCATGTCAGAGGGCGGATTTCTGATGGAAATCGATTGTAAATTATATTAATACTTGATTATTGTATAGAATCTGCATAAGTTACTAAGCAGCTGATTCCAAGCTAGATAAAAGATTCACCCCATACTTGTAGTACACGGGTGAATGACAACGTAGTGTAAATATGGGAGAAAATAGCTTTAGTATGGAACAGGAAGTAGAATGCCTGCCTCCAGTATCAAGTGGAAGCTTATATCGGCACAGAGTTGGTGAAATCGGAGAGAATGCAAAAGGACAAGATGGCTGCATAGAACGCCATCGATTTGACTTTTAAATCTTATTAAGCTAGATGTTTTATTATATTTTTCAACTTAAATGTAGCTGGTAAATATAAAAACATATATAAAGAATATATTTTGCTTCTTAAATTAATACATTATTCACTCAATTTATTTCCCCAGCATGTCGAAATTCTTTGCCAGCTTTTCTAATGGGTTGGTTTTCACCCCTGTACTGTCAGTACGGGGGAATCTTTTATCTAATTCCAAGGGTGCCGCCATCTAGCGTGTACGTCCAACACCAATATGTAAACACAATACAGATACGCCCCCATCGGCATATCAATGCCACCTCTAGTTTAATTTGAAATTATGGAACCTCATTAAAAATATGCATACAAAAGCTCAACAGCCGGGTGCTCGAGTTAAGCCTGGACACACTGCTCGCCCCCCACCCACCCACCCGCTCACACACTCAATCCCCACTGCCCAGGCTCGTGACCCAATGACCCACTTCTCGCAGTAAGCCTCTTGCCATGCGGGACAACGAACAGCAAGCTGACCTTGACCTACTAATGGGCAGCCCAGTGGTACATTTTTATTTATTTTTGGTAAACATTTTATTCATCTGAATACATATTTTGTCAGTGCCGGGGCACTGGTCTTCCAGCCGTTGGAGTGATCACATTTGATCTATATAGTGGAAGTGGAATGTGTTGCATTGTGTGCAGCACAACCCATTCTGAACATAAAAAGAAAGTGGGGGAGCAGCCTATGCTGCATAGCATACAGGATAGGTACTCAATATAGTGCAAGGTATGTGCATCAAGATAGAGTGTGCAGTAATATACACTAGTGGTTAAATCATATGCTGTGTTTGTATATCAGTTAGATTTGGTTTTAATAATGGTTAGTCTTTTAATAGTGCCATGTTGTGCATGTATAGTGGTTTATATTGTGGCATTACCCACACCTCAGGAACAAGAAACTGGGGCATTAGCGATCATGAATTGATATATGTTACTAGAAAGAAAATAAAAACAAAAAACAAAACTACTCCCCGTATGGGTAGATCATACAAAAACTACACAAAAGAGGCACTAGAAACTCATCTGAAAGAGAAAATTAAATTGCCATTTCCAACTAAGATAGG